>LR756420.1:1139231-1192565 GCA_902729485.2 Mus minutoides | reverse complement strand
ATATATATATATATATATATATATATATATATATATATATATATATATATATATATATATATATATATATATATACATATATGCCAACGAAGGCTCAGGAGTCTGATGCCCAGGTGAAAGGCTGCTAGCTCATGGAGGCAGAGAAAGCACCAAGCTGACAGGCGACAGGGTCAGATATATACATATATATCTGACCTTGTCGCCAAGGGAAGAAATGGAAGCAAGCACATTTGCAAATTTCTGTAATTGCAGCATTTGGTAAGGACAAGGAAGTGGGGTCAGGAATGCAAGTCATCTTTGGCTTCATAATAAGTTCAAGGTCAGCATGGGCAACATGAGACTGTATATCACAAACAAAAAAGAACTGAGATACAACCTAGAAATTCATTTATCATTAGTTTGTTTTGTTTTGTTTTTCGAGACAGCTTTTCCCTGTGTAACTCTGGCAATCCTGCAGCTTGCTCTGTACCATTAGGCTGGTCTCTAACTCAGAGATGTGCCTGCCTCTGCCTCCTCCAGCGCTGGGATTAAAGGCCTTTGCCTCCAGTTTACTATATTTTGTTTGACTAAAGTCTCATTAGAGCAGAGAATTTGATGTTTCAGGAATCAGTGATGGAGTTTTTAATCTAGTCTTTTTTTTTTTCTTTAAGATCGATTTATTTTGAGACTTCAGACCCCATTACAGATGGTTGTGGGAACTGAACTCAGGACCTCTGAAGAGCAGTTTGTGCCTTTAACTACTGAGCCATCTCTCCAGTCCTTTTTATAAAAAGGAGGTAGGATCTTAGTCTCACAATGACCAGGCTTCCACAGGGTAGCCTGACACCCAGGACGCTGGCCTTGCCAAAAATCAAGCTTAGTTGATCTAGTCTTTTTTTTTTTTTTCCACGTGGGAGAGGTTTATTGAGCGGATGGGGGGGGCAGAGAAGAGGAAAAAGAGAGACAGAAGTGGGGAGAGAAGAGAGAGAAGAAAGAGAGCTGATCTAGTCTTTAGAACAGTTTGTAACTGCTCCACTCGGCGACTCCGGTACATTTCCCGACAGGTCTTGCATCTACGCCAAAGAACTTCCTCCCAGCATTCCCCGCGGCCGGAAAGTGCCGTGCGGGCTTCAGGCTGATAGGAGCGCCTCTCCTCGTCGCTGTTTGCGGCTTCTCTTGTTGAGTTTTGCGGGGCTTCTCGGCCGTCCCTACTGGCCACCATGTCCGCCCAGGCGCAGATGCGGGCCCTGTTGGACCAGCTCATGGGCACGGCTCGGGATGGTGAGTCTGAGCAGCGGCCCGGGCTCTGGGCGGGGTGGGAGTAAGGCGAGGCCGCCTGGAAGCCTGAGGTGAGGGCCGTGACAGCGTGCGTCTGCGCGGGGCGCCATTTCTCTCCCCTGCTTGCCGACCCCAGGCTCGGGGCCTTTGTCTGATCTGCTTGGCCTGCGAGTCTCTCGCGGCCGCCGCGTTCTACCGGTCCGGGCTGCCTCCTTCCTGAGAGTCCGATCCGACGGTGGGGCTTTGTCCCCTTCTTGTTTTCCGTCCTCGTCCTGCGAGTTCCTCTTGGTCGGCACCGCGGCTCGGCGCCTCCGGGCATACTGGAGCGTCGGCGAAGGGCTGGAAGCAGCGTGGGCTCCGGGGTGCTGGCTGCCGGGTGGCGGAATCTCTCTGATACTCTTCCGAGGAGAGGCGATCCCCGAAGGAGCTGGACGGGTTTCGAAAACCCGGGCGTTCTCGCTCCATACGGTTACACGGGGAGCCGCAAATGAGCATTTCTAACGTGGGTTCTCTCCGCGTACTTTTCTAGTCTTCCCTCCCTTCATTCCCCTGCCTCACAGATTAGCCTCGGTTTAGTCACCTCTTGGCATTCATTAGGTAGTTGGTTCTGTAAGGAGGCGTGCAAGATCGTGGTGGTGTCTCAGGAAAAAGCAGTTGCATCCTAGCAAAGCTAGATCCCTGCTGTGGTTTGTGTTTTCATTTTTACTAAAGTAATAAAGTTGTAACTTCACACTGGCACATTTCACAGGGCTGTGCAGATTCTTTGCACCATTTCATAGGTCAATAAGTGCTTTTAGCTTTCTTTGTATGTTGAGTTGCTTTTGAATTGCTTCCCATATTTTTATTTCATACAAACTGAACAATTGTGGCCCCTCTATTTTATTTATAAAGGTTCAGTGTATCTTTGCCTGCCTACATCAATCTGCAAGGGAGTTGCAGAAAAGCCTCATGTTCATCGAGCCGTGAGTCACAACCAATTTCTAAGCTGTTATAACAAAAAAGTGTTTGCTTTTTTCCCCACAAGTAACTTTAAAAGTGTAGTTTAGAAAGAAAACATTTTCAGTAGAAAGACACTACATTAATCCTGGATGCTTGCCAATCCTGAACTATATTCCTCCCTGACTATTACACAGCACTGTGTCCTGTACACAGATAGCCTTAGACTTTGTCACATACCACTTTGCCTTTACTTTTATGTATCATTCCCCAACTTCCTTACTGCAGGTGTGGGCAAGAAAACTTTTCCTTTAAAACTTTTCAACAGCGGGCATAAAATTCTGCAGCTGAGTTCTTGAAGATTGCAGATGGGTACAGTATGTGTTGGAGTTCACAGTGTGTATTGACTAACCTGATTCCTTTTTGCTTTCTTTGGTATTGTCTTGTTAAAAGTGACTCCCAGGTGCCAACTTTCCTTTTTGAGGGTGGGGATGAAAGGGAAAAAGAAGAAAAGGTCTAGGAGATATTTAAGTCAATGATAGAGCTTGAAAGCATTCATCCTCTTGTAGTTTTTTTGGGTAAAATACTGCCTGTTAATTTGATTCTAACAAGAAAATCAGATTATTGAATAGCTTTGGTTGGAGAAGATTAGCAGCTGTCATGGTCCATAGTGGATTCATGGCACTCGTTACACTGGTCTTGATGGGTCATTGCCCAGTTTAAATTTGGGCAGATGCCTTCTGGTGCTCACTCCTACTTCTGACTCTGTTCTCTGAATTAACGGTGGAGTTAGATGTGGTTCAGTGTGCTTCTTCATAAAAAACTTAGCTTAAAAACTATTTGTATTTTATTCCAATTGTAAATATCTTTAGATCAGTGTCTTAGTGTATATGATGGGAAGAATACAGAAACACTAGTCTGCAAATCATCCAGGTGTATTAATTTTGCCAGATAGCCTTGTGTAGTGAATGAGATAATACTTTATTTAAAACCACAAATGAATTTCAGGAGATGAAACCAGACAGAGGGTCAAGTTTACAGATGACCGTGTCTGCAAGAGTCACCTTCTGGACTGCTGCCCCCATGACATCCTTGCTGGGACGGTAGGTGCATTCCGGACCTTTATAAATGATTAGATTACTTAGAAGTAGTGGTACAGTAGATGTTTTGTGTGTGTGTGTGTGTGTGTGTGTGTGTATATATATATATATATATATATTTATATTTATATGTGTGTGTGTGTGTGTGTGTGTGTATTGAACCCAAGAGAGAGATTTTGTCTTTAAAAAAATGACATAATGGGTGCTAGAGAGGTGGCTCAGTGGGTAAGAGCACTTGTTGATTTTGCAGAGGACCCGCATGTTGGCTTGCAAATGTCTATAACTCTAGTTCTAGGGCATCTAATACTTTTGTACTCTCGACAACTACATTCATTCATGTGCACATACCCAGACACCGGAATATACGTAATTTAAAAATTTTAAAATTAATGTAATGTTTGAAAATATGAGTGTTAGGATTAGAATTGTTGAAATACCTACTTTATACTGTGTATAAGTAGTTACAGGTCTGGAGAGATACCTGTGTTTAAGAGCACTGGTTGTCCTTTCAGAGGCCCCGGGTTTAATTCCTGGGACATACACAGCAACTCAAACTGTCTTAACTCCACCCAGGCATGTACGTGGTACACAGACATACATTCAAGCAAAATATCTATATACATAAAATATAAAAAAAAAATTATAGAAGGCGCAATGCCCATCTTTTATCTTTTAAAAAATAGTTGAGTATTTCATACATTCATACAAGGTATTATACTCTTATCCATCTCTCCACACTCAGGGGATTTGACTTTGAGGTTCTCATAGGACACATGGAGTGGGAGTTGTGGGGGAAGGGAATGTTTTTCAGGTAGAATTCCATTTTCCTTTACCATGTAAAGTCTGTTGCTCTTCAAATTATAGATTGTTGGTAGAGTTTTTGGGTTGTGAAACATTTCACTAGTGAAAAATCCATAAAGCAATCAGGTTGTTTTGAAAATTTTGCTAATCTTATTTAATTTCAAGTTGGATTTATATTAGACCTTACTAAGAGTATATTTACATAAATGTATACATATTTGTATATACATACAAACACATAATTTTGGGTGTAGGCCTGAGTACATGCAGATGCACACAGAGCCACAAGAATGCATTGGATCCTCTGGGATTGGAAATATAGGAGGTTTTTAGTCTTGGTGATACGGATGCAGGAACCTAGGTCCTGAAAGAGCACCAAGTGCTTTAATTGCAGAGCCACCTTTTCAGCCTCTGTTTGCTCTTCCCTTATTTATTATTTATTATTTATACTGAGTGTGCATTTGTTGTGTGCATGTCTGTGTAGGTGCCGAGGTGTTCATGTAGATGTCAGAGGACAACTTGGAGGAAAGATTCTGTCCCCCTATTGGATCTGGGGACTGCACTCATCATCAGGTGGCTTTTCCTGTTGAGTCATGTTATTAGCCCCTAATATAAAATAAAAATCAAATGGTGATCACATTGATTACATACCTTTATAACTTTCAAGAAGCCTAACCAATAACTGTAGACTCTGAACAATACAGATAAATGATAGTTTTGAGGAATGTGCTTTCATTTGAAATTAAATTTAAGATTAAGCAGTGAAGAGAGTCATCTGCCATATTTTAGCCCTTTAGAGTGAGTAAGTGTTTTGGGTAGGTCCAGTTCAAGACTTTTACAGCAATTTTGAGAAATGTATTGATTGTATGAAAGAATGTGTGCCAAAGAAAACATTTCCTGGTGAATCCTGGATTAAAACTTGTGTAGTGGTATTTATTCATATGTGTGTTCCTACACTCATGCAGAAGCAGGAGGATAGTAGGTCTTGTCCTCTTGTCACTGATCACCTAGCCCCTTGAGACATAGTCTTCTGAGACAGTGTTTCACTGTGTAGCTCTGGCTGTCCTGGAACTTATTTGTAGACCAGGCTACAAAATCCATCTGCCTTGGTCTCTTACGTGTTGGGATTAAAGTTGTTCACTACCTCTCCTGGCATGGAGCATCTTTCTGAGTGAAGATTTTGAGAATTGCCGAGAAAGCTGATGCAGTAATACTGTATTCTTGTCCTTACCAGGCCCATATCTTTTCTTCCTCTTAATCAGATGCTTGGGATAATGAAAAAATAAAAATAAAATTGACAAAAGCTAATCCTTTTTTTTTTTCTTTTTTTAATTTTAAGACAGGGTTACTATGTAGTAGTCCTGGCTATCCTGGAGTTCTGTATGTATCCCAGGCTGGTCTGGAACTCAAGAGATCAGCCTGCTTCCAGAGTGCTAGAGTTAAAGGCATAGGGTGCCATTACCTGGCTAAATAGTTCTAAACAATGAAATGAGAAAAATAAATTTCTAGGTTATATCTCAGTTCTTTTTTGTTTGTGTTATACAGTCTCATGTTGCCCATGCAGACCTTGAACTTATTATGAAGCCAAAGATGACTTGCATTCCTGACCCTCCCACTTCCCTGTCCTTACCAAATGCTGCTATTACAGAAATGTGCAATGTACTTGCCTCCATTTCTTCTTTTGGAGACAGGGTCATGTGTGTGTGTGTGTGTGTGTGTGTGTGTGTGTGTGTGTGTGTGTATGTATACATATGTATATATATGTATACATATGTATATGTGTGTATATATATATATATATATATATATATGTGTGTGTGTGTGTGTGTGTGTGTGTGTGTGTGTGTGTATCCAAGTTGGACTTGAACTTGCTATCCCTCTGCTGCTCAGCCTCCAGACCATTGATATTATCAGCACACGCCATTACACTTGGTCCATTGCTTATTTCAATGAAAGTTGAAACACTAAGTCATATTAATTACATGCTTTCTAAAATGGATAGGTGTTAATATATAATTTTTTTTTCTCTACAGCGCATGGATTTAGGAGAATGTACCAAAATCCACGACTTGGCCCTTCGAGCAGATTATGAAATTGCAAGTAAAGAAAGAGACCTGTTTTTTGAATTAGATGTAAGATTTGTTTTTTGATTTGATTTATCTGTGCTGCAAAGCTGCTTTAAAAAGCATTAGTTGCTTTTGAGAGTAATGTTATGTTTGTAAGTTACAAAGCAAAATACTATGTACTTCTTAACCAACCACTTTAAAGTTCTACTATACAACGGGTGGGTCTCAACTTGTTACTGTATTGAGTTTTATTCCCTATTTTGCTTTTTTTGTGCCTGACTCATATAGTCCATGTGGTAGCACTTGTTAAGTAGCCAATTACAATCTTTTTTTTTTCTCCAAGACAGGGTTTCTCTGTATAGCCCTGGCTGTCCTGGAACTCCCTCTGTAGACCAGGCTGGCCTCGAACTCAGAAATCCAACTGCCTCTGCCTCCTGAGTGCTGGGATTAAAGACATGCGCCACCACACCCGGCTACAATCTTGAATCTTTTTTTTTTTTTTTTTTTTTTGGTTTTTTGAGACAGAGTTTCTCTGTATAGCCCTGGCTGTCCTGGAACTCACTCTGTAGACCAGGCTGGCCTCGAACTCAGAAATCCTCCTGCCTCTGTCTCCCGAGTGCTGGGATTAAAGGCGTGCACCACCATGCCTGGCTTCAATCTTGAACTCTTAATCCTCTTCCCACTGTGTGGTGAAATTACAGCCATTTGCCATCATGATAGATTTATATACTGCTGGCAATTGAACTCAGAGCCTCATGCATGTTGGACAGCATTCTACCAATCAAATTATATTCTCAGCCCCTGGAAATTTTTAACAAAGAGACTATTATCTTAAGATACTGAGTTTTAAAAAGTCACTTTCAGAACTGTATATCTTGGGTGTACTAAACTAAAATGACAGTATACTTATTCATTCATTCATTTATTTATTTTGGTTTTTTGAGACAAGGTTTCTCTGTATAGCCCTGGCTGTCCTGGATGTCCTGGAATTCACTCTATAGACCAGGCTGGCCTTGAACTCAGAAATTCTCCTGCCTCTGCCTCCCAAGTGCTGAGTTTAAAGAAGGCAGGTGCCACCACTGCTCATTAAATATTTTGGATTATTATTATTTTTTTGATGTATGTGTTTTGTCTGCTTGTGTATGTACACCATGCTCATGCAGTGCCCACAAAGGCCAGAAGGGGGCGCGTGATTCACTGGAACTGAAGTTAGAGATGGAATCAAACCCACCTCTGTAGGAGTAGCAAGTGCTTTCAATCACTGAGCCACCTCTCCAGTCTTTAATTTTTATATATTACCTTTATTTACTTTTATTTTATTATGGTTTATCTACATATATATTATGTATCATGTATGTACTTGAAATCTTTGAAGGCTAGAAGAGGGCTTTGAATTCTCCATACTTGACTTGACTATGGGCCTGGGTACCAGAGGTTTTCCATGGAGATCTCTGTCCAGGCTGGGTGGGAAGGTTCCAGTGAAGGGAAGTGAGTGCATCAGGGAGATGAAGTCTCTGCCACACCTTCCAGGTTGCTGGGTAACTCCAGGCCTCTGAACTGAGTTGGGTCAGGCTGAGGAGTGGGTGGCTCTTTTGGAGAGAAGGTCTCTTCCTAAATGTTACATACAGCTCTTGGAGCAAAAGGCTCAGACAAAGGAATAGTTCTTGCATACCTTTAATACCCTGCATGGCTTCTGGGGGGAGAGTGATTCAGGGCTTGACAGCAGGCACCTTTCATTGGCTTGGACTGAGAGTTTGGGGGAAACCTTATTTGCATGTGAGAGGGCTGAAATCTGCCTGCTAGCCATGGTGGTGGTAGCCTTGGTAGACCAGGCTATCCTCAAACTCACAGAAACCCACATGCTTTTCCTTCTGAGTGTTGGGATTAAAGGCATGTACTAAGCCCGGTGTGGTGGCACAGGCCTTTAATCCTAGCACTCGGGAGGCAGAGGCAGGCAGATTTCTGAGTTTGAGGCCAGCCTGGTCTACAAAGTGAGTTCCAGGACAGCCAGGGCTATACAGAGAAACCCTGTCTCGAAAAAAAACCAAAAAACAAAAAAAAGGGGGCATGTACCACCACCACTCTTGGCCACACCAAGGTTGTGAGTTTTTTTGTTTGTTTTTTTAATGTGCATGTGTTTTTTGCCTACATGTATGTCTGAGAGTGTCAAGTCTCTCAAACAGGGAAGCCTCAAGACCCAGTTGAACTCTAGAATCTGTTACAGTTCCTCAAATTCCTTTTCCCTAAATGTGGTATTTAGACTGAAGCCAGCATTCCCTCAGGAGCTTGAAGACAGTTCCTTTTGCTTAAAGGTACCACCTTATCTCCTTATCTTTAGCAAAGGGACCTGTGGCTGTTTCATTAATATATGACTAGTGCCTATTAGCTTTTCAAGGTTTATGCTAGTTTCTATGCTCCCTCAATACCAACTCATAAACAGTTGTGAGCTGCCAGGTCATGGTGCTGGGAATTGAACCTAAGTCCTTTGGAAGAACCCAGTGCTGTTAGCCACTCCAGCCCCATATCAAGCTTTTTTAATGGGAGTGCTGGGGATTGAACTCAGATTCCCATACTTATCCTGGACATCTCCCCAACTTCTTATTTATTTATTTTTTTAAAAGACTTTATGTATATGAGTACACTATAGCTGTTGGGAGCCTTCATGTGGTTGTTGGTAATTGAATTTAGGATGTCTGCTCGCTCTGGTTAACCTCACTTTCACAGTCTCTGCTCTATCTGGCCTAAAGATGTATTTATTATTATAAATAAGTACACTATAGCTGTCTTCAGATATACCGGAAGAGGGCGTCTGATCTTATTACAGGTGGTTGTGATCCACCATGTGGTTGTTGGGATGTAAACTCAGGACCTTCGGAAGAGTAGTCAGTGCTCTTACCTGCTGAGCCATCTTGCCAGCCCCCTCTCCAAACTCTTGAGTTGGTATTTTAATGAGAGTTACTAAGTAGCTCAGTTTAGCATCAAGTTCAAAATCTTCCTCAGTGATAGG
This sequence comes from Mus minutoides, assembly GCA_902729485.2. Lineage (NCBI taxonomy): Eukaryota > Metazoa > Chordata > Mammalia > Rodentia > Muridae > Mus > Mus minutoides. Next base: position 1,183,398 of record LR756420.1, on the reverse strand, counting down.
CATGTACCTCCAAGTAGGCTCCTTGAGTAGATATATGACTTTAGGAACTGGTCTTTTATAAATGTAAGGTGGTGATATCCTTTTAGAAGTGATAACACTTCTAAAGAACTGTTAAAACTTACTCAGCATGGTCTAGAGGTGGAGAGCATGCTTAGGGGTAGAGTATTTGCCTAGCTGTGGAAGGTCCTGGGGAATTTCATCTCCAGCACCTTCAAAAGAAATGGGGAAGGAAGAGTGAGAAGGATGAAAGGAAATTTCTCAAAAGAAATACTTGTATGTTAGTGTGAGAAGAATGAGACTGCATGATGCGGTCGTTTGGAATTAGTGAAGTAGCAAAAACTAAAGCATTTATTTATAGAAGGGATTAAGGTCTTTTCTTTTTAAGAATGGTTTAATGGGTCTGGAGAGATGTCTTGGTTAGAGCACATACTTCTCTTGCAGAAGACTGGAGGATGCTATGGCATTCATGTAGGGTTGCTCACAACTGCCTGTAACTCCATCTCCAGGGGATAGATCTATTGCTCTCCTCTGGATTTCTGTACTCATGTGCATATTCACATACAGACATGAACATATATACATAATTAGAAAATTATGTTTACTGTGCTCATGTAGAGCATAGAATTTGGATATGATGTGAGTTGGGGGTAATCTCAATGGTAGAGTCCTACCCTCCAGCTCAAACTTACAGTGCAGACACAAAGCACTTTAATTATTTGTTGTCTGTATGTGGGTATGTATAAGCTCTGGCTGTAAAGACCAGAGATATCAGATCCCCTTGGAGTTGGAGTTACATGCAGTGTGAGTCGCCTGACAAACTTGGGTCCTCTTTAGCAGCAGAATTGGTTTTAACCACTGAGCCAGCAGTCCCATAAAGTACTTTTTGGGTTCTCTTTTAGTGGTCATGTATTTCTTTTTTCTTTTTTTTTTTTTTTGTTTGTTTTTGTTTTTCGAGACAGGGTTTCTCCTCTGTATAGTTGTATAGTCCTGGCTGTCCTGGAACTCACTTTGTAGACCAGGCTGGCCTTGAACTCAGAAATCCGCCTGCTTCTGCCTCCCGAGTGCTGGGATTAAAGGCTTGCGCCACCACGCCCAGCTTTGGTCATGTATTTCTTTTTATTTTTTTATTTTTTTATTTTTTTATTTAGAACTTTACAACCTCCTCTTTGACATCTCTTTCCTTTTGGCTTTTTCCCCACTTTTCATGTATTTTTCAGTGTGTGTGTGTTTTGTGTGTGTGGTGTCTATGCTTCTTTTTTTTTTTTCCTTGTTCCGGTCAACCCCACTCGCTCTGCTCGACCCCCGCTCGCTCCGGCCAGCCCCACTTGCTCCAGGCCGCCCCCGTACGGCCCCCGCTTGTTCCAGCCAGCCTCGCTTGCTCCGATTGGCTCCGCTTGCTTCGGTTTGGCCCCGCTCGTTCCGGCCGTCCCCGTTCGGCCCCACTCGCTCTGGCCCTGCTAGCTCCGGCGTCCCCACTTGCTCCGGCCATCCCCGTTCGGCTCCGCTTGCTCTGGACAGCCTGGCTTTCTCCGGTTGGTCTCTCCGGTCCAAGGATTCATTTCTTATTATTCTTTATAAGTACGCTGTAGCTGACTTCAGACGCACCAGAGGAGGGCGTCAGATCTTGTTATGGGTGGTTGTAAGCCACCATGTGGTTGCTGGGATTTGAACTCATCACCTTCGGAAGAGCAGTCGGGTGCTCTAACCCGCTGAGCCATCTCACCAGCCTGGTCATGTATTTCTAAATTGAGTAATTCATAGTTTCTCTATAAAACTGCAGACCTTCCTTTTCAAATTCTGGAGACAGCCAAAGCATCAGGTTAATATTACTGCTGAAAACATATCTTGGTCTCCTTTTTAGCCATATTTCAGAGTAGTTCTCAGAGGGACATGTCATAATGTGAGACTGCTGGCCAAAGGTTGGGGGTGGGGTGGGGGTGGGGTGTAGGGATGAGATGGGTTTTACATTTATAGAAAATTTCTAGAATGATGTAACAGAGTCAAGCATTTGCATATAAGTGGTTTTTACTATAAGTCCCCCCCCCCATTTATTTATGTTTGCTTGTTTATTTTTGGTTGTTATTTGATGTAAGGTCTTGCAATGCAACCTTGGCTGCCCTGAATCTTACTGTGTAGACTAGGCTGCTCTTGAGCTCACAGTTTTGCCTGTGTTTATCTCCTGATAAGTACCCCAGCTTATCTTTTAAAAGGTTTACATCCACCCCCACCTCACCCCAACCATTTTCTTTTATCTTTTGTTTTGTTTTCTAGGATACTGTGAGTCTCATGTAACCAAGGCTAATTCCAAGCTTTGTAGCTATGGATTGACTCTCCCTCCCAAGTGTTAAGATTACAGACATTTGCCTAAAGTCAAGTAGATACTTTTCTGTAAAAATACTATAGCTTAGAGTGTTCACCTATAATCCCAGCATTCAGGGGCTAAGAAAGACGTTTATTGTAAGTAAGGCTGGCATAGCAAAGTTCAGAGCTAGCCAGGACACAGTAATCTTGTTTTCTGTTTTCAGGCAGGGTTGAATATGCCAAGGTGCTCTTAGGAATTGGTATCATTGTACCACCCCATAGGACCATTGTAGACATAAGTGGTCAATTGTAATTAGAACCTGAGTTTTATACTTAACTTTTTAGTCTTTAAATTTGCTGCCCGTATTTAGCCAAGCTACACTTTTAAGCGCTTTTAAAGGAGAGAAAGTAGCAGCAAAATGGAGTGCATTTTAAAGAATGTGTCTGTTGGAAGACACGCCATGATTTGATACATGCTGTTCTTCTGCTCTGTGTTAGCGTTTAGTTTTTAGACTTTTGAGTCCATGGCCAATGGACCAAGAAGGCTGGCCTCGAACTCAGAAATCCGCCTGCCTCCGCCTCCCGAGTGCTGGCATGTGCATACTTTTGAGGGATTGAATTCAGGTGCTAAAGTTTGCACAGCTAACACTTGACCAGCCAAGCAATTTCCTTAGTTTACTTGGTAATGTTACAGAGAGTTGGAGATCCTTCTATAAGTTTGGAAATAGCAGATCAGCTATTTGGTTTGACAAAACAATCATAATAAATTGGTAAGCAGAATATCAGCTCATGCTGTCACTACAAATACCAGTAGCAGGGATAGGAATTGTAATTACTTTTTATGAGATCTCATATGTAACCTTGGCTGGCCAGAAATGACAAAGATGTACCCACCAAATAATAAATATAGGGAATTTTAGGCCCACAAGTGTTATGTAGTATGACCCTATCTCAAAACAATAACAACCAAACAAAGAAATACAGTTCCTATTACACACATAGGTGGTAAGACTATGGAATGTTAGCAGAACATGGTGTGCACACCTATCATCCAGCACTATGGAGTTCAAAGCCAGTCTGGAATACATACCAAATGTTGGGCCAGCCTTGTCTATGAGACTTTGTCAGAGGCAGGTAGTCTGGAGATGTAATTTAGTAGAGTGCTTTCCTAGCATATTCATGGTCTTGGGTTTCATCTCCAGCACTCCTCTTCTCAAATAAAAGCCATACAATGACAAAACAAAAAACAAAGAAACCCAAAAACCTATGTAGTATTGATCATAACTCTCTGCTTTTCCCAAACTAGGCTATGGATCACTTAGAGTCCTTCATTGCAGAGTGTGATCGGAGAACCGAACTTGCCAAAAAGCGGCTGGCTGAAACACAAGAGGAAATCAGTGCAGAAGTTTCGGCTAAGGTATATTAAGTAACTGTTCTGACTCATTTTTTCTCTCACCCTCACACTGGGTGAGGATTCTGGATAGATGGTGCTTTCCATCTTGGCTGTTTTCATTGGAGATAGGGTCTGTGACCAAGCATTTGTGTGTCACAGGATTCTGTATGCCTCCCTGCCTGCCTTCTTTTATTCTTTTCACAAAAAGAAGGTCTATGTCAGCCTTGAATTTACAGTGATCTGCCTGCCTCTTGAGTGCTAGGATTAAAGGCATGTAGATCTAATTAAAATTTCTTAGGCTGTACGCAGTTACTGATTAAAAAAAGATGCTATTGTGCTGATAAATCCTAGTAATTGGATATTTTGCTTGCAACCTTAGTTTGTATGTTAAACCTTAACATTTTACTACCTATATCCAGAACACAAAAGATGTGTAGTTAAGAGTATCTTCTAAAGTGTCACTTTTAATATGATCTGTGTGCCATTGCAAATCAAAACCAGCCTGCAGTGGAGCATGCAGTGGAGCATGCTGAGTTACTTAGAGTCTGGTGTAATGACTGTAAGGATGGCACAGGGTGTTTATGGTTCCAGCTGGCCTTGAACCAGCTATGAGAGAATGATCTTTCTTGAACTCGTGATACCCAACCCCTCACCCCAGCCTCCATCCAACTGTTAGATCATAAGCCACCAGTTACATTGCCAGTGAGCTTTAAGTCTCTAGATATGTGTGTGGCTGAGTCTGGATTTTAAGATGTTTGTTTATTTTCAGGGGAATAAGCCAGACATGCAGCAAGAAAAAGATACTTCATTCTTTTGTATTGATATTCAGTATCTGATTCTCTGTCCTCAGGCAGAAAAGGTACATGAATTAAATGAAGAAATAGGAAAACTTCTTGCTAAAGCTGAGCAGCTAGGAGCTGAAGGAAATGTGGACGAATCCCAGAAGATTCTTATGGAAGTGGAGAAAGTTCGTGCAAAGAAAAAAGAAGCAGAGGTTGGTGATTGTAGATTTTGAGACATAGTTTCTTTATATAGTCCTGGTTGTCCTAAAATTTGGCTGTGTAGACCAGGCTGGCCTTACTCACAGAGATCTGCCCACTTCTTCCTCCATGTGCTGATGTTAAAGACTTGCACTACTATGTCTGGTTCTCTGTGTATGTATGTGTATGCATGAGGTGTATGTATGTTTCAACATTTTGTTTGTTTTTCTAAATAGGGTTTGTCACTATAGCATTTGTTGTCCTTGAATTCACACTGTAAACCAGACTGGCCTCAAACTCAGATCTGCCTGTTTCTGCCTCCTGAGAGCTAGGATAAAGGCATGCACCACCACTACTGGCTTTTTTTTTTTTTTCTAAAATTTTTTTACGCATTTTGGAATTTTGCCTTACATGTATGTGTATCATGTGCATGCGTGTATGGTTCCCCCAGGTTCCAAATGACTCTGGAACTGGAGTTAATTTTCTGGTTGTGAGCTGTCGTGTGAGTGCTAGGAACCAAACTTAACTTCTGGAATAGCAGCAATCATTCCTAATCACTGAGCCATCTTTTTGATTTTGTTTTGATTTTTTTTTTTAAACATGGTTTCCCTTTATTGTGCTGGCTGATCTGTAATATAAAATAATCCCTCCACCTGAGCTTCCCAGTTATAGCTATCAGCCATTATTCCCAGCTAAGAAATGTCTTAAGATAAGGGAAGTATTAGTATTCAGTTATAGTGGAAAGATTTACGATCCCAATTCTTGGGGGTGTGGGTGGGCTAGGAGGATTAGGAATTCAAAACCAGCCTTGGCTACATAGTAAGTTTAATGCCAGTCTGGGCTGTCTACCTCAAAACAAGAAGAAGAGTGGCATTAGGGGAGTGATACTAACTTAACAAATTAGTATATTTGGGCCAATGTTAAGCCATTTCTATATTCTTCAAGTAATAATCTTTATAACTTAATGTGATCACAAGTTTTCAGAAAATTTAAGGTTGGGTCAGAAACTTCCAAATTATCACCTAAAGTGCCCCATTATCAGCATCCCCCCAACTAGAAAGGTATGTTACGATTAGTATACCTACATTTAAACATCATTGTCACTCCAAATGCCGTAGTTTACATTAATCGTAGTATTGTATAGTCCGTGGCTTTTAGAAAGTTTATTGAAGAACCTGTATCCCTCTTTTATATAGCTTACATTTGCTCCTAAAACTTCTTTTTGATCCACCTGTTGGGGTGGGGGTGTTTGAAAGAGGAAGAGTGTGGCTGTATGACCTGGAGGAATTTCCCCCACCCCACCTCTGCTTTCCTTCTGTTCTCCTTCTCCATAGTTGTAACTGTTGCCCCAACAATAAGTGCTATTTCTGTAACTAGTGGTGTAGAACGAAGCCATTAGATAGTCTTGTTGGTCTTGTTAAACCCATCATTGTTGAATTCTACAGCATCAATGTACTTTGGGAAATTCTCTTTTTTTTTTTTGTTTTTTTGTTTTTTTGAGACAGGGTTTCTCTGTATAGCCCTGGCTGTCCTGGAACTCACTCTGTAGACCAGGCTGGCCTTGAATTTAGAAATCTGCCTGCCTCTGCCTCCCGAGTACTGGGATTAAAGGCGTGAGCCACCACGCCCAGCGGGAGTCATTCTCATCTGAGTAATAGATAAAATATTCTGTTTCCGGGTCTGTAATACCTCTTTTTCTTGATTCAAATTTTTTTTTTAATTACATTTTATTTTGTGTGCACAAGTTCATATGCTACCGTAGGTGCAAAAGTCACAGGGCAGCTTTCAGAGTCAGTTTTCTTTCCACCATGAAAAGTCCCAGAGATCAAATTGAAGTTATTAGATTTGACAGCCCTGTTCTACTGTTGGAGCCTCTTGTAGTGGTAAAGAAATGGAGCACAGGGACCCCATTAGAGGAGTTATGGGAAGGACTGAAGGAGCTGAAGGGGCCTTACCTGGTATCAGTGAGAGGGTCCTGTGAAGGCTTGATGCCCCTGTGTAGAGAAATGCTAGGGTGGGGAGGTAGGAGTGGGTGGGTGGGTGGGTGAGTGAACATCCTCATAGAAGCAGGGTAAGGGGGGGTGACATAGGGGGTTTTCAGAGGGGAAAATGGGAAAGGGGACAACATTTGAAATGTAAATAAATAAAATATCCAAATTAAAAACAAAACAAAAAAGAAATTAGTGACTGAAGGTAGGGGGTTCCTTGATAATGACTTTCAATTACTAGAATGTTTGTAGAACTTTTTTTTTTTTTAAATGTGTGTGGTGCTTTGCATTGAACCTTTGGTTTTATGCATGCCAGGGAAATGTTCCCTGTATTGATAAATTTTCTGTCATTTTTGACACATGCTAGAGTCATCTGGGAAAAGGGCATTTGAGAAAATGCTGCTTCCTTCAGATTGGTGTGTAGGGTGTTTTCTCTATCACTGTACTTACTATTCCCAGCCCGCCCTCCCTTCCTTTCTTCCTCCCTTCCTCCCTTCCTTCCTTCCTTCCTCCCTCCCTTCCTTCCTTCCTTCCTTCCTCCCTCCCTCCCTCCCTCCCTCCCTCCCTTGCGGCGCGCCTCCCTGCCTCCATCGACCAGCAAGAAAGTCACACCACCACCAGGATCTTCTCAGTCAGCTTTATTCTGGAGCACCTTGCTTGTAGATTCCCAGGACCCTGGACAGCAGCAGAGCTGCTGCTTTTATATACTCCCAGGGAAGGGGGAGGGGTGTCATAGTGGTTGCTGATTGGTGCACCAAGCCATACCTCATTTGCATGTGGTCCATTCATTGGTGCCATAAGCCACAGCCATTAGCATATTTTCCCTTCATTGGTACTACAAGCAGTGCCTCATTAGCATATTTTCCCTTCAGGAGGGGCTACTGCCTGAGGAGGCCTGAGGAGAGAGCTGCGCATGCGCACTAGGCTCTCCTCCCTGGCAGCCTGCTGGCCCCGCGCCATCTTGTAATGGGGCGGAGCCATAGGCCTTCCCGGAGCTCGGGCGGCTTCGCCAGTCAGGGCTCGGGCGGTCAGGGCTCGGGTGGCTTCGCCGTGGTCGGGGCTCGCGCGGCTTTCCACCTGCTTTCGCCGCTTGCCTCGGTCGGGGCTCGGGGATCCCTGGAGGCGGAGCCTCTCGGAGCCCGGGGCTTCTCGGAGGCGTTTGCTGGGGAGTCCCAGGTGCGGCTTCCTACACTCCCTCCCTTCCTCCCTTCCTCCCTCCCTCCCTCCCTTTCTCTCTCTCTCTCTCTCTCCCCCTCCCTCCCTCCCTCTCTCTCTCTTTCATTCGTTCGTTCGTTCGTTCGTTTTTTGAGACAGGGTTTCTCTGTGTAGCCCTGACTGTCCTGGAACTCACTTTGTAGACCAGGCTCAGAAATCCACCTGCCTCTGCCTCCCAAGTGCTGGGATTAAAGGCATGCACCACCACTGCCCGGCCCTTCTTTCTTTTGAATTCTGCCTATTGGTTTTTGTGAGGCAGGGAATGAATCCTATGGCCTTGTACATGATTCAAAAGTTCTCTACCCCTCTGCTCCATCATCAGCACCACTAAGAAACATAAGCTCTAATTCTACTTCTACTAGTTACAATGCTAATTTTTTTTTAAAGATTTATTTATTTTATGTATGTGAGTTCACTGGCTATCTTCAGACACACTAGAAGGGGGCATCAGATCTCATTACAGATGGTTGTAATAATATTGATACAGAGACACCTAGCCTTTTTTTTTTTTTTTTTTTTGCCAAGGCAGTCCCTCAGCTACCCAGTTAGACTGAGTGCTGGGGTGGGATTAAAGGCGTGAGCCACCACACCCAGCAGGATATTATTTTTTAATGTGTATGGGTATTTTGTTGGCTTGTCTGTTTGTTTACCATGTGCCTGAAGAGAGCAAGAAGAGGGCATTGGGTCCTCTGGGACTGGATGGTGGTTGGAGCTAGGAGTCCAATCTGGGTTTTCTGAAAGAGCATCCAGTGCTCTTAACCAACGAGCCATTTCTCCAGCTGGAGAGGTTGGAGGGTTACATCAGTTCATGAGTCAATTTGGGCAACAAGATACTCGCAAAAGTAATTTGTAGTCTGAGGGTGATGTCTTTAATTCCAGCAATCTAGTGGAGCTGTTCTCAGCCCTCAAGGGGTTGTCAAACAACCTTTTCACTGGGGTCACATTAAGACTATCAGAAAACATAGGTATTTACACTATGATTCATAACAGTAGTAAAATTACAGTTACGAAGTAACAGCAAGACTAATTTTATGACTGGGGGGGTACCACAGCATGAACTATATTAAAGGGTCACAGTATTAGAAAGGTTAAGAACCACTGATCTAGCCGGGTATGGTGGTGCACGCCTTTAATCCCAGCACTTGGGAGGCAGAGGCAGGCGGATTTCTGAGTTCAAGGCCAGCCTTGGCTACAAAGTGAGTTCCAGGACAGCCAGGGATATACAGAGAAACCCTGTCTCGAAAAACAAAACAAAACAAAACAAAAAAATTGTTGAAGGTCTTTGGTTACTGGATATAAATCTGTTTTTTGCTTTTTTTTTTTTTTAAAGATTTATTTTATTTATTATATGTAAGTACACAGTAGCTGTCTTCAGACACTCCAGAAGAGGGCTCAGACACTCCAGAAGAGGGCGCCAGATCTCGTTACTGATGGTTGTGAGCCACCATGTGGATGCTGGGATTTGAACTTATCACCTTCGGAAGAGCAGTCGGGTGCTCTTACCCGCTGAGCCATCTCACCAGCCCTGCTTTTTTGTTTTTAATATTTAATACATGAGTGCTCTGCTGCATGTACAGCTGACATGTCAGAAGAGGGCATCAGATTCGTTGGGAATTGAACTCAGGACCTCTGGAAGAGCAGCCAGTGCTCTTAACCTCTGAGCCATCTCACCAGTCCCCATGTTGGCTAGTTTTAGGTCAGCTTGACACAAGCTGCACTCATCTGAGCAGAGCAAAAGCCAATTGAGAAAATGCTTTCAGAAGATGAAGTTGTAAGAAGACAAGCCTGTAGTGATTGTTGGCAGAGTAGGCCAGCCTGGGCTGATGGTCCTGGGTTCTATAAGAAAGCAGGCTGTGCACGCCAGTAAGCAGCATTTCTTCATGGCTTTTGCATAGCTTCTGCCTCTAGGTCCTGGCCCTTTCTTCAGTGATAGACTATGATGTGGAAATGTAAACCAAATAAAAATAAATCAGTGTTTTTTTTTGGTCTTGTTTCAAATAGCAATAATAAGCCTAACTAAGACAAGATCTTACTCAGTTTACTGCTATAGGCTTCCATTTTGTCCACAGAGAACATTTAATGGTAGTTTCTCAATTTTTTAGTGGATGTTTACATTAAATTGTTCTAAAGTGGTGACTTGTTCTTAAATACCTGTTGTCACAGAGTTTTCTAGGCCATTACCTGGAAGAATTCCTGGGTACTGGTGTACATGAAGATGTTCTTTCTGTTTAATTGTATGTGTGTGTCCACATGCATGCATGCGTGCACAGGCATGCATTTAGGCTGAGACAATTACATTTTTAGGGAGTTCTAGATTATAGTGTTGTTGATTGTCTAATCTCTCTCTCTCTCTCTGTATATGTGTGTGTGTGTATAATACACACACACACACACACACACACACAAAACCAGTCTTTAAAAAAAAAAAGAATGAGCTGGGTGTGGGGGTGCACACCTTTAATCCCAGCACTCAGGAGGTAGAAGTAGGTGGATTTCTGAGTTTGAGGCTAGCCTGGTCTACAGAGTGAGTTCCAGGACATGCTTTTCTTTTTCTCCCCTTAGATATTTTCTTTATTTACATTTCAAATGCTATCCCCTTTCCTAGTTTCCTCTCAGAAACTCCCCTATCCCCTCCCTCTTCCCCCCTGCTCCCCAACCCACCCACTCCTGCTTCTTGGCCCTGGCATTTCCCTATACTGGAGCATAGAATTTTCACAAGACCAAGGGCTTCTCCTTCCATTGATGGGTAACTAGGCCATCGTTTGCTACATATGCAGCTAGAGACATGAGTCCCACTATGTTTTCTTTGATTGGTGGTTTAGTCCAGGGAGCTCTGAGAGTACTGGTTAATTCATATTGTTGTTCCTTCTATAGGGCTGCAGACCCTTCTAGCTCCTTGGGTTCTTTCTGTAGCTCCTTCATTGGGGACCCTGTGCTCTGTGCAATGGATGACTGTGAGCATCCACTTCTGTGTTTGCCAGGTACTAGCAGAGCATCACAGGAGACAGCTATATCAGGGTCCTGTCAGCAAAATCTTGTTGGCATCTGCAATAGTGTCTGGGTTTGGTGGTTGTTTATGGGATGGATCCCCAGGTGGGGCAGTCTCTGGATGGTCATTCCTTCAGTCTCTGCTCCAAACTTTGTCTCTGTAACTCCTTCCATGGGTATTTTGTTCCCACGAATGCTTTTCTTCAGTGATTTCGTAGCAGTGTTTAACTGGAGTTCAAGTGCTAGTTATAGTGTTCCTGATTTCTTTCTGTTTGTTGTATTTTGCTTTGAGGCAGAATGAGATTTTCTATATACGTTTTAGTATTCCTGGAGGATGCATGTTATGTGTTGTGTACTTTTCTCTTCAAGGAAAGTGTCGGTGATTGGGCCTTTTCACTGTAACTTTTAGACCTGCATTTGATATATCCTGGATATTAGGACACAATTGCTACGACTGCTCTAGTTTTTGCTTACTTTTAAAATATATTTATTTTAATTCTGTGTGGAGGGCTATGTGCATGTGAGTGTAGGTTGCTGAAGTGAACTAGAGACATTGATTGCCCTTGAGTTGGAGTTACTGGTGGTTGCGCTGCCAGCCATGAGTGCTGGGAATTGGTCTGCATGAACAGGACAACTTCTTTTGCTGCTGTTCTTTTGATACAGGGTTTTTCTGTGTAACAGCCCTGTGGCTGTCCTGGAACTCATGTTGTAGATCAGGCTGACTGCAAATTCACAAAGATTCACCTGCTTCTGCCTCCTGAGATTAAGTGTCTGTGACCACACCCAGGGAGCAGCACACATTCTTGAGTACAATCTCTCCAGCCCAATATTTTTTTCAAGTTAAAAAAAAAATATGTATTTGGATGTTGTCTTTATTGGCGTATTTATTACCTGTGTTTAGTGTTCTCAGAAGCCAGAGAAAGCACCAGATCCTGTAACTGGAGTTATAGATAGATGATTGTTAGCCTTCTGGTGGCTGCTGGGAACCACCTCAGGTCCTCTTGTGAGCTGTTTCTGGCGCCCTACAGCCCCAGTTTTATTAGTTTTTGGGATCTCTTCCTATTCTTATTCAGAAACATATCTTTCCTGATGATCTCTGAGAACAGTCCTTATCTCCATGTTTGAATTGTTTTTGTTTCTTTTGATGAGACAAACATAAATTTTTTTTTTCCATTTTTCAAGATAGGGTTTCTCTGTGTAGCTGTGTGACTGTCCTGGAGCTCAAAGACCCATCTGCCTCTAAATGTTAGTTTAAAAAAAACAAACAAACAAACAACAACAACAAAAAAAAAACAAGTGAAATTGAAGTTTCCAACATAATTGAAAGCTGAACAATCCAGTTCCAGTATGTAGTAAAACGTTGCCTATATTTCAGGTTTTTCCATCTGGAGGATCTTTGCAGCGTGACAGTTCTGAAATGCCTCATCTTTATTTTTTCCCCCATAGGAAGAATATAGAAATTCCATGCCTGCATCCAGTTTTCAACAGCAAAAACTCCGCGTTTGTGAGGTTTGTTCAGCTTACCTTGGTCTCCATGACAATGACCGTCGGCTTGCAGACCACTTCGGGGGCAAGTTACACTTGGGGTTCATTCAGATCCGAGAGAAGCTTGATCAGTTGAGGGTATGTTAATATATTCTGTTTCTGGAGAACCCTTTGGAGTCTTACCACTTTTAGCTTTAATTAAAAAGAATTATCTGGCCGGGCGGTGGTGACGCATGCATTTAATCCTAGCACTTGGGAGGCAGAGGCAGGCGGATTTCTGAGTTCGAGGCCAGCCTGGTCTACAAAGTGAGTTCCAGGACAGCCAGGGCTATACAGAGAAACCCTGTCTCGAAAAAACAAAAAAAACCAAAAAAAAATTATCTGTATTCTTTAAGTTGGATTTGAACGTGTGTCTATGTTGTTTGTTTCTTTTTGTTTTATTGTTTGGGTTTTGTTTTTTATTTGTTGATTTATTTTAGCTTACTTATTTTTATTTTATGTACATTGGTGTTTTGCTTATGTCTGTGTGAGATTATCAGATCCTCTGAAACTAGAGTTATAGACAGTTATGAGCTGCCATGTAGGTGGTGAGAATTGAACCATAGTCCTCTGGAAGAGAGGCTGGTGCTCTTTTTTGTTTGTTTGTTTTGTTTTGTTTTGTAACCCTGGCTGTCTAAAGGTGTGGCCCAAAATTGCCTGACACATTTCTCGGTTTAAAAAAAGAAAGTTTCGCCGGGCATGGTGGCACATGCCTTTAATCCCAGCACTCTGGAGGCAGAGGCAGGTGGATTTCTAAGTTCAAGGCCAGCCTGGTCTACAAAGTGAGTTCCAGGACAGCCAGGGCTACACAGAGAAACCCTGTCTCAAAAAACCAAAAACCAAAAAAGAAAAAAGAAAAAAAAAAGAAAAAAAAAAAAGAACGTTCCATTTTATGTGTGGGAGAAGTCTTGCAGTGCCTTTGTAGGCCAGAAGAGGGTAATAGATCCCTTGGAGTTAGAGCCAGTTTTTTTTTTTTTTTTCTTTTCCCCTTGTTCCGGTCAACCTCGCTCACTCTGCTCAACCCCGCTCGCTCCGGCCAGCCCCACTTGCTCCCGGCCGCCCCCATACGGCCCCGGCTTGTTCCAGCCAGCCCCGCTCGCTCCGATCGGCTCCGCTTGCTCCGGTTTGGCCCCGCTCGTTCCGGCCGTCCCTGTTCAGCCCCACTCGCTCCGGCCCTGTTAGCTCCGGCGTCCCCGCTTGCTCCGGCCGTCCCCTTTCAGCTCCGCTCGCTCCGGACAGCTTGGCCTGCTCCGGCTGGTCTCTCCGGTCCAAGGATTCATTTCTTATTATTCTTCATAAGTACGCTGTAGCTGACTTCAGACGCACCAGAGGAGGGCGCCAGATCTTGCTACGGGTAGTTGTAAGCCACCATGTGGTTGCTGGGATCTGAACTCATCACCTTCGGAAGAGCAGTCGGGTGCTCCAACCGGCTGAGCCATCTCACCAGCCCTAGAGCCAGTTTTTACTCACTGTGGGCTCTAAAGTTCTAGGTCCTGTGGCAGAGTAGCTTAACTGCTGAGCTGTCTGTTCCTTTCCTTTGTGTTCTCGTTCTCTTATTCTCACGTCCTCTCTCATTGATGTGTTATAGAGGTACTTGACACTTTTCAAGGTAGCTTAAGTTGATGCTGATTTGGTGGTAGAGGTTCTCAGAGCTTCCTGCTTCTGTTGCATATAGGATCAAGCTTGATGAATTGTGCTGATACTATCATAGCACACACCAAATCAAAAGTGAGCTGTTTCTGGCTACCTACAGCTCTACTCCCAACAATAGGGTGCTGTTGCTTTTGGTCTGAGTTAAGTTTCTTTTACTAACATTTCTTACTACAAAGCTTATGGAGAGGCTATAGGATGAACAGCTAAGTTTATGGCTTGGTTTGAAGAATTGTGATTTAAGCCCTGTGCCTTAGAAGTTCAGCCCCTTTTCTGTAATTTGTCACTAAATGTAGAAAATGATGTTTTTTTGTTTTGTTTTTTTTTTTTTTGCTTTGTTTTGTTTTTTTTCGAGACAGGGTTTCTCTGTACATCCCTGGCTGTCCTGGCTTTGTAGACCAGGCTGGCCTCGAACTCAGAAATCCATCTGCCTCTGCCTCCCGAGTGCTGGGATTAAAGGCGTGTTCTACCACGCCCGGCTCAGTTAGTTTTTAAATGAGTAGAATATTATTTCCTAAAAGCTGTTGTTTTCCCTTATTTTCCCATTTTTTTCATTTATTTAGAAAACTGTGGCTGAAAAACAGGAAAAAAGAAATCAGGATCGATTGAGGAGAAGAGAGGAGAGAGAGCGAGAAGAGCGCCTGGGCAGGAGGTAAGCATGGGCTAGCCTTAGGAAACTGCTGTTTGCTGTTTTGTGACTTGGAGCCATCAGTGTTTAAAACATGCAAAAGCATGCATTTATTTATTTTGAAGCAGGGTCTTACTAATGTAATCCAGACTGGCCTAGAATTTGCAGATATGTGCTTGCTTTTGCTTTCCAAGGGCTGAGATTAGGATATATGCCATCATACCCGGCTCCAGTGTAGCCTTTAAAATAAAAATAAACTTATGACATATTCACTGTGGTGAGGTGCAACAGTGACTGATTGGAACAAGGGAAAGAGGAGCTGACAAGGATCCCCTCTCCTTCTTTCTCTTCCCCCCTCTGTCCGTGTGTCCCTCTCCACCCCCTACAGTTGCCCTGTATAGCTCCAGCTGTCCTGGGACTTGTTCTGTAGACCCCTGGCTGCCCTCAAACTCAGATCCACTTGTCTCTGACTCCTAAGTACTGGGATTAAAGTCTGTCCCACTGCTACCCAGCCATCTTTTAACCTCACCTAGACAGCTCCTCTGACAGCTGGGCATGGAGCCCTTACCAAATAGGGAAGGCAGAAGTGGATTTACTAATGGTAGCTAAGCAGCAGTCTCATGGCAGTGCCTTGAAGGGAAATCATCAGCTTTGAACTTTAGGGTAGAAGCTTTGTATGGCTGTCTTTTTTTTTTTTTTTAATTGGTTATGTGGGGTCACTGGACAGACTTTCCCATAAAATATGTGGTTGGAATATGTTCTTGCCCATTGAGAAGCAAAATGTAAGGTGTTTGGCAAAAGCCTCCACACCAGTGAGTCACTAATGGGAGTTTGGAGGCAGGAAGAATGTGGGTGGTAAGGTCTGGGGTAGGCTGTCTGGAGTAGAACTGACTGGACTTAGTGATAGTTTAGGAAGGAATGAAGTTGGTCTCATGGTTTCTTTTCTTCTTGGTCTTCAGTGTTTTTCTGTATATCCCAGGCTGTTGTGGAACTAACCTTGTAGATCAGGGATCTGATTGTTTCTGCTTCTCTGTGCTGGGATTAAAGCATGTATTATCATGCCCAGCTGGCGTTTTTGGTTTCTAATCTGGAGTTGTTCCTTACCTAGGACATGGAGGGTGGAACCAGGAATAGGGGTTAGAATTTGGCTGTATTCAATTCGAGGTGCCTGAGAAGTATTCAGGTAAATATTTGGGATTAATTTCAAAGTAAAGATCAGAGCCAGACTCATCTGTGCACTCTTGGAGCATCTCACTGAGTTGCCTCAGCTGGCTTCAGATTCACAGAGATTCATTTGCCTTTGTCTCCTAGATGGATTAAAAAATTTCATCTATTTTTCTGTTTAGGTCTGGATCAAGAACCCGAGAGCGCAGAAGGTAGGTTTCAAGATCTATCACAGGGCTCTCAGGTTGAGTGCCTTTTTCTGTAAAAACATTTAATTGATGTTTACAGCCTCACAAGACTGTTTTGTGAAGGGTATAGGTGTTAGGGTTTAGCACAACAGAAAGACACCACATGGACTTCCATGCACTCACACATACACTGCCACCGCTGGGGTGAGGGAAGACCCCGTTGAAGAGCAACTAGGAATGTCCAAGTCCTTTGTTGTTTGCTTTTTTTTTTTTTTTTTTGGTTGGTGGTGGTTGGTTTTGTTTTTTGAGATGTGATTTCTCTGTATAACCTGGCTGTCCAGGAACTTTTATTGAAGAGGCTGGCCTTGAATTTAGAGATCCGCCTGTTTCTGCCTCCCAAGTGCTGATATTAAAGGCATATGTCACCTCAGCTAGCTAAGATCTATGTTTTCAAGAAATATTCAGGGGAAAGATATGGCCTTCAGATTAATTCAGGGCACTTTTTCACTTCCAAATTGTACATTGTAGGAGGAAAAAGAAATCCCAGTAACCCTGAAGGCCAACAGATGCTGAGAGTTGAGGAACGAGGGTGCTTTGATCCCAGTGTCATCTTAGCTTTCAAAATCATCTGGGTTTTCCAGGTCACGCTCCCGGGATCGTCGACGGAGGCGGTCTAGGTCTGCCTCCAGAGAGCGGCGGAAGTTTTCCCGTTCCAGGTCCCGAGATAGATACAGGCGCCATCGCAGCCGTTCCCGGAGCCACAGCCGGGGTCACCGCCGAGCTTCCAGGGACCGGAGTACAAAATACAAGTAACTACTCTGACTCCTCAGTAACTTCAACCAGGAGTGTGAGCCCTTTGTCTCTGTGTTCCTAAGATCTGCTAAGATCTGTCATCCTTGCCTTTGGTCATTACATCTGGTAGGGACAAAGGTTGGCCTTATGGGGATGCAGGTTCTGGGTGACTAGCAACCAGTGTCTCTATTCCCTGAGGAATAGAGAGTGGCACCCAGTGCTTGGGATGGGGTAGGGCATTGAGCTATCACATGGCCCTCTGTTTGGCTGGGCTTTACGTACTTTAACTTGTTAAAAAGTAGCTAAGATTTTTGTTTTGATTAGGTTTTGCTTAATTACTTCTCTTGGACTTTTGTTTTGAGACAAGCATTCACTTTGTAACTTAAGTTGACTTGAACTCAGGATCCTCCTGCGTGCTGATGTGACCAGTGTTTCTCCTCATGCTTGACTTGTGCCTTTCCATTCCACATTTTCCTGGGTCGTATTTCACACGCAGAGCTCTGTTGTATTCCCATTTGTTTTGTTTCTGTAACACTGAAAATTTTCCTTATTAAAATTATTTGCTTTTTATTTACTTTTATTATATGTATACATTAGTGTATTATGTCATGTGTGTTACTTTGTGTGTTTGTTTTTTGTTTTTTTTTGTATGTGTGTATACATGTATTGTTTGGAGGACAAAAAAAGGTATTGGATGCTCTGTAGCTGGAGTTACTAGTGATTTTGAGATACCCAACTTGGGTGCTGGGAAATGAGCTCAGTTCTTCACAAGAACATCATATCCTCGCTTATGTCTCTAGCCCTGATTAGACCTTTTCTAATGTGACTTTTATCAGTTATTTTGAGACCAAATCCCCTGCAGACTCAGTTACTTTGTCCATCTGTCTGTCTCACCCTCCTGGTGTGAGGATTACAGGTGTTAGCCACCATCATCAGCTAAAAGGGTCAGTTTTTCTTTTTTTTTTTTTTTTTTTTTTAAAGATTATCTAGCCGGGCGTGGTGGCGCACGCCTTTAATCCCAGCACTCGGGAGGCAGAGGCAGGCGGATTTCTGAGTTCGAGGCCAGCCTGGTCTACAAAGTTGGTTCCAGGACAGCCAGGGCTACACAGAGAAACCACGTCTCGAAAAACCAAAAAAAAAAAAAAAAAAAAAAAAAAAAAAAAAAATTATCTGTGTCATCAGAAACCTAATGAAGTCAAACTTGGCCTAGTGTTGATGGTGGTACATTCCTTTAGTCCCAGCACTGGGGAGGCAGAACAGGTGGATCTCTGAGTTTGAGGTCTGCCTGGTGTACAGAAGGAGGTTCAGGATAGCCAGGGCCACATGGAGAAACCTTGTCTTAAAAAGAGAAAAGTGTCTGAATGTGGTTGGGGCATGCCCTTCTCTCATCCAGGGTTGAGGGTCTGCCTTAGTGGTTCCTGTGCAACACCAGCCAGAGGGAGATGGCAGCCTCTGCTGAGCCTCTGGTTCACTTTCCCAGGTTCTCCAGGGAGCGCTCATTGAGAGAGGAATCCTGGGAGTACGGGCGGAATGAACGAGGGCCCACTGACTGGAGGCTGGAGAATTCCAATGGCAAGACTGCATCGCGGAGGTCGGAGGAGAAGGAGGCTGGCGAGATCTGAATCTGGCTCAGGCGCTGTAAATAGTCTGACAAATGTTCGGCACCGCCTAAATTATATTTGCTGATACAACTCATCTTTTGTAGTTAAAATTTCTATTGTTTGGTCCTAGCTGTGAGTTTCTAGAGTTGTTCAGAGCTGCTTCTGTGTTTGGGGTTATGTTGTATAGGAACAAATAAATCTGGCGGCTGCCTCCTGACAGCTGTGTTGGGGTATCTATCTGCTGTCCTCTACAGTAGAGGCACTTCACTAGGACCCTGCACCTGTGGAGAAAAGGCTGGTGCTGCCATTACCTTAGGAAACTGACCAAATGTCTGGTCAATTTAATTTTTGGCACTCCCAACACACTTAACTGAGCCAGATGTATGTGGCTTCCCTTCCTGGTTCACACTCTGCATCTTAGCTGTTCACGTACTCTCTCACTGCAGACCATAGAGCAGGTTCTGTGGATGGTAGAGGGTGGCCATATTACACAATTATTTCCCTAGGAAGAGCTGTATCTGTTGAAACCTTAGCTCAGGTCAGCTACACTGCAGTTCTATTTTGTTACTTAGGTGGAATAAAGACATAGATGTCCTGCTAATCAAGAAGTCCTTGAGGGAGAGTTACAGCTTAGGTCAGGTATTCTGGGAGGTTTATACTCGAGACAGGCTTATTGTTACCCCTGAGCATTTGTTGTTGCTCACAAGGACCAATGCCTTAAGACCAAAGTGAAGCCCAAATAGAAAGGATCACTGAACAGGAGTTGCTTCCCTTCACTTGTCTTGGGGAGGGAGGTATTACAGTTTGTTTTTGGAGGGAACTTTAGTTGGTTGTGTTAAATGAAAAAGCCCCCCCTCCCACCTTCTCCATGCTGTGCTTGTAAAAAGTTAGATGCTGTTCTTGAGCTCTTGGTTTGATGGTTACACGTAGGATCTGATGGTTTTGTAATGTAGCTCCTGGTGATGCTGTGGACTCCCGTCTGCAGGAGGATGTATGTGGTACCTGTTCTGCTGGTATTGGGAAAACAGGCTTTCCTTGATCAGCTGTCTCCATATGCAAGGAGGTAGGGTGGAATATCTCTGGAGGCACTGGGGCTCCGTACCATACACAGGTGCCATGTGTAGATTTCATTCATCTCTAGCCCCTTAGCCTCCAGGTGGGGCTCAGTTTAGCTCTGCTGTCTTCCTGGAATAAGGTTTGTACCTGGGCTTCTTGGTCCCAGGTAGACATTTTGACTAACTGTGACCACTTTTGCTGGGCACATTTTGTTTCTTGGACTATTTTGGGCCTTAACTGGACAGTCCTAACCTTAGATCCAACATCAGCATGTCTGGTTTGGATCCTTTTCTATCTAAATATAAATGTATGTATGGAGAAGCAGCTGTTTTGCTTTATTTTATCACGGAGTAAAGTTACTGGAAACATTTCTGTGCCATGGCCTATAGTACCCACAGGATAATCCCTGGGCTCACATGGTATACAGCCACAACTACTGGGGTACAGTAGGCAGATCCCCTGATTAGGTAGCATCTTTTTGAGTGGTCTGCTTACTCAGTCTTTTGTGGAGGGTGATTTTTACAAGGATGTTATGGCAAAAGTTTTTTTGTTGGTTTTTGAACTTTTTCTGGAAGGACGGTCTTGTCTGGGCAGACTTGGATTTCAGAACTCAAGGCACACTTGTTTCAGACCCAAGTAGCTGGTACTAACAACTGTCCCAACATGCCTAGGTTTTCTGTGTAGAACCATCTGGCCTCAAACTCAGAGATCCACCTTGCTCTGCCTCCTGATGTTTTGTTAGCTTTCCTTAAGTAGAGTTTCCTGTAATTCAGGTGGACACAGATAACCAGAGATCTGTTTATCTGTGTTGGTGGCTCTGGACATTATGCAAGAAATCACAGGGTCCCCAGGCAGTGGTGGCACACATCTTTGTTCCCAGCATTTAGGAGGCAGAGGCAGGCGGATTTCTGAGTTCTAGGACAGCCAAGGCTACACAGAGAGAAACCCTGTCTCGAAAAACCAAAAAAAAAAAAAAAAAAAAAAAAAAAAAAGAAAGAAAGAAAGAAAAGAAAATCATAGGGTCTTCCATTTGTAACCTGAGACCTGGGACAGGTACTGATTATGTTTCAGAGCAAGCCTCCAAGGAAGAACTGGGAGAGCCAGTAGTTTTCAAAAACCCAGTAACCAGTCACCCATGGGCCCAGAGCAGAGGAGGTGGGTGTGGGTATCCAGCTCAGAAAGAGTAGATACATCCTTCCTGGACCCTCTTGTTCTTTCTAGGCCTTTGGTGTTGCCCAGTGCACTGAGTGTTGGAGGCCTCCTGAGTCTCCCAATGTCCCATGGTCATTGTAACAGGTAAAAGGCTGGATCTTCACTTGGGGAATCTGTGACACTTGGAACTAGGCCCATTGCATTGAAAGAATAGTCACTTAATATCCAAATATGAGGGGAGATGCAGGTTGTGCCTCTTGGAGGACCCATCCCCAGTTCAGCAGTACTTGGAAGTAAGTACCTGAGTCATGTGGCTCAGGAATGTCACTGTCTGTCAAGGCCTGAATGGTGAGACAGAAGTATCCAGAGTGGACCAGATGAAGGTTAACAACCTGACAAATGCTTCAAGAAGCTCTGGGAAAGCTTGGTTATCCTGATGGGGGCGGGGGCCCAACAGCAGGATCCGTCGTCAGCCACTTGACTTTACTCTGCAGTCTGCTCCTAGAATGTGTGATCTCTGTTTGTTTCCAAAGGCTGTGGCCTGGCAGCTTTAAGCTTACCCGGACTCTAAAGCCTCACGTTTTATACCTGGCATGCACTATTAGAATACACTGAATTTTAGTGTGTACTTTGTCAGTGTCTTCTGCCTACTGAGTTCTTAACACACTTCCTTGGGTCTAAATTTAAATTTACTGCTAAAATGAAAGTAATTCTCAAGATATTGTTGTTAGGTGTGTGACATGTTTTTTTTCAGAACAGTGGTATTTATAGAATACTGTTATGAATTCCAGTGATAGCAAAATGCAACAAAGCTTCTTATAACAAACTACCATTATAGCCACTTCTGATGGGTATAGGTCAGTGACATTTATGTGTCCCATTGTGCAGTCATCACTGATACAAAGTTGCAGGATGTTTGATCCAGACAGAAACTTCAGCCCACTAGTTGGAACTGTCCAGCTTCTTCCTGAACCCCCTGGCAACTAGGAACCTGTTTTCTGTCTATAGTTTGCTCATTTGGATATTTTACAAACATGGACTCATGCACTGGATGGCCTTTGGTGTGTTGGCTTCTTCCACTCAAGGTTTCTACAAAACTCAGCTGTGTGAAGTAATCTCATTACTTTTAGGAGTAAGAAATACTTTATTCTGAGTGTAAGCTACATTTTACTCACTGTGATGGTTAACCTGCTAAATGCGATGGGCTTAGAAACACCATGAGAGGGCGGCTGGAGCGAGCGGGGACCATGAGAACACACCCCTTCGTGTGTTCCAGGGGATTCAGTGAGAGACCCACCCAGACTGTGGGCAGCACCATCCTATTTGCTGGGATCCTAGAATGAAGAAAAAGGAAGGCAAGAGCTGAGCACCAGCCATCTCTCAGCTTCCTGACTGCAGATGCAATGTGACCAGCCGCCTTAAGTTCCTGCAACCATGACTTCCCACCACAAGGACTGTACCCTTATACTGTGAGCCAAATAAACCTTCCCTCAGTTGCTCTTGTCGGGTGTTTTGTCACTCGTGGGCCCAGGGAAGAGACTCTGTTGTCAACTGCCCAGAATACTAAGAACCCTGATGTTGTAGTTCTTGGCTGGATTCATTACCACCACGGTTTGTTTTTGTCTCTGTCTTTTGAGACAGAATCTCACTAAACTCGCTGTATGGCTTACAAACCCGAGGATTTATATGAGGGCTGTATATGAATTGGTGCTAAGCCTGATAAACCAGGGCCTGCTGTGCAGGGTGGATTTACATCTAAGGAAGTATTTGGTTAGCCTTCCACCTCTGAATGGAATGAAAGGTAGCAGTGGGGAGAGAAAATGGTATTCCAGTAATTCATGTTGAAGGCTGATGTAATACCAAGGGTAGGAGTGAACCAAAAGAGGCACTGGGGCCAATGGTTGTCCAGAAACCTCGGGAAAAGGACCAGTTGGCCTTCTCTTTCCTCCTTTACTGCTTGGCCTTCCTCATCATAGGGATCCAGGCAAGGAATGTGTCCTCCTAGAACGAGGGCATACAAAAGTGGTTTTCAGCCAGCATGTTGTGACTCATTTGGGGTCCTATATAAAGTATCCTGCATATCAGGTATTTGCAGTTGCTAAGATGAAGAGGCAACAAACATGATTGGGTGTCACTACAACCATATTAAAAGGTAGCAGCATTAGGAAGATTGAGAGTCACTGCTTAGAGCCTAGAGGTGTCCCCACACTAAACATGACACCTTTGCAGAGGCAAAGAACCAGACACACAGGCTTCTTTCTACCCAGGCTTTATTCAAAGGCCAAGAGGTACAGGTGCAAGGGAGGGAAGAAGGGCCTGGCCAGAAGGTAGGGCCAGCAGGAGGTAGCTTAACGGTACTTGGAGGTCAGCTCGGTGCTCACAGAGGCAAGGAATTTGTCCAGAGAGGCATGCACCGCAGGGGTGAATTCAGCAGGGTGGTGGCTAGCCAAGGTCACCAGCAGGCAGTCGTTCAGGAGCTGTGGAGACAGGAAGGGTCAGTGCATAGTAGACACCTGGGGCTTCTGCTCCCCTTCCTGGAAGCACTATGTTCCCTGCCTTAGGCACGAGGACCATAAGCCCTCCGTAGGGGTCTCAGATGTCTCCTGCAAGGTGCTAGCAAATACCTTGAAGTTGGCAGGATCCACACGCAGCGTGTGGCCATGCAGGTCACTCAGAGTGGACAGAGCACCGGGCAGGTCATCGACATGGTTTACAGCATCAGTCAGCGCATCCATTAACTTCTTGCCGTGAGCCTGGACCTGAGCAGAGCGCAGGTTTACATCAAAGTGCGGGAAGTGGTTTTTCGTGGAGGGGGAGGTCTCAAACAACCTGTGAGAAAGAGAGGAGAAGGCCAAGGCCGGGCATGGTGGTGCACGCCTTTAATCCCAGCACTTGGGAGGCAGAGGCAGGTGAATTTCTGAGTTCGAGGCCAGCCTGGTCTACAAAGTGAGTTCCAGGACAGTCAGGGCTACACAGAAACCCTGTCTCGAAAAACCAAAAAAAAAAAAAAAAAAAAAAAGAGGAGAAGTTGAGGTCACAGGAAATCAGGAGCTGCCCACTGAGCCCCAGGTCTATTGGGGATCCTGTGATCCATACAGAACAGGGCCCTGATCTCACCTTCCTATGGCTTCTGCGCCATAGTCAGCACGACCAGCAACCTTGTCCCAGAAAGTCCTGAGGTTGGCTTTGTCTTGCGGAGAGAGCGCCATGGTTTCTTCTTGAGTCTTATCAGAATCAGAAGTTTGCTGGCCTGAAATAAGTAGCACTTATATGCCTGCAGCTCTTGGGACACGCCCTTTGGGCGGTCCTCATTGGCTGGCCTGTGCTCTGCCCAGGAAGGCTTTCGATCTCTCTCTCTCTCTCTCTCTCTCTCTCTCTCTCTCTCTCTCTCTCTCCCTCTCTCCCTCTCTCCCTCTCTCTCTCTTTCTCTCTCTCTCACACACACACACACATACACATCTCTTTCTCATCTCTCTCATCTCTCTCTGTCTCTCTCATCTCTCTTTGTCTCTATCTCGAGACAGGGTTTCTCTGTATAGCCCTGGCTGTTCTGGAACTCACTTTGTAGACCAGGCTGTATAGCCCTGGCTGTCCTGGAACTCACTTTGTAGACCAGGCTGGCCTCGAACTCAGAAATCTGCATGCCTCTGCCTCCCCAGTGTTGGGATTAAAGGCGTTCGCCACCACGCCCGGCCCAGCAAGGCTTTTAAGAGCCCTCAAGAGTCTGGGGTTGGGGTCTGCGTCCTCTGGGTGCAGGGAATCCTCATCACCTGCCTGTATGCCTCATGTTCTTTTCATGTCTAAACAAGTGCAGTTCGGGAAGAAGTTAGGATCTCCCTGTCTTAGGCAGAAAAACAAGTCACTCAAACCAAACTAAATAATACCCATTTTTATACTCTCCTTCATAACCTATACCCTACTTATAAGCCTGAGATCTAGGCTTCACACTGGTTCTGAGAAAAAGGATAAGATGGTAGAAACCCACAGGATCTCTCTCCCTGTCCTTTCTCCCTTCTCTTCCTCTGTCCACTCTCTCCTCCCTGGCTCCTTCTTTCTTGTCTTTTCCCTCTTTCTCCTTGTCCTCCTTTAGTGTGAACAGGTTTTGCTCTAGTTTCCAGGCTTGCCTGAAATCTTTTGCTCAAGTGAATCTCCTAGCTCAGTCTTCTGGGTCCAGGGAACTGCAGGAGAAGGTTGTCATACTCCTCCTTCAGACTTGCACATTGCTGCCCAGAGCTACCATGGATCAATAAGGAAATGCTCTAAGCTGGTTTTTGTGACACATATGGGGAGCTTGAGGTCCTGGCAGAATAAGACAGGAGGATTGCTTGAGCCCAGGAGTTTAAGGTCAGCCTCTGCAATGAGAGACCCACATGTTTATAACAGAAGCAAAGAATTACACAAAAGGTGGGATATAAGTGAATAGCAGAATGTTCACTTTGCATGAGGAAGGTTCTAGTTTCAGTCCCCAGCACTGCAAAACTAAATAAACAGAAAGAGCAAGAGATAACATAAGGAACTGAGATAACAACAACAAAAAAGTGTCTGGGGAATCAAAAAGGCTATCCTTTCATTCACTTTTCCTTTTTCCCTTCCACACCCCCCTCCACCAATTTCTTTTGTTCCTCTTATGTGTGGACAGTGGTTCTGCTATGATCTATGTTGAATGCTCTTCACCCCTACTACAGTATCAGAAAGGACCCAGGGACAAGACAGTTTGACTATACTCTCGGAATGACAAGGATGCAGACAACTCAGGTATAAATACACATTACTCAATCTAAGAGGTGCAGGTGTACAACCAGACATAGGGTGTGGTCATGACCCAAGAGAATGGGGACTGTGGTGGTGCACACCTTTAATTCTGGAATTGGGAGGCAGAAGCAGGCAAATTTCTGAGTGAGGCAAGCCTGGTATAGACAGTGAGTTCCAGGAAGCCAGGGCTGTAGGAAAGATTCTTGAAAAAACAACAAAACACAAAACAAAACAAAACAAAAAAAGCACTGACTTCATCTCAAAGGTGGATAAATCCGGTTATTACTTGGTCATGCTTACTGGTTTGCTCGGCTCCACAACTATGGGGAAAGGAAACATAGGTCAGTGACTTTACACCCCACAGGAGGTTCTCTCATATTAGGTGAAAGACCAACAATACTTCAGATCCGAGGTCACTCCCCTGTACAGCCACAAGTCACCTCAGGGTTGATGGGGTCCTGATGCAGCGCCTCCACAGGAGGAAATTCTGGGGTGACATGAGAGTGCAAATGTTCTCTAGGTGGCCTGCAGTGTTCTTGAATGTATATACCACATCTTTCCTTGGGCTGCTGTTACCTGGTCCTAGAGGGACTCATGTCTTAGTTTAGGATGTAGGTCTTGTGTGAGGCAAAACTGTGGACTGTCTTCAGGAAGCATAAAGTCCAGAGGCAGAGGCTGGATGAGGGAAGGGCAGCTTTGCCCTCTAGAGACTGGGCAGGACAGAAAGGTTCCCTTACCTCTCCAGGGCTTATGTGCTAACATAGGTACTGTACGTCCTGATCAGGACTTATCATCATTAGTGAGTGCCCTAGTGGGCTCATTATTAGAGTGTGTTTCAGTACCAGATTGCTGAAAAAGCACACAGTACTGGGCAGTTTATCTCTAGCTAGAGTGGGCATGTGTGAGGGGATCAACTCTCAGCTTGACCACCATCCTTGGCTACTTCCAGCTTAGACTGCAGGGTGGTGTCCATGGTGAGCTGACATCACCTTGTTCACTGATCCCAGCCTTGGATTCAGATGGTTCGTCCTCTTTTCTGCTCCTGTTTCTCTGAGAGAGACAGGTGTCTGGTAAGAAAGGTTGTGTCATTGTCTGGGGTACAGAGGCTCAGCCTTTGGCAGAACTGTTCCACATCACACCTTATTCTCTGTAGTCTGTGCAACCCCCAACTGCAGGCTTCATCCTGGCTCTGAGGACAAGAAGGAGAAGATGCTGGGGACTTAGGGGAATGGCTGCCCCGGGCTGAGGTAGTCATTTTGTGCTGCCCCTTGGGGGTGGAGTTTCTGGGGGTGTCCACTCTCTCTGTATACTGTTTGAGTCTCTCCTCCTTGAGATTCTTACACAGTGTCTTAGTCTTAATGATCTTGAAACACAAAGCAGCCATATTCTACTCCTTCTCACCTTTCCTTTCCCTCCTCACTCTTCTCTCCTGTCTTCTCCCTGTCCCTCCCACACCCCTTACCGTCCTCCTCTCCTGTCCAGCACCCTCCATCCTCTCTTTTCCTCTCTTCCCTTCCTTCAACACTCCTTCCCATCAAACTCATCTTTGTTTATACTTAGTGAAGATACTGAACTTATTCCCAACTTTTACTTCTGCCTTTTCTGGGTAGAGAGATATTACAGAGAGACTCTTCCTATTGATAACACCAAAGGGTGTGAAAGCTTGGGTGGACTTCAGCTTCTTTCTTACATGTTTTTCTACACAGACATAAAAAGATCTGGCTGCAGAGACGGCTCCACACTGAAGGATGCTTGCTGCCCTACCTGAGGGCCTGAGTTTGGTTCCCTGCACTGAAGTGAGGTGGATCAGAACTACTTTTTTTTTTTTTTTTTTTTTTGGTTTTTTGAGAAGGGTTTCTCTGGATAGCCCTGGCTGTCATGGAACTGACTTTGTAGACCAGGCTGGCCTCGAAATCAGAAATCCGCCTGCCTCTGCCTCCCGAGGACTTGGATTAAAGGCGTGCGCCACCACACCCAGCTCCAGAACTACTTTTTTTTTTTTTTAAAGATTTATTTATTTTATTTATGTAAGTACACTGTAGCTGTCTTCAGACACTCCAGAAGAGGGTGCCAGATCTCGTTACGGATGGTTGTGAGCCACCATGTGGATGCTGGGATTTGAACTTATTACCTTCGGAAGAGCAGTCGGGTGCTCTTACCCGCTGAGCCATCTCACCAGCCCCCAGAACTACTTTTAACAGCAGCTCCAGCACTGTGGATTTGACTCCCAATTGTGCCCTTCATGGAACCACACACACACACACACACACACACACACACACACACACACACACACTAATGCATGCATGCACACACGCAAGCAGATAGGCACGCACGCACACAAACACAAACACACACCACACACAGACCCAAGTTGTAAGTAGAAAAATGTATACTCATAATTGAAAATAATGAAGATGAGTCTGTTGTAATGACAGACGTCTGCAGGGACTTATTGGCTTAGACTTCCTAGGACCCACGTGCATGCTCACAGTTTTCTGTAACTTCAGGTCAGTTGGATCCATTCCTTCTCTCTTCCAAAGTCATACAAGAGATTCACAGATGTCTATGCAGCCCAAACACCACATGTGTAAAATAAAATGGAAGAGATTTAAAACTATATTAAAAGCCCTTTTAATCTGTGTCTTGTGGCACAAATACAGGGTGATATTAGGACTGAGGATGCAAAAGGATGTATGTGAGTTCAGGACCATCCACACCTAAATATCTAATTCCAGGCCAACATTCCAACAATACATTCCAACACTGGGGGCTGGAGAGGTGTCTCAGTGGTTAAAAAAAAATGACTTCTCTTCTTGAGGTCCTCCGTTCAATTAGCAGAAATCACATGGTGGCTCACAACCATCTCTATTGGTAACTGATGCCCTCTTCTGGTGTGTCTGAAGACCGCTACCTTTTACTTAAATCCTTCAAATAAATAAATAATTCTTAAAATAAATAAATTCTAACTCTGTTTCAAAAATACATTCTTCTCAGAGCTTTGAGAATTAAATACTTGTATGAGAAATATTATATGCCTGAATCATAGGGGAAAGTCCTTTGGGGACAATGACCTTATGAGTGCATATTATATATTTCAGTGATGACAGCAATGATAAAATCTCAGTGAGTATATGAACAGTACATTGAGGATTCAGATCTTATTTATTTGTGTGTGTACGTGTGACTCTGCTAGAGCTCCTATGTTCTGGAAATAGAGGTATGTGCACAAAGCCCTGTGCATTTTAGCCGTCTTTGATATGTACATGTCAGTGACATCACATTCTTCCCCTATTTTGCAGTCTTCACTAATACCCATTTTCAGAAGTATTACTCACTGAAATACATCCTCTAGCCTACTAGCCATAACCATCCAACCCCTGCCTAAAGGACCTGTGAATCAGGAGGCTGCTTGCTGTCCCCACAGTTTTCCCAGTGCACTGTTGTATAGATGAATCCCTGTACTGTTCATGCACCTTTGTTCTGTTGTTGGATTCTTCCAATTGACAGTTTTTTTTTAAGGCTCAGACATCTTGTCTAAGAAATTCACTCTTTGCTGTCAATTATGTTAACATACTAAGAGGTGCAGGTGTACAACCAGACAAAGGGCATGGCAATGAGCCAAGAGAATGAGGGTTGTGTTACAGGTCTGAGGTTTATGGTACCTGGAGGTTAGCACTGTCTTCACAACAGCAAAAAGAAAGTCTGTGGAGGTGTGAACCTCAGGGGTGGATAAATCCGGTTATTACTTGGTCATGCTTGCTTCCATGCTTGGCTGAGGAACTATGTGGAAAGGAGACATAAGTCAGTGGCTTTACACACCACAGGAGGTTCTCTCATATTAGGTGAAGGACCAACAATACCTCCGATCCCAGGTCACTTCCCTGCACAGCCACCAGTCACCTCAGGGTTGATGGAGTCCTCATGTACCTCCTCAACAGGATTAACCTCTTTGCTGACATGAGAGTGCAAATGTACTCTAGGTGGCCTGCCGAGTTGTTGAATGTATATGGCACATCTCTCCTTGGGCTGCTGCTACCTGGGCCCAGAGGGATTCATGGCTTAATTAAGGATGTAGGTCTTGTGTGAGGAAACATAAAGTTCAGAGGCAGAGGCTGGATGAGGGAAGGGCAGCTTTGCCCTCTGGAGACTGGGCAGGGCAGAAAGGTTCCCTTACCTCTCCAGGGCTTCTCTGCTAACATAGGTACTGTTCGTCCTGATCAGGACTTATTTTCATTAGTCAGTGCCCTAGTGTGCTCATTATTAGAGTGCCTTTCAATACCAGATTGCTGGAAAAGCACACAGTACTGGGCAGTTTATCTCTAGGTAGAGTGGGCAGGTGAGAAGGGATCAACTCTCAGATTGACCACCATCCTTGGCTACTTCCAGCTTAGACTGCAGGGTGGTGTCCATGGTGAGCTGACATCACCTTGTTCACTGATCCCAGCCTTGGGTTCAGATGGTTCGTCCTCTTTTCTGCTCCTGTTCCCCTGAGAGAGACAGGTGTCTGGTAAGAAAGGTTGTGTCATTGTCTGGGGTACAGAGGCTCAGCCTTTGGCAGAACTGTTCCACATCACACCTTATTCTCTGTAGTCTGTGCAACCCCAAACTGCAGGCTTCATCCTGGCACTGGGGACTAGAAGGAGAAGATGCTGGGGACTTAGGGGAATAGCTGCCCCTGGGTGTGGTAGTCCTTGTGTGCTGCCCCTTGGCTGTGGAGTTTCTGGGGGTCTCCCCTCTCTCTGTATACTGTTTGAGTCTCTCCTCCTTGAGATTCTTACAAGGTGTCTTAGTCTTAATGATCTTGAAACATAAAGCAGCCATATTCCACTCCTCACCTTTCCTTTCCCTCCTCATTCTTCTCTTCTGTCTTCTTTCTATCTCTCCAGCACTTATCATCCTCCTCCTCTGTCCAGCACCCTCCATCCTTCCTTTTTCTCTCTTCCCTTCCTTCAACCCTAGTTCCCATCAGACTCATATTTGTTTACACTTTTTGAAGACACTGAACCTATTCCCAACATTTACTTCTGCCTTTTCTATGTAGAGAGATATGACAGAGAGACTCTTCCTATTGAAAACACTAAAGTGTGTGAAAGCTTGGGTGGACTTCAGCTTCTTTCTTACATGTTTTCCTACATAGAAATAAAAAGGATCTGGCTACAGAGACGGCTCCACACTGAAGGATGCTTGCTGCCCTTCCTGAGGGCCTGAGTTTGGTTCCCTGCACTCAAGTGATGTGGATCAGAACTACTTTTTAACAGCAGCTCCAGCACGGTGGAATTGACTCCGACTTGTGCCCTTTGTTAAAACAAACACACATAATGCATACTCATGCATACACAAACATACTTGCACACTCGCACGCATGCAAGCTTGCACACACATATACACATGCCCCAGGTATAAGTAGAACATGTATATTTGTAAGAGAAAAATAATGAAGATGAGTCTGTTGTAATGAAACACGTCTGCAGGGACTTATTGGCTTAGCCTTCCCAGTACCCACGTGCATGCTCACAGTTTTCTGTAACTTCAGGTCAGTTGGATCCATTCCTTCTTCTGTCTTCCAAAGTCATACTACAGATCCACAGATATCCATTATGTCAAAATACCCACATGTGTAAATAAAATGAAAGAGATTTAAATCTACATTAAAAGCCCCTTTTAATCAGTGTATTGTGGCAGAGGTCCAGGGTGATCCTAGCACTGAGGATGCAAAAGGATGTCTGAGAGTTCAGGACCATCAGCGCCTTCACATCAAATTGCACGCCAGCAGGGTGACGTTGCCTAAACACTCCAGACAAAACTTCCCTTTAATACATTCCAACTATGGGGGCTGGAGAGCTGTCTCAGGGGTTAAGAAGACTCACTGCTCTTCCAGAGGTCCTCCGTTCAATTACCAGCAATCACATGGTGGCTCACAACCATCTGTATGGGTAACTGATGCCCTCTTCTCCTGTGTCTGAAGACAGCTACAGTTTACCTACATCTTTCAAATGAATAAATAATTCTTAAAATAAATAAATTCTATATCAGTTTCAAAAATACATTCTTCTCAGAGCTTTGAGAATTAAGTGGAAGAGAACTATTATATGCCTGGAACATACGGAAAATTCCTTAGGGTACAAAGAAGTTATGAGTGCCTATTATATATTTCAGTGATGACAGCAATGATAAAACCTCAGTGAGTATATCATCACTACATTGAGGATTCAGTTCTTATTTATTTGTGTGTGTACATGTGACTCTGCTAGAGCTCCCATATTCTGGAAATAGAGGTATGTGCACAAAGCCCTGTGAATTTTAGCCATCTTTGATGTGTACAGATCAGTGACATCATGCTCTTCCACTATCTTGTGCAGTCTTCACTAATACTCATTTCCAGAAGGTTTATTCACTGAAATACAACCTCTAGCCCACTCGCCATAACCGTCAACCCCTGCCCAAAGGACTATGAACCAGGAGCCTGCTTGTCCTTTCCACAGTTTTACCAATGCACTGATGTATAGATGAAGCCGAGTACTATTCAAGCAACTTTTCTCTTGTTGGTTTCTTCCATTTGACATTTTTTTTTTTTTTTTCGAGACAGGGTTTCTCTGTATAGCCCTGGCTGTCTTGGAACTCACTTTGTAGACCAGGCTGGCCTCGAACTCAGAAATTCGCCTGCCTCTGCCTCCCGAGTGCTGGGATTAAAGGCGTGCGCCACCACACCCAGCCCCAGTTTTTTTTTTTTTTTTTTCAGTACAAGCTTTCTAGTGCTACATTTTAATCAACATATTACATTTAAAGTCTTGATTTCTGAATGAATCTCTTAGTATTGTGCAACATGATGGAGTGAACTGCTGGAGACCCCTTGACAGCTACAGGGAAACGCTTGATTTAAAATATGATCAAGATGAGACTGTATCAGAAGCACTGCGACACTAGTGGTAGGTAGGCAGGTAAGGGACTTTTCATTAGTGGCCATTCATAATTTTGTCTTTAGAAACTTGGAAGAAATTGTCATCTTTGAGTTTCAAATGTTCAGGTAAATCAAGTCGTTTTTTAGCTTCTTCAATGTCACCTTGAATCGCAGAAATAAGTGACTCTAAAGAATCAAAGTTCTTTTCAGGTCTGAGATAGCCAACAATGGCCACATTGAGAATTTCCCCATAGAAGTCCTCTTTGAAGGTATGGATGATGTGGGTTTCCATGGACTTCTTCACGTTCTTGTAGTATGGATTCCACCCAATGCTCACCACCATTTTATGGACATCTCCGCTCCCAACGCTGGCCCAGCCATAATAAATGCCAGTGGACACATCAGCCGGAAGATTGTCTACTACTTGTTCAGGAAAATTTGCTGTGGGGATGCCCAGTTGCTTGGAGCCGCGGCCGAAGCCACGCACCACCTGGCCGCGGCAGAAGAACGGCAGGCTCCTCATGACGCTGACCTCGGAGGATGCGGGCTGCTCCTCGCTCCGTGCCTGCAACGGAGCCGCCGTGAGTACGGCGCCCGGGCCCGGACCAGCCCGGGAATCCCGCGGGAGCTGGGCCGGCCGGGCGAGACACCCGCCGCGACCAGGGCCTGCCCGCAGGGCAGCTGCCAGCCGTCCAGTTGTTTTTTTTTTTTTTTTTAAGGCTCAGACACCTTGTCTAAGAAATTTACTCTTTATTGTCAATTATGTTACTCATACTAAGAGGTGCAGGTGTACAACCAGACAAAGGACATGGCCATGATCCAAGAGAATGAGGGTTGTGTTACAGGTCTGAGGTTTATGGTACCTGGAGGTTAGCACTGTCTTCACAACAGCAAAAAGCTTGTCTGTGGAGGTGTGAACCTCAGGGGTGGATAAATGCAGTTATTACTTGGTCATGCTTACTGGCTTGCTTGGCTCCACAATTATGGGGAAAAGAGACATAGGTCAGTGTCTTGACACACTACAGGAGGTTCTCTCATATTAGTTGAAGGACCAACAATATCTCAGATCCCAGGTCACTCCCCTGCACAGCCACTAGTCACCTCAGGGTTGATGAGGTCCTCATGCAGCGCCTTGACAGGAGGAACCTCTGGGCTGACATAAGAATGCAAATGTTCTCTAGGTGGCCTGCTGTGTTGTTGAATATATATGGCACATCTTTCCTTGGGCTGCTGTTACCTGGTCCTAGAGGGACTCATGACTTAGTTAAGGATGTAGGTCTTGTGTGAGGCAAAACTGTGGAGTGTCTACAGGAAGCATAAAGTTCAGAGGCAGAGGCTGGATGAGGGAAGGGCAGCTTTGCCCTCTAGAGACTGGGCAGGACAGAAAGGTTCCCTTACCTCTCCAGGGCTTCTGTGCTAACATAGGTACTGTACGTCCTGATCAGGACTTATCATCATTAGTGAGTGCCCTAGTGGGCTCATTATTAGAGTGTGTTTCAGTAACAGATTGCTGAAAAAGCACACAGTACTGGACAGTTTATCTCTAGCTAGAGTGGGCATGTGTGAGGGGATCAACTCTCAGCTTGACCACCATCCTTGGCTACTTCCAGCTTAGACTGCAGGGTGGTGTCCATGGTGAGCTGACATCACCTTGTTCACTGATCCCAGCCTTGGATTCAGATGGCTCATCCTCTTTTCTGCTCCTGTTCCCCTGAGAGAGACAGGTGTCTGATAAGAAAGGTTGTGTCATTGTCTGGGGTACAGAGGCTCAGCCTTTAGCACAACTGTTCCATGACACACCTTATTCTCTGCCTGTAGTCTGTGCAACCCCCAACTGCAGGCTTCATCCTGGCTCTGAGGATAAGAAGGACAAGGTGCTGGGAACTTAGAGGAATGGCTGCCCCTGGCTGGGGTAGTCGTTGTGGGCTGCCCCTTGGGGGTGGAGTTTCTGGGGGTCTCCCCTCTCTCTGTATACTGTTTGAGTCTCTCCTCCTTGAGATTCTTACACAGTGTCTTAGTCTTAATGATCTTGAAACATCAAGCAGCCATATTCTACTCCTCCCCTCTCCTTTCCCTCCTCACTCTTCTCTCCTGTCTTCTCCCTATCCCTCTCGTACTCTTTACCGTCCTCCTCTCCTGTCCAGCACCCTCCATCCTCCCTTTTCCTCTCTTCCCTTCCTTCAACCCTCCTTCCCATCAGACTCATCTTTGTTTACACTTAGTGAAGACACTGGACCTATTCCCAACGTTTACTTCTGCCTTTTCTGGGTTGAGAGATATGACAGAGTGACTCTTCCTATTGATAACACCAAAGGGTGTGAAAGCTTGGGTGGACTTCAGCTTCTTTCTTACATGTTTTCCTACATAGAAATAAAAAGGATCTGGCTACAGAGACGGCTCCACACTGAAGGATGCTTGCTGCCCTTCCTGAGGGCCTGAGTTTGGTTCCCTGCACTGAAGTGAGGTGGATCAGAACTACTTTTAACAGCAGCTCCAGCACTGTGGATTTGACTCCCACTTGTGCCCTTCATGGAACCACACATACACACACACACACACACACACACACACACACACACACACACACTAATGCATGCATGCACACAAACACAAACACACACCACACACAGACCCAAGTTGTAAGTAGAAAAATGTATACTCATAATTGAAAATAATGAAGATGAGTCTGTTGTAATGACAGACGTCTGCAGGGACTTATTGGCTTAGACTTCCTAGGACCCACGTGCATGCTCACAGTTTTCTGTAACTTCAGGTCAGTTGGATCCATTCCTTCTCTCTTCCAAAGTCATACAAGAGATTCACAGATATCTATGCAGCCCAAACACCACATGTGTAAAATAAAATGGAAGAGATTTAAAACTATATTAAAAGCCCCTTTTAATCTGTGTATTGTGGCACAAATACAGGGTGATGCTAGGACTGAGGATGCAAAAGGATGTATGTGAGTTCAGGACCATCCACACCTAAATATCGAATTCCAGGCCAGCAGGCTGACTCTTCCTCAACCACTCCAGACAAAAATCCCCTTTAATACATTCCAACTCTGTGGGCTGGAGAGGTGTCTCAGTGGTTAAGAAAAAAATGGCTGCTCTTCTTGAGGTCCTCCGTTCAATTACCAGGAATCACATGGTGGCTCACAACCATCCCTATTGGTAACTGATGCCCGCTTCTGGTGTGTCTGAAGACAGCTATCTTTTACTTTAATCCTTCAAATAAATAAATAATTCTTAAAATAAATAAATTCTAACTCAGTTTCAAAAGTACATTCTTCTCAGTGCTTTGAGAATTAAGTATGAGAAATATTATATGCCTGAATCATAGGGGAAAGTCCTTTGGGGACAATGACCTTATGAGTGCCTATTATACATTTCAATGATGACAGCAATGATAAAATCTCGGTGAGTATATCATCAATACATTGAGGATTCAGTTCTTATTTATTTGTGTGTGTCCGTGTGACTCTGCTAGAGCTCCTATGTTCTGGAAATAGAGGTACATGCACAAAACCCTGTGCGTTTTAGCCATCTTTGATATGTACATGTCAGTGATATCATGTTTTTCTACTATCTAGTGTAGTCTTCACTAATACCCATTTTCAGAAGTATTACTCACTGAAATCCAACTCTAGCCCACTAACCATAACCGTTAGACTCCTGCCCAAAGGACCTGTGAACCAGGAGCCTGCTTGCCATCCCCATAGATTTTCCCAAGCACTGTTCATGCACCTTTGTTCTGTTGTTGGTTTCTTCCATTTGATAGTTTTTTTTAAAGCTCAGACACCTTGTCTAAGAAATTCACTCTTTGCTGTCAATTATGTTAACATACTAAAAGGTGCAGGTGTACAACCAGACAAAGGGCATGGCAATGAGCCAAGAGAATGAGGGCTGTGTTACAGGTCTGAGGTTTATGGTACCTGGAGGTTAGCACTGTCTTCACAACAGCAAAAAGAATGTCTGTGGAGGTGTGAACCTCAGGATAAATCTGGTTATTACTTGGTCATGCTTGCTTGCATGCTTGGCTGAGGAACTATGGGGAAAGGAAACATAGGTCAGTGGCTTTACACACCACAGAAGGTTCTCTCCTATTAGGTAAAGGATCAACCATACCTCAGATCCCTGGTCACTCCCCTGCACAGCCACCAGTCACCTCAGGGTTGATGGGGTCCTCATCCAGCACTCGACATGAGGAACCTTTGGGCTGACATGAGAGTGCAAATCTTCTATATGTGGCCTTCTGTGTTGTTGAATATATATGGCACATCTCTCCTTGGGCTGCTGTTACCTGGTCCTAGAGGGACTCATGTCTTAGTTAAGGATGTAGGTCTTGTGTGAGGCAAAACTGTGGAGTGTCTTCAGGAAGCATAAAGTTCAGAGGCAGAGGCTTGATGAGGGAAGGGCAGCTTTGCCCTTTGGAGACTGGGCAGGGCAGAAAGGTTCCCTTTCCTCTCCAGGGCTTTTGTGCTAACATAGGTACTGTTAGTTCTGATCAGGGCTTATCTTCATTAGTGAGTGCCCTAGTGTGCTCATTATTAGAGTGCCTTTCAATACCAGATTGCTGGAAAAGCACACAGTACTGTGCAGTTTATCTCTAGGTAGAGTGGGCAGGTGAGAAGGGATCAACTCTCAGCTTGACCACCATCCTTGGATACTTCCAGCTTAGACTGCAGGGTGGTGTCCATGGTGAGCTGACATCACCTTGTTCACTGATCCCAGCCTTGGGTTCAGATGGTTCGTCCTCTTTTCTGCTCCTGTTCCCCTGAGAGAGACAGGTGTCTGGTAAGAAAGGTTGTGTCATTGTCTGGGGTACAGAGGCCCAGCCTTTAGCACAACTGTTCCACATCACACCTTATTCTCTGTAGTCTGTGCAACCCCCAACTGCAGGCTTCATCCTGGCTCTGGGGACAAGAAGGAGAAGATGCTGGGGACTTAGAGGAATGGCTGCCCCTGGCCGGGGTAGTCGTTGTGGGCTGCCCCTTGGGTGTGGATTTTCTGGGGGTCTCCACTCTCTCTATATACTGTTTGAGTCTCTCCTCCTTGAGATTCTTATGAGGTGTCTTAGTCTTAATGATCTTGAAACACAAAGCAGCCATATTCTACTCTTTCTCTCCTCTCCTTTCTCTCCTCACTCTTCTCTCCTGTCTTCTCCCTGTCCCTCCCGCACCATCCTCCTCTCCTGTCCAGCACCCTCCATCCTCCCTTTTCCTCTCTTCCCTTCCTTCAACCCTCCTTCCCATCTGACTCATCTTTGTTTACACTTAGTGAAGACACTGGACCTATTCCCAACGTTTACTTCTGCCCTTTCTGGGTAGAGAGATAGGACAGAGAGACTCTTTCTATTGATAACACCAAAGGGTGTGAAAGCTTGGGTGGACTTCAGCTTCTTTCTTACATGTTTTCCTACACAGAAATAAAAAGGATCTGGCTACAGAGATGGCTCCACACTGAAGGATGCTTGCTGCCCTTCCTGAGGGCCTGAGTTTGGTTCTCTGCACTGAAGTGAGGTGGATCAGAACTACTTTTAAAAGCAGCTTCAGCATTGGGTTTTTGACTCCCACTTGTGAACTTCGTGGAAACACACATAACACACATATACACACGCACTCAGGCATGCATGAGGCACACAAGCAGACACGCACGCATGCACACTAACACACACAGGCCCCAGGCTTTAGTTAAAGATATATGCTCGTAATTGAAAATAATGAAGATGAGTCTGTTGTAATGACAGACGTCTGCAGGGACTTATTGGCTTAGACTTCCTAGGACCCACGTGCATGCTCACAGTTTTCTGTAACTTCAGGTCAGTTGGATCCATTCCTTCTCTCTTCCAAAGTCATACAAGAGATTCACATATTTCTATGCAGCCCAAACACCACATGTGTAAAATAAAATGGAAGAGATTTAAAACTATATTAAAAGCCCCTTTTAATCTGTGTCTTGTGGCACAAATACAGGGTGATACTAGGACTGAGGATGCAAATGGATGTATTTGAGTTTACGACCATGCACGCCTAAATATCGAATTCCAGGCCAGCAGGCTGACTCTGCCTCAACAACTCCAGACAATAATCCCTTTAATACATTCCAACTCTGGGGGCTGGAGAGGTGTCTCAGTGGTTAAAAAAAAAAAAGACTGCTCTTCTTGAGGTCCTCCGTTCAATTAGCAGAAATCACATGGCGGCTCACAACCATCTCTTTTGGTAACTGATGCCCTTTCTGGTGTGTCTGAAGACAGCTACAGTTTACTTAAATCCTTCATATAAATAAAGAATTCTTTCTTTTTTTTTTTAAATTAAAGATTTATTTATTTATTTTATGTAAGTACAGTGTAGCTGTCTTCAGACACTCCAGAAAAGGGAGTCAGATCTTGTTACTACGGATGGTTGTGAGCCACCATGTGGTTGCTGGGATTTGAACTCAGGACCTTTGGAGGAGCAGTCGGGTGTTCTTGCCCACTGAGCCATCTCACCAGCCCTAAATAAAGAATTCTTAAAATAAATAAATTCTATCTCAGTTTCAAAAATACATTCTTCTCAGAGCTTTGAGAATTAAGTACTTGTATGAGAAATATTATATGCCTGAATCATAGGGGAAAGTCCTTTGGGGACAATGACCTTATGAGTGCCTATTATATATTTCAATGATGACAGCAATGATAAAACTTCAGTGAGTATATCAGCATTACATTGAGGATTCAGTTCTTATTTATTTGTGCGTTTACTTGTGACTCTTCTAGAGCTCTTATGTTCTGGAAATAGAGGTATGTGCACAAAGCCCTGTGAATTTTAGCCGTCTTTGATGTGTACATGTCAGTGACCTCACGCTCTTCCACTATCTTGCAGTCTTCACTAATACCCATTTCTAGAAGGATTACTCACTGAAATACATCCTCTAGCCCACTTTCCATAACCGTCACCTTGCCCAAAGGACCTGTGAACCAGGAGGCTGCTTGTCATCCCCACAGTTTTTCGAGTGCACTGATGTAGAGATGGATCCCTGTACTGTTCATGCACCTTTGTTCTGTTGTTGGTTTCTTCCAATTGACAGGTTTTTTTTTTTTAAGGCTCAGACACCTGATGTATAGATGAAGCCCTGTACTGCTCGTGCACCTTTGTTCTGTTGTTGATTTCCTACAATTGACAGTTATTTTTTTTAAGGCTCAGACACCTTGTCTAAGAAATTTATACTTTGCTCTCAATTATGTTACTCATACTAAGAGGTACAAGTGTACAACCAGACAAAGGGCATGGCCATGACCCAAGAAAATGAGGGCTGTGTTACAGGTCTGAGGTTTATGGTACCTGGAGATTAGCACTGTCTTCACAACAGCAAAAAGCTTGTTTGTGGAGGTGTGAACCTCAGGGGTGGATAAATCCGATTATTACTTGGTCATGCTTACCGGCTTGCTTGGTTCCGGAACTATGGGAAAGGAGACATAGGTCAGTGACTTTACACACCACAGAAGGTTCTCTCATATTAGGTGAAGGACCAACAATACCTCAGATCCCAGGTCACTCACCTGCACAGTCACCAGTCACCTCAGTGTTGATGGGGTCCTCATTCAGAGCCTAGACAGGAGGAACCTCTGGGCTGACATGAGAATGCAAATGTTCTCTAGGTGGCCTGCTGTGTTGTTGAATATATATGGCACATCTCTCCTTGGGCTGCTGCTACCTGGGCCCAGAGGGATTCAAGTCTTAATTAAGGATGTAGGTCTTGTGTCAGGCAAAACTGTGGACTGTCTTCAGGAAGCATAAAGTTCAGAGGCAGAGGCTGGATGAGGGAAGGGCAGCTTTGCCCTCTGGAGACTGGGCAGGGCAGAAAGGTTCCCTTACCTCTCCAGGGCTTCTGTGCTAACATAGGTACTGTACGTCCTGATCAGGACTTATCATCATTAGTGAGTGCCCTAGTGGGCTCATTATTAGAGTGTGTTTCAGTACCAGATTGCTGGAAAAGCACACAGTACTGGGCAGTTTATCTCTAGCTAGAGTGGGCATGTGTGAGGGGATCAACTCTCAGCTTGA
The DNA here is from genome assembly GCA_902729485.2 of Mus minutoides. Taxonomy (NCBI): domain Eukaryota; kingdom Metazoa; phylum Chordata; class Mammalia; order Rodentia; family Muridae; genus Mus; species Mus minutoides. The sequence goes on along the minus strand of LR756420.1, from coordinate 1,143,081 downwards.
CCACCATCCTTGGCTACTTCCAGCTTAGACTGCAGGGTGGTGTCCATGGTGAGCTGACATCACCTTGTTCACTGATCCCAGCCTTGGATTCAGATGGTTCGTCCTCTTTTCTGCTCCTGTTTCTCTGAGAGAGACAGGTGTCTGGTAAGAAAGGTTGTGTCATTGTCTGGGGTACAGAGGCTCAGCCTTTGGCAGAACTGTTCCACATCACACCTTATTCTCTGCCTGCTGTCTGTGCAACCCCCAACTGCAGGCTTCATCCTGGCTCTGAGGATAAGAAGGACAAGGTGCTGGGGACTTAGAGGAATGGCTGCCCCTGGCTCGCGTAGTCGTTATGTGCTGCTCCTTGCGTGTGGAATTTCTGGGGGTGTCCACTCTCTCTGTATGAGTCTCTCCTCCTTGAGATTCTTACACAGTGTCTTAGTCTTAATGATCTTGAAACATCAAGCAGCCATATTGCACTCCTTCTCATCTTTCCTTTCCCTCCTCACTCTTCTCTCCTGTCTTTTCCCTACCCTCCTGCACTCCTTATCATCCTCCTCTCCTGTCCAGCACCCTCCATCCTCTCTTTTCCTCTCTTCCCTTCCTTCAACCCCCCTTCTTATCTGACTCATCTTTGTTTACACTTAGTGAAGACACTGGACCTATTCCCAGCATTTACTTCTGCCTTTTCTGGGTAGAGAGATATGACAGAGAGACTCTTCCTATTGATAACACCAAAGGGTGTGAAAGCTTGGGTGGACTTCAGCTTCTTTCTTACATGTTTTCCTACACATAAATAAGAAGGATCTGGCCACAGAGATGGCTCCGCACTGCTTGCTGCTCTTCCTGAGGGCCTGAGTTTGGTTCCCTGCACTTAAGTGAGGTGGATCAGAACTACATTTTTTTCCCCCCTTGTTCCGGTCATTCCCGCTCGCTCTGCTCGACCCAGCTAGTTCTGTCCGTCCCTGCTCCCTCTGGCCAGCCCGGCTTGCTCTGGTCGGCTCTGTTTGCTCTGGTTGGTCTCTCAGGTCCAAGGATTCGTTTATTATTATTCTTCATAAGTACGCTGTAGCTGACTTCAGACGCACCTGAGGAGGGCATCAGATCTCATTAGGGGTGGTTGTAAGCCACCATTGCTGGGATTTGAACTCATGACCTTTGGAAGAGCAGTCGGGTGCTCTTACCTGCTGAGCCATCTCACCAGCCCCAGAAATACTTTTTTTTTCCCAATATTTATTAGATAACTTCTTCATTTACATTTCAAGTGTTATCCAGAAAGTTCCCTATGCCCTCCCCCCTCCCGGCCCTGCTCCCCTACCCTCCCGCTCCCACATCTTGGCCCTGGTGTTCCCCTGTACTGGGGCATATAAAGTCTGCATGACCAAGGGGCCTCTCTTTCCAATGATGGCCAACTAGGCCATCCTCNAGTGCTTCTCAGCCATTCAGTATTCCTCAGTTGAGAATTCTTTGTTTAACTCTGTGCCCCACTTTTTAATGGGGATATTTGATTTTCTGGTGTCCACCTTCTTGAGTTCTTTATATATATTGGATATCAGTCCCCTATCTGATTTTGGATTAGTAAAGATCCTTTCCCAATCGGTTGGTGGCCCTTTTGTCTTGTTGACTGTATCTTTTGCCTTACAGAAGCTTTGCAACTTTATGAGGTCCCATTTGCCAATTCTTGATCTTACAGCACAAGCCTTTGCTGTTTTGTCCAGAAATACTTTTAACAGCAGCTCCAGCACTGTGGATTTGACTTCCAATTGTTACCTTCGTGGAAACACACATACACACATACACATACACACTCATGCATGCATGCACACACACAAGCAAACAAGCAAGCACGTGCACAAACACACACACAAACAGGCCCCATGTATAAGTAGAAACATGTATACTTGTAATTGAAATTAATGAAGATGAGTCTGTTGTAATGAAAGACGTCTACAGGGAATTATTGGCTTAGACTTCCCAGTAATCACTTGCATGCTCACAGTTTTCTGTAACTTCAGGTCAGTTGGATCCATTCCTTCTCTCTTCCAAAGTCATACAGGAGATTCACAGATATCTATGCAGCCCAAACACCACATGTGTAAAATAAAAAGGAAGATATTTAATTCTACATTAAAAGCCCCTTTTAATCTGTGTCTTGTGGCACAAATACAGGGTGATGCTAGGACTGAGGATGCAAAAGATGTATGTGAGTTCAGGACCATCCACACCTAAATGTTGAATTCCAGGCCAGCAGGCTGACTTGCCTTCAGACAAAATCCCCTTTAATACATTCCAACTCTGGGGGCTGGAGAGGTGTCTCAGTGGTTAAAAAAAATGACTGCTCTTCTTGAGGTCCTCCATTCAATTACCAGGAATCACATGGTGCCTCACAACCATCTCTTTTGGTAACTGATGCCCTCTTCTGGTGTGTCTGAAGACAGCTACAGTTTACTTAAATCCTTCATATAAATAAATAATTCTTAAAATAAATAAATTCTATCTCAGTTTCAAAAATACATTCTTTTCAGAGCTTTGAGAATTAAGTACTTGTATGAGAAATATTATATGCCTGAATCATAGGGGAAAGTCCTTTGGGGACATGATCTTATGAGTGCCTATTATATATTTCAATAATGACAGCAATGGTATATGATCAGTACATTGAGGATTCAGTTCTTATTTATTTGTGCATGTATGTGTGACTCTGCTAGAGCTCCCATGTTCTGGAAATAGAGGTATGTGCACAAAGCCCTGTGCATTTTAGCTGTCTTTGATATGTACATGTCAGTGATATCATGTTCTTCTACTATCTAGTGTAGTCTTCACTAATACCCATTTTCAGAAGTATTACTCACTGAAATCCAACCTCTAGCCCACTAACCATAACCGTTCAACACCTGCCCAAAGGACCTGTGAACGAAGAGGCTGCTTGACGTCCCCATAGATTTGCCCAAGCACTTTTCATGCACCTTTGTTCTGTTGTTGGTTTCTTCCAATTGACAGTTTTTTCTTAAAGGCTCAGAAACCTTGTCTAAGAAATTCACTCTTTGCTGTCAATTATGTTACTCGTACTAAGAGGTGCAGGTGAACAACCAGACAAAGGGCATGGCCATGAGCCAAGAGAATGAAGGCTGTTACAGATCTGAGTTTTATGGTACGTGGAGGTTAGCACTGCCTTCACAACAGCAAAAAGCTTGTCTGTGGAGGTGTGAAAGTCAGGGGTGGATAAATTCGGTTATTACTTGGTCATGCTTGCTTGCATGCTTGGCTGAGAAACTATGGGGAAAGGAAACATAGGTTAGTGGATTTACACACCACAGGAGGTTCTCTCATATTAGGTGAAGGATCAACAATACCTCAGATCCCAGGTCACTTCCCTGCACAGCACCCAGTCACCTCAGGGTTGATGGGGTCCTCATGTAGCTCCTCAACAGGATTAACCTCTGGGCTGACATGAGAATGCAAATGTTCTCTCGGTGGCCTGCCAAGTTGTTGAATATATATGGCACATCTCTCCTTGGGCTGCTGTTACCTGGTCCTAGAGGGACTCATGTCTTAGTTAAGGATGTAGGTCTTGTGTGAGGCAAAACTGTGGAGTGTCTTCAGGAAACATAAAGTCCAGAGGCAGAGGCTGGATGAGGGAAGGGCAGCTTTGCCCTTTGGAGACTGGGCAGGTGTAGTGGCTATCCCTGGTTGTCAACTTGACTATATTTGGAATGAGCTACAATCCAGAATTGGAAGGCTCACCAGTGACCCTAACCTGGAGGCTTGGATATAGAAGTCTCTGATCTGGATCTTGGTATGGAGGTCTTGATAGCATACCGGCTATGGATTCCAGAAGATTAAGACAGAGAGTTCTCCGAGCTCAAGA
>LR756420.1:644373-662595 GCA_902729485.2 Mus minutoides | reverse complement strand
GGACACTGGAAGAAGGGAGACTCTCTCTCGCTCCTTCGCCTGTTCACCGTGTGGGACTGAGTAACTGCTAGATCCTTGGACTTCCATTCACAGCTACTACTGAACCATTGTTGGGAATTGGACTGCAGACTGTAAGTCATCAATAAATTCCTTTACTCCTTAAGTTCTGTGACTCTAGAGAACCCTAACTAATACAGCAGGGCAGAAAGGTTCCCTTACCTCTCCAGGGCTTCTGTGCTAACATAGGTACTGTTCGTCATGATCAGGACTGATATTATTAGTAAGGGCCCTAATGGGCTCATTATTAGAGTGCATTTCAGAACCAAATTGCTGGAAAAGCACACAGTACTGGACAGTTTATCTCTAGGTAGAGTGGGCATGTGTGAGGGGATCAACTCTCAGCTTGACCACCATCCTTGGCTACTTCCAGCTTAGACTGCAGGGTGGTGTCCATGGTGAGCTGACATCACCTTGTTAACTGATCCCAGCCTTGGGTTCAGATGGTTCGTCCTCTTTTCTGCTCCTGTTCCCCTGAGAGAGACAGGTGTCTGGTAAGAAAGGTTGTGTCATTGTCTGGGGTACAAAGGCTCAGCCTTTGGCAGAACTGTTCCACAACACACCTTATTTTCTGCCTGCCGTCTGTGCAAATGCCAACTACAGGCTTCATCCTGGCTCTGAGGACAAGAAGAAGAAGATCCTGGGGACTTAGAGGAATGGCTGCCCCTGGCTGTGGTAGTCGTTGTGGGCTGCCCCTTGGGGGTGGAGTTTCTGGGGGTCTCCCCTCTCTCTGTATACTGTTTGAGTCTCTCCTCCTTGAGATTCTTACAAGGTGTCTTAGTCTTAATGATCTTGAAACATCAAGCAGCCATATTCTACTCCTCCCCTCTCCTTTCCCTCCTCACTCTTTTCTCCTGTCTTCTCCCTATCCCTCCTGCACTCCTTACTGTCCTCCTCTCCTGTCCAGCACCCTCCATCCTCCCTTTTCCTCTCTTCCCTTCCTTCAACCCTACTTCCCATCAGACTCATCTTTGTTTACACTTAGTGAAGACACTGGACCTATTCCAAATGTTTACTTCTGCCTTTTCTGGGTAGAGAGATATGACAGAGAGACTCTTCCAATTGATAACACCAAAGGGTGTGAAAGCTTGGGTGGACTTCAGCTTCTTTCTTACATGTTTTCCTACATAGAAATAAAAGGGATCCTGCTGCAGAGACGGCTCCTCACTGAAGTACTCTTGCTGCCCTTCCTGAGGGCCTGAGTTTGGTTCCCTCTGCTCAAGTGAGGTGGATCAGAACTACTTCTTCTTTTTTTTTTTTTTTAAAGATTTATTTTATTTATTATATGGAAGTACACTGTAGCTGTCTTCAGACACTCCAGAAGAGGGCGCCACATCTCGTTACAGATGGTTGTGAGCCACCATGTGGATGCTGGGATTTGAACTTATCACCTTCGGAAGAGCAGTCAGGAGCTCTTACCAGCTGAGCCATCTCACCAGCCCCGGATCAGAACTACTCTTAACAGCAGCTGCAGCTCTGTGAATTTGAGTCCCACTTGTGACCTTTGTTAAAACAAACACACACAATGCACCCACATGCATACACACACACACACACACACACACACACACACTTGCACACTCACAGGCATGCATGCTTACACACACATATACACATGCCCCAGGTATAAGTAGAAACATGTATGTTTGTAAGTGAAAAATAATGAAGATGAGTCTGTTGTAATGAAAGACATCTACAGGGACTTATTGGCTTAGACTTCCCAGTACCCACGTGCATGCTCACAGTTTTCTGTAACTTCAGGTCAGTTGGATCCATTCCTTCTTCTGTCTTCCAAAGTCATACTACAGATCCACAGATATCCATTAAGCCAAAATACCCACATGTGTAAGATAAAATGAAAGAGATTTAAATCTACATTAAAAGCCCTTTTTAATCTGTGTATTGTGGCACAGGTCCAGGGTGATGCTAGGACTGAGGATCTAAAAGGATGTCTGTGAGTTCAGGACCATCAGTGCCTACATATCGAATTCCACACCAGCGTGGTGACTTTGCCTAAACCACTCCAGACAAAAATCCCCTTTAATACATTCCAACTTTAGGGGCTGTAGAGGTGTCTCAGTGATTAAAAACAATGATTGCTCTTCCAGAGGTCCCCAGTTCAATTACCAGGAATATCATGGTGGCTCACAACCATCTCTACTGGACCGGATGCCCTCTTCTGGTGTGTCTGAAGACAGCTACAGTTTACTTACATCCTTCAATTAAATAAATAATTCTTAAAATAAATAAATTCTAACTCTGTTTCAAAAATAAATTCTTCTCAGAGCTTTGAGAATTAAGTACTTGTATGAGAAATATTATATGCCTGAATCATAGGGGAAAGACCTTTGGATACAATGAACTTATGAGTGCCTATTATATATTTCAATGATGACAGCAATGATAAAACTTCGGTGAGTATATGATCAGTACATTGAGGATTCAGTTCTTATTTATTTGTGCGTGTACATATGACTCTGCTAGAGCTCCTATGTTCTGGACATAGAGGTATGTGCACAAAGCCCTGTGCATTTTAGCCATCTAGATGTGTACATGTCAGTGACCTCACGCTCTTCCACTATCTTGCAGTCTTCACGAATACCCATTTCTAGAAGGATTACTCACTGAAATACATCCTCTAGCCCACTAGCCATAACAGTCAACCCCTGCCCAAAGGACCTGTGAACCAGGAGGCTACTTGTCATCCCCACAGTTTTCCCAGTGCACTGATGTATAGATGAAGCCCTGTACTGTTCATGCACCTTTGTTCTGTTGTTGGTTTCTTCCAACTGACAGGTTTTTTTTTAAGGCTCAGACACCTTGTCAAAGAAATTCTACCTTTGCTGTCAATTATGTTACTCATTCTAAAGGTGCAGGTATACAACCAAACAAAGGGCATGGCCATGAGCCAAGAGAATGAGGGCTGTGTTACAGGTCTGAGGTTTATGGTACCTGGAGGTTAGCACTGTCTTCACAACAGCAAAAAGCTTGTCTGTGGAGGCGTGAACCTCAGGGGTGGATAAATCCGGTTATTACTTGGTCATGCTTACTGGCTTGCTCGGCTCCGGAACTATGGGGAAAGGAAACATAGGTCAGTGGCTTTACACACCACAGGAGGTTCTATCATATTAGGTGAAGGATCAATAATACCTCAGATCCCTGGTCACTCCCCTTCACAGCCACCAGTCACTTCAGAGTTGATGGGGTCCCCATGCAGCGCCTCAACAGGAGGAACTTCTGGGCTGTCATGAGAGTGCAAATATTCTCTAGGTGGTCTGCCGAGTTGTTGAATGTATATGGCACATCTTTCCTTGGGCTGCTGCTACCTGGGCCCAGAGGGACTCATGACTTAGTTAAGAATGTAGGTCTTGTGTGAGGCAAAACTGTGGAGTGTCTTCAGGAAACATAAAGTTCAGAGGCAGAGGCTGGATGAGGGAAGGGCAGCTTTGCCCTCTGGAGACTGGGCAGGGCAGAAAGGTTCCCTTTCCTCTCCAGGGCTTTTGTGCTAACATAGGTACTGTTCGTTCTGATCAGGACTTATCTTCATTAGTGAGTGCTCTAGTGGGCTCATTATAGAATGCGTTTCAGAACCGGTTTGCTGGAAAAGCACACAGTACTGGACAGTTTATCTCTAGGTAGAGTGGGCATGTGTGAGGGGATCAACTCTCAGCTTGACCACCATCCTTGGCTACTTCCAGCTTAGACTGCAGGGTGGTGTCCATGGTGAGCTGACATCACCTTGTTCACTGATCCCAGCCTTGGGTTCAGATGGTTCATCCTCTTTTCTGCTCCTGTTCCCCTGAGAGAGACAGGTGTCTGGTAAGAAAGGTTGTGTCATTGTCTGGGGTACAGAGGCTCAGCCTTTGGCAGAACTGTTCCACATCACACCTTATTCTCTGTAGTCTGTGCAACCCCAAACTGCAGGCTTCATCCTGGCTCTAAGGACAAGAAGTTAAGATGCTGGGGACTTAGAGGAATGGCTGCCCCTGGCTGTGGTAGTTGTTGTGGGCTGCTCCTTGGTGTAGCTGTTTCTGGGGGTCTCCCCTCTCTCTGTATACTGTTTGAGTCTCTTGTCCTTGAGAATCTTACAAGGTGTGTTAGTCTTAATGATCTTGAAACATAAAGCAGCCATATTCCACTCCTTCTCACCTCTCCTTTCCCTCCTCACTCTTTTCTCCTGTCTTCTTCCTGTCCCTCCCACACTCCTTACTATCATCCTCTCCTATCCAGGACCCTCCATCCTCACTTTTCTTCTCTTCCCTTCCTTCAACCCTCCTTCCCATCAGACTCATCTTTGTTTACACTTAGTGAAGACACTGGACCTATTCCCAATGTTTACTTCTGCCTTTTCTGGGTAGAGAGATATGACAGAGAGACTCTTCCTATTGATAACACTAAGTTGTGTGAAAGCTTGGGTGGACTTCAGCTTCTTTCTTACATGTTTTCCTACACAGAAATAAAAAGGATCTGGTTGCAGAGATGGCTCCTCACTGAAGGATGCTTGCTGCCCTTCCTGAGTTTGGTTCCCTGAACTCAAGTGAGGTGGATCGGAAGTACTTTTAACAGCAGCTCCAGCACTGTGGATTTGACTCCCACTTGTGAACTTCGTGGAAACACACAAAACATACATATACACACGCAATCAGGCATGCATGAGGCACACAAGCAGACACGCACGCATGCACACTAACACACACAGGCCCCAGGTTTTAGTTAAACATATATGTTCATAATTGAAAATAATGAAGATGAGTCTGTTGTAATGACAGACATCTGCAGGGACTTATTGGCTTAGACTTCCTAGGACCCACGTGCATGCTCACAGTTTTCTGTAACTTCAGGTCAGTTGGATCCATTCCTTCTCTCTTCCAAAGTCATACAAGAGATTCACAGATATCTATGCAGCCCAAACACCTCATGTGTAAAAAAAAAATGGAAGAGATTTAAATCTATATTAAAAGCCCTTTTAATCTGTGTCTTGTGGCACAAATACAGGGTGATACTAGGACTGAGGATGCAAATGGATGTATTTGAGTTCACGACCATCCACGTCTAAATATCGAATTCCAGGCCAGCAGGCTGACTTGCCTCAACCACTCCAGACAAAAATCCCCTTTAATACATTCCAACTCTGGGGGCTGGAGGGGTGTCTCAGTGGTTAAAAAAAAATGACTGCTCTCCTTGAGGTCCTCTGTTTCATTACCAGGAATCACATGGTGGCTCACAACCATCTCTATTGGTAACTGATGCCCTCTTTTGGTGTGTCTGAAGACAGCTACAGTTTACCTAAATATTTCAAATAAATAAATAATTCTTAAAATAAATAAATTCTAACTCTGTTTCAAAAATACAATCTTCTCAGAGCTTTGAGAATTACGTACTTGTATGAGAAATATTATATGCCTGAATCATATGGAAATGTCGCTTGGGGACAATGACCTTATAAGTGCCTATTATATATTTCAGTGATAACAGCAATGAGAAAATCTCGGTGAGCATATGATCAGTACATTGAGGATTCAGTTCTTATTTATTTGTGCGTGTATGTGTGACTCTGCTAGAGCTCCCATGTTATGGAAATAGAGGTACGTGCACAAAGCCCTGTGCTTTTTAGCCATCTTTGATATGTACATGTCAGTGACTTCATGTTCTTCTACTTTCTAGTGCAGTCTTCACTAATATCCATTTTCAGAAGTATTACTCACTGAAATCCAACCTCTAGCCCACTAACCATAACCGTTCAACACCTGCCCAAAGGACCTGTGAACGAAGAGGCTGCTTGACGTCCCCATAGATTTGCCCAAGCACCTTTCATGCACCTTTGTTCTGTTGTTGGTTTCTTCCAATTGACAGTTTTTTCTTAAAGGCTCAGAAACCTTGTCTAAGAAATTCACTCTTTGCTGGCAATTATGTTTCTCATACTAAGAGGTGCAGGTGTACAACCAGACAAAGGGCATGGCCATGAGCCAAGAGAATGAGGGCTGTGTTACAGGACTGAGGTTTATGGTACCTGGAGGTTAGTACTGCCTTCACAACAGCAAAAACCTGTCTGTGGAGGTGTGAACCTCAGGATAAATCCGGTTATTACTTGGTCATGCTTGCTTGCATGCTTGGCTGAGGAACTATGGGGAAAGGAAACATAGGTAAGTGGCTTTACACACCACAGGAGGTTCTGTCATATTAGGTGAAGGACCAACAATACCTCCGATCCCAGGTCACTTCCCTGCACAGCCACCAGTCACCTCAGGGTTGATGGAGTCCTCATGTACCTCCTCAACAGGATTAACCTCTTTGCTGACATGAGAGTGCAAATGTACTCTAGGTGGCCTGCAGTGTTCTTGAATGTATATGGCACATCTTTCCTTGGGCTGCTGCTACCTGGGCCCAGAGGGATTCATGGCTTAATTAAGGATGTAGGTCTTGTGTGAGGCAAAACTGTGGAGTGTCTTCAGGAAACATAAAGTTCAGAGGCAGAGGCTGGATGAGGGAAGGGCAGCTTTGCCCTCTGGAGACTGGGCAGGGCAGAAAGGTTCCCTTTCCTCTCCAGGGCTTTTGTGCTAACATAGGTACTGTTCGTCATGATCAGGATTTATCTTCATTGGTGAGTGCCCTAGTGGGCTCATTATTAGAGTGCATTTCAGTACCAGATTGCTGGAAAAGCACACAGTACTGGGCAATTTATCTCTAGGTAGGGTGGGCTTGTGTGAGGGAATCAACTCTCAGCTTGACCACCATCCTTGGCTACTTCCAGCTTAGACTGCAGGGTGGTGTCCATGGTGAGTTGACATCACCTTGTTCACTGATCCTAGCCTTGGGTTCAGTTGGCTCGTCCTCTTTTCTGCTCCTGTTCCCCTGAGAGAGACAGGTGTCTGGTAAGAAAATTGGTATCATTGTCTGGGGTACAGAAGCTCAGCCTTTGGCAAAACTGTTCCACATCACACCTTATTCTCTGCCTGCCGTCTGTGCAACCTGCAACTTAAGGCTTCATCCAGGCTCTGAGGACAAGCAGGAGGAGTTGCTGGGGACTTAGAAAAATGGCAGCGGCTGGCTTGTGTATTCCTTGTGGGATGCTCCTAGGGGGAGGAGTTTCTGGGGGTCTCCCCTCTCTCTGTATACTGTTTGAGTCTCTCCTCCTTGAGATTTTTACACGGTGTTTTAGTCTTAATGATCTTGAAACCTAAAGCAGCCATATTCCTCTCTTTCTCACCTCTCCTTTCCCTTCATACTCTTCTCTCCTGTCTTCTCCCTATCCCTCCCTCACTCCTTTCTGTCCTCCTCTTCTGTTCAGCACCCTCCATCCTCCTTTTTCCTCTTTTCCCTTCCTTAAACCCTCCTTCCCATCCCTCTCATCTTTGTTTACACTTAGTGAAGACACTGGACCTATTCTCAACGTTTACTTCTGCCATTTCTGGGTAGAGAGATATGACAGAGAGACTCTTCCTATTGATAACACCTAAGGGTGTGAATGCTTGGGTGGACTTCAGCTTCTTTCTTACATGTTTTCCTACACAGAAATAAAAAGGATCTGGCTGCAGAGACGGCTCCTCACTGAAGGATGCTTGCTGCCCTTCCTGAGGGCCTGAGTTTGGTTCCCTGCACTGAAGTGAGGTGGATCAGAACTACTTTTAAAAGCAGCTTCAGCACTGGGTTTTTGACTCCCACTTGTGCCCTTCGTGGAATCACACACACACACACACACACACACACACACACACACACACACACAAACACACAGACACACACAGGCCCCAGGTATAAGTAGAAACATGTATACTTGTAAGTGAAAAATAATGAAGATGAGTCTGTTGTAATGACAGACGTCTGCAGGGACTTATTGGCTTAGACTTCCCAGTAATCACTTGCATGCTCACAGTTTTCTGTAACTTCAGGTCAGTTGGATCCATTCCTTCTCTCTTCCAAAGTCATACAAGAGATTCACAGATATCTATGCAGCCCAAACACCACATGTGTAAAATAAAATGGAAGAGATTTAATTCTACATTAAAAGCCCTTTTTAATCTGTGTCTTGTCGCATTAGGACTGAGGATGCAAAAGGAAGTCAGTGAGTTCAGGACCATTAACGCTTACATAATGAATTCCAGGCCAGCAGTCTGACTCTGCCTCAACCACTCCAGACAAAAATCCCCTTTAATACATTCCAACTTTGGGGGCTAGAGAATTTTATTAGTGGTTAAGAAGATTAACTCTTATTCCAGAGTTCCTCCTTTCAATTACTAGGAATCATATGATGGCTCACAACCATCTCTATTGGTACCTGATGACCTCTTCTGGTATGTCTTAAGATGGCTACCATTTACTTAGAACCTTAAAATAAATAAATAATTATTAAAATATAAATTCTAACTCTATTTCAAAAATACATTCTTCTCAGAGGTAAGAAAATCAGGTGAATGAGAAATATTATAAGCCTGGACCATAGGTCAAATTCCTTAGGGGACAAAGATCTTATGAGTGCCTATTATATAGTTCAATGATGAGAACAATGATAAAATCTTGGTGAGTATATAATCAGTACATTGAGGATTCAGTTCTTATTTATTTGTGTGTGTACGTGTGACTCTGCTAGAGCTCCCATGTTCTGAAAATAGAGGTATGTGCACAAAGCCCTGTGCATTTTAGCCATCTTTGATATGTACATGTCAGTGACATCACGTTCTTCCACTATCTTGTGCAGTCTTCACTAATACCCATTTTCAGAAGGATTACTCACTGATATACAACCTCTAGCCCACTATCCATAACTGTTTAATCCCTGCCCAAAGGACCTGTGAACCAGGAGGCTGCTTGCCGTCACCATAGATTTGCCCAAGCACTGTTCATGCACCTTTGTTCTGTTGTTGGTTTCTTCCAATTGACAGTTTTTTTTTAAGGCTCAGACACCTTGTCTAAGAAATTTATTCTTTGCGATCAATTATGTTACTCGTACCAAGAGGTGCAGGTGTACAACCAGACAAAGGGCATGGCCATGACCCAAGAAAATGAGGGCTGTGTTACAGGTCTGAGGTTTATGGTACCTGGAGGTTAGCACTGTCTTCACAACAGCAAAAAGCTTGTCTGTGAAGGTGTTAACCTCAGGGGTGGATAAATCTGGTTATTACTTGGTCATGCTTACTGGCTTGCTCAGCTCCACAACTATGGAAAAGGATACATAGGTCAGTGGCTTTACACACCACAGAAGGTTCTCTCCTATTAGGTAAAGGATCAACCATACCTCAGATTCCAGGTCACTCCCCTGCACAGCCACCAGTCACCTCAGGGTTGATGGGGTCCTCATGCAGCGCCTCGACAGGAGGAACCTCTGGGCTGACATAAGAATGCAAATGTTCTCTAGGTGGCCTGCTGTGTTGTTGAATATATATGGCACATCTTTCCTTGGGCTGCTGTTACCAGGGCCCAGAGGGACTCATGTCTTAGTTAAGGATGTAGGTCTTGTGTGAGGCAAAACTGTGGAGTGTCTTCAGGAAGCATAAAGTTCAGATGCAGAGGCTGGATGAGGGAAGGGCAGCTTTGCCCTCTGGAGACTGGGCAGGGCAGAAAGGTTCCCTTACCTCTCCAGGGCTTCTGTGCTAACATAGGTACTGTTCGTCATGATCAGGATTTATCTTCATTGGTGAGTGCCCTAGTGGGCTCATTATTAGAGTGAGTTTCAGTACCAGATTGCTGGAAAAGCACACAGTACTGGGCAATTTATCTCTAGGTAGGGTGGGCTTGTGTGAGGGAATCAACTCTCAGCTTGACCACCATCCTTGGCTACTTCCAGCTTAGACTGCAGGGTGGTGTCCATGGTGAGCTGACATCACCTAGTTAACTGATCCCAGCCTTGGGTTCAGATGGCTCATCCTCTTTTCTGCTCCTCTTCCCCTGAGAGAGACAGGTGTCTAGCAAGAAAGGTGGTGTCATTTTCTGGGGTACAGAGACTCAGCCTTTAGCACATCTGTTCCATGTCACACCTTATTCTCTGCCTGTCGCCTGTGCAACCCCCAACTGCAGACTTCATCCCTGCTCTGAGAACAAGAAGTTAAGATGCTGGGGGCTTAGAGGAATGGCTGCCCCTGGCTGTGGTAGTTGTTGTGGGCTGCTCCTTGGTGTAGCTGTTTCTGGGGGTCTCCCCTCTCTCTGTATACTGTTTGAGTCTCTCCTCCTTGAGATTCTTACAAGGTGTGTTAGTCTTAATGATCTTGAAACATAAAGCAGCCATATTCCACTCCTTCTCACCTCTCCTTTCCCTCCTCACTCTTTTCTCCTGTCTTCTTCCTGTCCCTCCCACACTCCTTACTATCATCCTCTTCTATCCAGCACCCTCCATCCTCACTTTTCTTCTCTTCCCTTCCTTCAACCCTCCTTCCCATCAGAATCATCTTTGTTTACACTTAGTGAAGACACTGGACCTATTCCCAACGTTTACTTCTGCCTTTTCTGGGTAGAGAGATATGACAGAGAGACTCTTCCAATTGATAACACCAAAGGGTGTGAAAGCTTGGGTGGACTTCAGCTTCTTTCTTACATGTTTTCCTACATAGAAATAAGAAGGATCTGGCTGCAGAGACGACTCTGCACTCAAGGATGCTTGCTGCTCTTCCTGAGGGCCTGAGTTTCGTTCCCTGAACTAAGTGAGGTGGATCAGAACTACTTTTTTTTAAAAAAAGATTTATTTTATTTATTACATGTAAGTACACTGTAGCTGTCTTCAGACACTCCAGAAGAGGGCGCCAGATCTCGTTACGGATGGTTGTGAGCCACCTTGTGGATGCTGGGATTTGAACTTATCACCTTCGGAAGAGCAGTCGGGTGCTGAGCCATCTCACCAGTCCCCAGAACTACTTTAAAAAGCAGCTTCAGCACTGGGTTTTTGACTCCCACTTGTGCCCTTCGTGGAAACACACACACACCCACACAGACACCCACACCCATACACACACACAAAAGCATGCAGGCACACACACATATACACGCCCTAGGAATAAGTAGATACCTCTATACTCATAATTGAAAAATACTGAAGATGAGTCTGTTGTAATGAAAGACGTCTGCCGGGACTTATTGGCTTAGACTTCCTAGGACCCACGTGCATGCTCACAATTTTTTTGTAACTTCAGGTCAGTTGGATCCATTTCTTCTTCTCTCTTCCAAGGTCACTCAAGAGATTCACAGATATCCATGCCGTCCAAACACCCCATGTGTAAAATAAAATGGAAGAGATTTAAATCCACATTAAAAGCCCCTTTTAATCTGTGTTTTGTGGCACAGGTACAGGGTGATGCTAGGACTGAAGATGCAAAAGCATGTATGTAAGTTCAGGACCATCAGCGTCTACATATTGAATTCCAGGCCAGTAGGCTGACTCTGCCCAACCACTGCAGACAAAAGTCCCTTTAATACATTTCATCTATGGGGGCTGGAGAGGTGTCTCAGTAGTTAAGAAGACTGACTGCCGGGCGTGGTGGCGCACGCCTTCAATCCCAGCACTTGGGAGGCAGAGACAGGCAGATTTCTAAGTTTGAGGCCAGCCTGGTCTACAAAGTTAGTTCCAGGTCAGCCAGGGCTATATGGATAAACACAGGCTCAATAAACCAAGAAAAAAAAAAAGAAGACTCACTGCTCTTCCAGAGGTCCTCCATTCAATTACCAGGAACATCATGGTGGCTCACAACCATCTCTATTGGTAACTTTTGGTGTGTCTGAAGACAGCTACATTTTACTTACATCCTTCAAATAAATAAATAATTCTTCAAATATATAAATTCTAATTCTGTTTCAAAAATACATTCTTCTCAGAGCTTTGAGAATTAAGTGGATGAGAACTATTATAAGCCTGGAACTTAGGGAAAATTTCTTAGGGTACAAAGACCTTATGAGTGCCTATTATATATTTCAATGATGACAGCAATGATAAAATCTCAGTGAGTATATCATCAATACATTGAGGATTCAGTTCTTATTTATTTGTATGTGTCCGTGCGACTCTGCTAGAGCTCCTATGTTCTGGAACTAGAGGTATGTGCACAAAGCCCTGTGCATTTTAGCCATTTTTGATGTGTACATGTCAGTGACATCATATTCTTCTACTATCTTGTGCAGTCTTCACTAATACCCATTTCCAGAAGGTTTACTCACTGAAATAGAACCTCTAGCCCACTAGCCATAACCTTCCAACCACTACCCAAAGGCTCTTTGAACCAGGAGTCCGATGCCATCCCCACAGTTTTGCCAGTGCACTGATGTATAGATGAAGCTGTGTACTGTTCTTGAATGTTTGTTCTGTTGTTGGTTTCTTCCAACTGACAGTTTTTTTTAATTTATTAAGGCTCAGACACCTTGTCTAAGAAATTCACTCTTTGCTGGCAATTATGTTACTCATACTAAGAGGTGCAGGTGTACAACCAGACAAAGGGCATGGCCATGAGCCAAGAGAATGAGGGCTGTGTTACAGGTCTGAGGTTTATGGTACCTGGAGGTTAGCACTGCCTTCACAACAGCAAAAAGCTTGTCTGTGGAGGTGTGAACCTCAGGGGTGGATAAATCCGGTTATTACTTGGTCATGCTTGCTTGCATGCTTGGCTGAGGAACTATGGGGAAAGGAAACATAGGTAAGTGGCTTTACACCCCACAGAAGGTTCTCTCATATTAGGTGAAGGATCAACAATACCTCAGATCCCAGGTCACTCCCCTGCACAGCCACCAGTCACCTCAGGCTTGATGGAGTCCTCATACAGCGCCTTGACAGCAGGAACTTCTGGGCTGACATGAGAGTGCAAATGTTCTCTAGGTGGCCTGCTGTGTTGTTGAATATATATGGCACATCTTTCCTTGGGCTGCTGCTACCAGGGCCCAGAGGGATTCAAGTCTTAGTTAAGGATGTAGGTCTTGTGTGAGGCAAAACTGTGGAGTGTCTTCAGGAAACATAAAGTCCAGAGGCAGAGGCTGGATGAGGGAAGGGCAGCTTTGCCCTCTGGAGACTGGGCAGGGCAGAAAGGTTCCCTTACCTCTCCAGGGCTTCTGTGCTAACATAGGTACTGTTCGTCATGATCAGGACTTATCTTCATTAGTGAGTGCCCTAGTGGGCTCATTATTAGAGTGCATTTCAGAACCAGATTGCTGAAAAAGCACACAGTACTGGGCCGTTTACCTCTAGGTAGGGTGGGCATGTGTGAGGGGATCAACTCTCAGCTTGACCACCATCCTTGGCTACTTCCAGCTTAGACTGCAGGGTGGTGTCCATGGTGAGCTGACATCACCTTGTTCACTGATCCCAGCCTTGGGTTCAGATGGTTCGTCCTCTTTTCTGCTCCTCTTCCCCTGAGAGAGACAGGTGTCTGGTAAGAAAGGTTGTGTCATTGTCTGGGGTACATGGCTCAGCCTTTAGCACAACTGTTCCAGGACACACCTTATTCTCTGACTGCCGTCTGTGCAACTGCCAACAGCAAGCTTCATCCTGGCTCTGAGGATAAGAAGGACAAGGTGCTGGGGACTTAGAGGAATGGCTGCCCCTTGCTGGGTTAGTCGTTGTGGGCTGCCCCTTGGGGGTGGAGTTTCTGGGGGTCTCCCCTCTCTCTGTATACTGTTTGAGTCTCTCCTCCTTGAGATTCTTACACAGTTTCTTAGTCTTAATGATCTTGAAACACAAAGCAGCCATATTCTACTCCTTCTCAACTCTCTTTTTCCCCCTCACTGTGCTCTTCTGTCTTCTCCCTATCCCTCCTGCACTCCTTACTGTCCTACTCTCCTGTCCAGCACCCTCCATCCTCCCTTTTCCTCTCTTCCCTTCCTTCAACCCTCCTTCCCATCAGACTCATCTTTGTTTACACTTAGTGAAGACACTGGACCTATTCCCAACGTTTACTTCTGCCTTTTCTGGGTAGAGAGATATGACAGAGAGACTCTTCCTATTGATAACACCAAAGGGTGTGAAAGCTTGGTGGACTTCAGCTTCTTTCTTACATGTTTTCCTACACAGACATAAAAAGATCTGGCTGCAGAGACGGCTCCTCACTGAAGGCTTGCTGCCCTTCCTGAGGGCCTGAGTTTGGTTCCCTGCACTGAAGTGAGGTGGATCAGATCTACTTTTATCAGCACCTCCTGCACTGGGGATTCGACTCCCATTTGTGTCCTTTGTGGAAACACACACACAGACACACAGACATTCACAGACACACACACACACACACACACACACATACACACACACACCAAGCATAAGTAGAAATATGTATACTTGTAATTGAAAAATAATGAAGATGAGTTTTATTTAAAGAAAAGTGTCTCCAGGGACGGGAAGAAACTGCCTAGGTACTTAGAGTCTCCTTGCCCCGAAACTGGACAATGTGCTCTTGCCTATCCCAGGAAGGTGTATCCAGTGCAACTTTGTGTGGCTCCTTGTGACAAAAGCTTGGAAAACTTTATCAGGTTCCAAAACCCCATAGCCAGGCAGACTGAGATGCCAGCCTGCAGCAAGTGGGGATTCATCCCATATACAGTTACCAAATGCAGACAATATTGTGGATTCCTCAAAATGCATGCTGAAAGGAGCCTGATATGGGTGTCTCTGAGACACTCTGCCACTGGCTTACAAATACAGAGGCAGATGTTAGCAGCCAATCATTGTACTGGGTTCCCAGTAGAGGACTTAAAGAAGGGACTGAAGGAATTGGACGGGTTTGCAACCCCATAGGAAGAACAATAATATACCCCCCCGCCCCGAATTTCCAGGGATTAGAGAATGGCCTTTTCATGCATTAATGGGAAGAGATGTCATTGGTCCTATGAAGGCTCAATAGATGCCCCAGTGTAGGGGAATCATGGATGGGGAGGTGGGAGTGGGTGGGTGGGTGGGTGGAGGAACACTGTCTTAGAAGTTGGGGGAGGTAGGGAAACTACATTTGAAATGTAAATAAAATATCCAATAAAAATAAAAAGAAACCTACAAAGCCCCTAAAAAACTCAACAAACAAATGAACGAACAAACAAACAAACAAAGAACAACAACAACAACAACAACAAGAAGAAGCCAGCGCAAGAATATTTCTGGTGCTGCTAAGAGCCAGGGAAGCAGAGGGAAATCTCAGGAGGGAAGCTTCTGTGCTGAGACCAGAGCTCAGACTCCCTTCTGATCAGCTGCGCCTTACAGGAGCCTGCTGCTTACCTGCACATGCATTCAGACTGAAGCTACTCAAGCCATCTTTTCCCAGCCCAAGTCTGCACAGGCAGCAAACAGTGCTGGGTTAGTCAAGGATGCAGTACACAAAAATATACTCACTGTTTATGTTTTTGTTGTTGTTTTTTTTTTTTTGGTTTTTCAAGACAGGCTTTCTCTGTATATCCCTGGCTGTCCTGAAACTCACTTTGTAGACCAGGCTGGCCTCAAACTCAGAAATTCCACCTACCTCTGCCTCCCAAGTGCTGGGATTAAAGGCGTGTGTCACCACGCCCTGCTTATGTTTGTTTTTAAAGACAGGGTCTCACTGGCCTGGAACTTGCTCTGTAGCCTAGGCAGGCCTTGAACTGAGAGAGATCTCTCTGTCTCTCTCTGTCTCTGTCTCTGTCTCTCTGTCTCTCTCTGTCTCTGTCTCTGTCTCTCTCTCTATATATATATATCTATATATCTATATCTATATCTATCTATCTATCTATCTATCTATCTATCTATATATATATATTATGTGCCTGTGTGAGCTGTCACTGGAAGCCGGAGGCATTGGTTTTTCTACAACTGCGCTTTCAGTCACTACAGAGCTGCCTATTGGGGGACTGAGAATTTTCCTTGGATTCTGTGTAAAAGCAGAGTAAGCTCCTATTTGGTAACCCATCACTCCAGCCTTACTTATTTATTTCTTTAATTTTAATTTTGAGACAAGGACTCAGCAAGAGCCCTCGTTGTCCTGGTACTTGTGATGTAGAATATGGTGGTCTTGAACTCACAGAGATCCACCAGCCCCTGTCTCCATCATACTGGGTATAAAGACTATGGTTTTGTTTTGTTTTAAAATGTGTGATAGCCAGGGCTGCAGATATGGTTCTGATCCTAGAACCATTGGCTGCTTTCCCACAGGACTTGGGTTTGATTTCCAGCACCCACGTGACAGCTAACAGCCATGTCATCTCCAGCTCCAGGGGACTCTAACACACTAATGTAGAGTTACCAAGCTTCTAAACTTATGTGCTGATATGGCTGTATATCTGCAGCAATAACTTCTAGACTGCAAGGACACAGCAGCACAGATTATAGACATGCAAAACATCCATACAAATAAAAAAATATAATTATATATAGAAAGAATTTCAAGCCAGCCTTATTTACATGGCTATTTCCAGGTCAGCAGAGGTAACGTTAAGAACTATCCATTAGTTTAAGTGTTGATCTGTGCACGTGCGAATGCCGGTGCCTGTGGAGTACAGAAGAGGGCATGGAAGCAATCACTCTCCTTTTTTATAAGATTTGTTTATTTTTTATCCATTTGAGTAAACTGCAGCTGTCTTCAGACACACAGTAGGAGAGTGCATCAGACCCCATTACAGATGTTTGTGAGCCACCCTGTGGTTGCTGGAAATTGAACTCTGGGTGTCTGGAAAAGCAGACAGTGCTCTTGACCACTGAGGTATCTCTCCAGCCCCCAGTCAATCTCCTTGAAGCTGCCATCAAAGGTGGTTATTGGCATTTGATGTTCAGTTCTGAGAACTGAACCCAGGCTTTCTGCAACATTATTACATGCTCTTCCTGCTGAGTCTTTTCGCCAACCTCCTCTTCTGCAAGTTTGACTCTATGTGAGTATCTAAGTTGAAGTTTGTGCTGTCAACATTGAAATATATCTGTAGATGAGTTTGGACTCTTGGTGACTTTGGGTGAATGTAGTGCTTACCACTCCCCCAGAGTGTGTTAGGAACATCAGTTAATCTTATTGTGTAAATTGGGTAAATAGCCATAGGAACAAGAGAGGAAGCAGTACTTCCTCATGGCCTGTACATCAATTCCCACCTCTATGGTCCTGCCTTATGTTTCTGCCCTGACTTCCCTGTGTCTTCTCTAACTTACAGCTGTAAGAGGAAATAAATGCTTCCCCCATCCCAAGTCACTTCTGGTCATGAGGTTTTAACACAGTAATAGAACCCTAACCAGGAAAACTGTCTAAAACGCAGTAGCAGGCAGGAGAAGTCCCCTTGTGAGCTGTGGTCAAGGGAATCTGAGAGACTCCAAAAAACAACACGAGCTCTTGCTTTTCCGTTCCTCTGTCTCCCAGAGAGTCAAGGGAAGACACCTTGCACTTTAGACATGGGATTCAAAGGACTCATGCTAGATCTGACCTGAAGGCTTCCTCACTGAGGACTCTCCTTCATTGCACAGGAAGGTGCTATGCAAAGTGCCAAGGGAGGCATGCAACCAATGGTTCTACACAGCTCTCCCTTCTGTGAACCAGAGCAGTGACCAGCGTGGCGAGATATCCCTAGGGTGCAGTAGGGGGACTCATTCTTGGCAGTAACCAACATCTGTCTAATTGGATATAAGCCTGCTCAACAGGAGGGAAATCATGCCTTGTACAGGAAACGTAGACAACTCACAGGGACTGTGGATCTTAGAGAACCCGATACTACACTTTACTAAACCAACATTCTCTGAACTACATTCTTTTGTTCGTCTCTTTTGTTTTGTTTTGTTTGTTTTGTTGAAGACAGTGTTTCTCTGTGTAGTCCTGGCTGTCCTGGAACTTACTCTGTTGAGCAGGCTGGCCTCAGACTCAGAGATCTCCCTGGCTCTATTTCCTGAATGCTGGTATTAAAGTGATGTGGCAGCACACGCAGCTCTTAACTAACTGCATTCTCGGTACACAGCCTTATACCCACAGATAAGTGTAGGTCTCAGCCCTCGTCAACACATGAAGATCATACAGAACACCACAAGGGGTGAAAACACAGAGAACACCTGATCCCGTGGTGCCCATCCCCAGTGGATACACCTACAGCACAGGTCCTGGATGTAAGGGTCAGGGACCACTGCAGAGGAAAGGGTGGGACGATCATAAGAGTCAGGGGACAGCACAGGTCCTGGCTGTAAGGGTCA
The DNA here is from genome assembly GCA_902729485.2 of Mus minutoides. NCBI lineage: Eukaryota > Metazoa > Chordata > Mammalia > Rodentia > Muridae > Mus > Mus minutoides. The sequence goes on along the minus strand of LR756420.1, from coordinate 644,468 downwards.
GGGACCACTGCAGAGGAAAGGGTGAGACGATCATAAGAGTCAGGGGACAGCACAGGTCCTGGATGTAAGGGTCAGGGACCACTGCAGAGGAAAGG
>LR756420.1:598049-644273 GCA_902729485.2 Mus minutoides | reverse complement strand
ACTCAGGACCTTTGGAAGAGCAGACAGTGCTCTTAACCTCTGAGCATCTCTCCTGCCCTCCAGTTTGTTTCTTAAGTGTTTTCCTACTTTTCCATAAAGACAGCTCATCTGTGAGGCAAAGGTGTAGTTCATAGGAGTAGAGGAGAAGGAGTTACCCAGGTGGTCAGAGAGGCTCCTGCTTGGAAAGTAGGGTATGCATAGTGTATGTGTGTGGAGAGGGTGACCTTACTGCCTAAAAAGCTGTATGCAGTGCTACCCAGGCTGTGCTCTCAGTGACGGGCTTCGAGTGCATTACTGTTTCTAGGGATCAACAAGCAGGGCAGGTGTCCAAATCCCAGCCTAGAGCCAGGGCCTCAGACCTGGGAAGCCAGCTCTCTGGCTGCTGCTAACACAGGAGAGCAGACCCAGAAGGAGATCCCAGTAGGCAAGGGTGGATGCAAAGTGTAAGATAGTGGTCTTGGTCTTGGACTAAGGAAAGGGACCTGTTTGCCTCCTGAGCAGCAGCAAGAAGCCACTGTGCTGTGGCTGTTCCAGGGGCCAGCCCAGCACCTGCCACTCCAGCCAGGACTCCTCACCTGTACCCACACCCTCTGATAGAGGAGGGTGAGCATTGGAGTGATCTGGTCCAAGTCAAGCCAGCAAGACTAGGCAGACTCATTAGGATGTCTGAGCAGCCAGTCCTTGCCTGAGGGGTGTTTTTGCTTCCATTTGGTTTGGCTGTTGTACTGCTGGGGAGGAGATGGGGGTCCAGGAAACATTTTAGAGAAGGTTCTTTAGCACCAGTAACATCCCCAACATGTTTTCTTTATTCTGTGAGAGAAAATCTTGGGTCTCACTCTCTTCCTTTGCTAGTTTCTCCTCCTGGGCTTGTCCAATTCTGCCTGAGTCCCAGGTTGGCTAGAGTTACAGGCTGGATAACCCCACTCAGATGTCTTATTTTGTTTTGTTTTCTCCTTGCATTAGCCAGGGGATTCTAGAGGAACATAACCAACAAGTTGTTTGGATGAGAAGGTATGGTTCATTCCAAGGGGTCCTCCTGTTTCTTCCCAGCATGGGAAGACATTGGATCTGCCACCTGCAATCTGGGAGCCCAGGAATTCCTGGGTATCAATTCCACACGAGCCTGAAGGACTATGGGCCCAAGGACACAGAATACCCACAGGCCAGGTATAGGGATGTAGAAGTCCTGTTTACAGTGAGTCTTCTTCTTCCTTCCTGGTTCTGGGTGAACGGGTGATCTCCAGTATTGCCCAGAGGAATTGGCAGTCTAGCTGCTGGTTCAGATTCTTCTTTTTTGGACCTTCACAGACACTCTAGAAACAATGCTTCCATTATCTAAGTGCACCTAGCCCAGTCTCATGTATGATGAAACTTTACTTGTCCCCTGTGTTTTGAGTCCACTGTGTCAGTGTTTTTCCCATATCATAGAAAGTGTGTCCTGCCAGGGAATTGTGAATGCCTTTAATCCCTGCACTTGGGATGCAGAGGCAGTTGGATTTCTGTGTTCGGGGCCACCCTTGTCTACAGAGTGAGCTCCAGGACAGCCAGGGCTCTACAGAGAAACCCTGTCTTGAAAAACCAAAAACAAACAAAGAACAAAACAAACAAACAAAAAAACAAAAACAACCCCCCCCAAACCAAAAGAAAGTATGTCCTGCATGTGCTGTAAGAGATGACCTCAGAGCGTCTTCTACTGCCTTGTACCAGACAGTGTGCCTGGGTCCTCCCCCAGCCTTGGGATGGCTGATTTAGGCCTTCTTTATGTCACAGCCAGCTAGCCCACCTAGGGTGGAGTCTTCCAACCTAGGTAAAGTCTATTGTCTTGCCACATCTGCATTTTCCTCAAAGAGCCCACTATCTACTGAGAGGCTGTTTTTCTGAGGAAATCCTGACAAAGCAAGGAGGTCCTGACAAGCCATGAGATCCTGGCATAGTGGGGGATCGATTTCCTGCCTTTTACATTCAGACTCAAAAAGTAAACATTGTACCTTGATAAGAAACTTTGTCTTGGTCTCATTTTTCTCTCAACGACCCTCCCATACAGCCTCAACTTTCCTTTCAGTAACCCAGTTCACATAGCAGCTGGTGGCTTCAGGTGGCGCCCAATATGGGGCCTAAACACAGAAAGGGAATGAGGGAACACTGTCTTGGTGGAGCTCCACAGGAAATGTAAGTAAATGTTATCCTGCTGTTAAGCAATTGATGCCAGCACTGGTCTTAAACTTCATCTTTTTGAAACTGTTACTGTAGGTGCGAAAGGATATGGGCTAAGTTGGGACAGCTTTGACCTGGCACTGATCCCACTTAGGGGTTGACAGTGAAAAAAGGGATTGGAAAATTCTAAAGAGACATTTGTCCACTGCCTTTAAGAGCTCATTTAGGTGAGAGGGGTAGGGTTTGAAGAACAATTGTTAGAAGACTTTTCAGATCAGATAGATTCTTGCTGCCCATGGTTTCATGGTTACACATGTACAGCAGCATCACACATCAGTCACAAATGTACAGAGGCACCACACACCATTCATAAATATAAACTGGCATCAAACACCAGGAACACATGTACACATGTACAGTGGCATCACACATAAGGCACATCTGTACACATGTGCATCAGCCTCACACAGTAAGCACACATGTACAGCTGCATCACATACCAGGCACACATATATAGTGGCATCACACAACAGGCACACATGTACAGTGGCATCACACAACAGGCACACATGTACAGTGGCATCATACACTAGGCACACATTACAGCAGCATCACACATCAATTACACATGTACACTGGCATGATACATTAGGTACACATGTACACATGTACAGGGGCATCACATGCCAGGAACACATGTACATTGGCATCACATACCAGTCATACATGTACAGAAGAATCACACACCAAACACATATGTAGATTGGTGTCACACAGAAGGCACACATTACAGCAACAGAAATTCCAGCACACAGGTATGGTGGCATCACACATCTGTCATACATATACAGAGTCATCATACAACAGGCACATGTGTACAGAGGCATCACACACCAGGCACACATGTACAGTGGTGTCACCACTAGGCAAACTTGTGAATTGGCATGACAAACCAGGTCCACATGTACAGCAGCATCACTCATCAGGCACACATGTATAGTGGCACCACACACCAGGTACACATGTACACATGTACAGTGGCATCACACACCAGGTACACATGTACACATGTACAGTGGCATCACACACCAGGTACACAGGTACAGCAGTATCACACACCAATACTAAATGTAGTGTGGCATCATACATGAAGAACACATGTACAGCAGGGTCACACACTAGTCACACATGTACAGTGGCATTACACACCAGGAACATATGTACACATGTGGAGCAGTATCACACACCAGGCACACATGGTCAGCAGCATCACACAGCAGGCACACATGGACAGCAGCATCACACTCCAAGCACACATGTACATTGGCATCACACACCAGTCACACATGTACATTGGCATCACATACCAGGCACACATGTACAGTGGAGTCACAACTAGGCAAACATTTGAATTGGCATCACACACCAGACACACATGTACAGCTGCACCAAACACCTGGTGCACAGGTACAGTGGTATCCCACACCAATCCTAAATGTAGTGTGGCATTACACCTCAAGAACACATATACAGCAGTGTCACACACCAGGCACACATGTACAGAGGCATCACACACAAGACACACATGTACAGTGGCATCATACATCAGGCATACATGTACAGCAGAATCACACAACAGAAACACATGTGAAGTCACATCACAAACAAGGTGCACATGTGCAGAGGCATCACACACCAGGCACATGTGCAGCAGTATCAAACACCTGTCATACATATACAGAGGCATCACACACCATGCACACATGCACAGTGGCATCACACACCATGCGCACATGTACACTGGCATCACACACCAGTCACACAAGTACAGTGGTATCACACACTGGGCACACATGTTCAACAGCATCACACACCAGGTACACATGTACAGAAGCATCACACACCTGTCATACATGTACTGCAGCACCACACACCAGACACACTTGGACAGAGGCATCACATACCAGTCACACATGTACAGTGACACTAAAACCAACCCCCTCATATGAAGCTACATTGAACACCAGGAACACATGTGCAGGCGAATGACATATCAGGCACACATGTACACTGGCATCACACAAGAGACATACATGATCAGTGGCATCACATGCCAGGAACACATGTGCACATGTGCAGCAGCATCACACAACAGACACACATGTACAGAGGCATCACACAACAGGCACACATGTATAGTAGCATCACATACCAGGCACACATGTACAGTGGAGTCACAACTAGGCAAACACGTGCATTGCCATCACACATCAGATTCACATGCACAGCATAATCACACACCAGGATCACTTGTACAGTGGCTTCAAACACCAGGCATACATGTACAGTGACAGAACACACAAGGCACACATTTATAGTGGCACCACACACCAGAAACACATGTACATATATATAGTGGCATCACACACCAGAAACACATGTTCACATGTGCAGTGAAATCACACACCAGGCACACATGTATAGCAGCATCACACAACAGGCACACATGTACACGTGTACAGTGGCATCACACACCAAGTACTCATGTACAGCGGTTTAAGCCACCAATCATAAATAGACACTGGCATAACACTGTAAAAACAATGTGTAATGGCACCAAAACCAAGCTCCATGTGAAGGTGCATTAAACACCAGGAACTTATGGGCAGGCAAATGACACTATAGGCACACATGTACAGTGGCATCACACAACAGTTACACATGTACAGTGTCATCACACAACAGGTACACATGTACACATATACAGCATCATCCCACAGCAGGCACACATGGACAATGGCATCACACTCCAGGGACACATGTTCAGTGACATCACACACCAGGCACACATTACAAAAGCATCACACACCAGTTACACAAGTACACTGGCATCACACATCAGGTACACATGTACAGTGGCATCACACACCAGGAAAACATGCAGAGTGGTGTCACAGATCATGCTCATCTGTACAACATCAGTAACTCCTGGAACACATGTATTGTGGCATCACACACCTGTCATATATATATATGCATCAGACACCAGGCACACATGTACACATATACAGTGTCATCACACACCAGGCACACATGTACACATATATTGTGGCATCACATACCAGATACACATGTATAGTAACGTCACACACCAGGCATCCATGTAGAGAGGCATCACTCACCAGGAAAACCTTTACCATGGCATCACACACCAGGCACACATGTACAGCAGCATCACTCACCAGGCACACATTTACACATGTGCAGCAGTAGCACAAAACCAGGTATAAATGTACACATGTGCAGCAGCATCACACACAAAGCGCACATGTACACATGTGCACCAGCATCACACACCAGACACACATGAACACATGTACATTGGCATCTCACACCAGGCCCACATGTACAGTGATAGCATGCATGGCACACATGTACGCATGTGCAGCAGCATCACAAAACAGGCCCACATGTACACATATGCAGCAGCATCACACACCAGGCACACCTGTACACTTGTACAGCAGCAGCACACACCAGGTACACATGTACAGCATCATCATAAACCAGTCACCCATGTACAGTGGCATCCCACAACAGGCACACATGTACACATATACAGCGGCATCACACACCAGGTACACATGTATAGCAACACCACACTCCAGGCACATATGTAGAGAGGCATCACACACCAGGAACACACGTAAAGTGGCACCACACACAAGGCAGACATGTATAGCAGCATCACACACCAGGCACATATGTACAGCAGTATCACACACTGGGCACACATTTACGGCAGCATCACATACCAGACACACATGTACACATGTACAGTGGCATCCCACACCCAGTACACTTGTACACATGTAGAGAGTGGCGTCACACACCATGTACACAGGTACAGCGGTATCACACACCAATCATAAATGTAGTGTGGTATCGGGGCTGGAGAGATGGCACAGCAGTTAAGAGTGCCAACTGTTCTTCCGGAGGTCCTGAGTTTAAATCCCAGCAGCCACATGGTGGCTCACAACCATCCGAAATGAAATCTGATGCTCTTCTGGTGTGTCTGAAGACAGCTACAGTGTACTTATATATAATAATAAATAAATGTTAAAAAAAAATGTAGTGTGGTATCACACTCCAAGAACACATGTATAGCAGCTCCACACACCAGGCACACATGTGCAGCAGTATGAAACACCTGTCATATATATACTGAGGCATCACACACCAGGATCACATGTACAGCAACATCACACACCAGTTACACATGTACAGCGGCATCACACATCAGGTACAAAGTTGGAGCGGTATCACACAAAAATCATAAATGTAGTGTGGCATCACACCCCAGAAACACATATACAGCAGTGTCACACACCAGGCACACATGTACAGTGGCATCACACACCAGGCATACATGTACAGTGGCATCACACACCAGGAACACATATACAGTGGCATCACACACCAGGAACACATACACATATGCAGCAGCATCACACTCCAGGCACACAAGTGCATTGGCATCACTCACCAATCACACATGTACCGTGGCATCACATGACAGTGGTGTCAAACACCAGGCACACATGAACAGCAGCAGCACAAACCAGTCATCCATGTTCAGTAGCATCAGACAACAAGCACATAATTACACATTTAAAGTGGCATCAGACACCAGGTACACATGTATAGCAACATCACACACAAGGCAAACATGTACAGAGGCATCGCATACCAGGCACACATGCACATTGGCATCACACACCATGCACACTTGTACAGAGTTATAATACACCAGGCACACATGAATAGCAGCAGCACACACCAGTCACCCATGTACAGTGGCATCCTAAAACAGGCACATATTTAAACATGTATAGTGGCATCATATTCCAGGTAAACATATACAATGGTACTATACATCAGTTAAAAATGTACAGTGGAATCTCAAGGCAAGAATACATCTAACAGTGTCATGACCCAGTCATGGGACAGTCAAACAGGGACTTGAGAGGCCACTTGGAAGAGAATGTGGGAACAAGAAACACAAAGAATGGACAGTAAATCTGATGATTAAGTTGACAAATTTTTATTTTTCCCACACAGGTTATATACTCATAGGAACAGGAAGAGGGGTGAAGGGGGGGTCGCTTTGTCTCTGGGTAATGCACCTGTTCCCAGGAACAGGATATTGACTGGGTAAACAGTTCAGCAGGAAGATCAGAACAGAATGGATTATTAGGCACCTATGCACAAGATTTATAGCTGTTTGTTCTCTGCTGACTTCAGGATCTATGTCTATTTGTACTCAGCTGGGCTAGTACTTTCCCACCGAGGCCAAGACTTTATTCCAGCAAGCTCTTAAGACAGTAAATGTTCATACAAGGTCACTCCCAACATCTGTTTTCTTAGTGTAGAAGGGCAGTGGCAGTCTTAGTCTTTGCTAAGTGGGGATAGAGGCCTGACCTCCAGTGACAAAAGGGGACCTTGTAATGGCTCCTGTCCTCCTGGTGTTGTCTGGTGAGGCATGGGGGCCATACCTGTCCTGATGTCTTTTTCCTGGAGAGGGGATAGTTTGGATTCATTCAGGTTTTTCCCTCAGGGAACCCAGAAAGATATTTTTAGTTTTTGCTTTATATTCCCTTGCAGTGCTTTGCCTCAAAACCCAAGCAAGAACTTAATTTGCCAGTCAGAGGGAGTTCTGGGTGGCCCCTCTCTACTTGGCAGAAGTCCCCCTTATTAGGTGGAGATGGGTTTTGGAAACAACCTGAAGGGAATATCAACCTGTCTTGAGTCTCTTATATAGCTAACTTATGATAATGCACCTAGATAGGTTCTGCTGCCAAATCATCCATCTGACGTTTCACAAAGTTGTTAAGTCTGTCAAGAGCCCAGGGACCAAAAGAAATAAGCAAAAACAATCCAACTAACAGTCCCAAATGGAAGGAAGTAGGGTTGACAACCAAAGAGAGGTTGAAAACGAATTTTTATACCAGCTCTCTCTCTCTCTCTCTCTCTCTCTCTCTCTCTCTCTCTCCCTCTCTCTGTCTTTTCTCTAGTCCTTCTCTGACTTCTCTCATGCTTTCTTTGACCATTCCTGTCTGACTACATAAAAAGCAGCATTCTTCCTTAAGAGCTGCACACAGCCCTCCCTGCTGTAAAAAGAGTAAATCAAGTCCTCTGCGATTATGAAGGATGACTTCAGCTAAGGAGGAGGGGGAACCAGAGAAGTCATCAATGCCTTGTTGGAGGCACTGGGCGTCTTTATCAATGGTGACACTGAGTTCTTGATACCTAGACTTGGAGAGAACATATGAGGAGATGCCAGTCCCTGCACCCACAGCCCCAAGACCTAGGAGGACTGAAATAGTGATGGCAGTTAGGGACTCTCTTCACTGGTGGACCAGGGAAGGGGAGGAACCAGCAGACTGATCTCACAAATGAAAAAACTCTTCTGAATGACAATAAATCAGTCGAGGGACCAATTGTACAAGAATGAGAAAATCAGATTTTTTCCGCAGAAAAGGCACTGGCTGAAAGGCAGGGGGTGTGGCCATCCAGGCAAACCTACCAAGTATCACTTGGAGGAACTAAATACTTGCTACTAATCTCAGGTGCAAGGGTAATATTACAAAGATGGGCATACTGTGGAGGGCCTCCACAGTCCACAGTATTACAAGTCACACAGAGGCCCAGTCCTGAGACCTGAGAGAGGGATAAACCATTCCACTCTCTGAGTTGCCAATGGTGGGAATTATTTGTAGGGGTAAAACGGCCAGGAACAGCAATGCCTTCATAGAAAGGTGGTTGGGAATGGTAACACAGCCAGCAATTATCAACAAGGTTAGGGGAGGCGGCATTGAGCATAAGGAGGGTTTGATTCACTAAAGTGAGAATAAGGTTTTTGGTCTGAATGGAGGGGGGAGGATTGGCTATGGGAGCAGAGGAAGTTTTTGAGGTCAAGGTAGGAGCAGTTTCTGTAAAAGATGGGGGGGGGGTCAGGTTTTTTGGGTGGCTGCAGTTTTTTGGGTGGCTGCAGCTGGGAGACTAAGAGACTAAGACAGGGTTGGGACCAATAGGAACTGGCAATTGACATGAATGGGTTCTTTGAGGAGCTTAATGGTAAAGGTGAGGCCAGTATCTGTGCCTGATTGATTAAGGCGGAGATCCCATGAAAATCCTCATGCCCAATTTTTGGACTTAGCATTGTCTGTAAAAGTAATGGACAGGGAGGCACCAACCCAAGGTGACAAGGTTAGAAGTTTTACAGAGAGGGTTAGTATTTAAAGAATTCCAGGGAACATTAATATAATCTCAGGAGGAGGTAGGATTCCAATAGGCCACCCCCAAGGTCTCACAATCCTAGCTGGCACAATAAAGATCACTTTTGCCACTGCACTTATGATGGAGGGAGCGGCCATGGTGATGCCCTGGGCAAACATAAAAATCTGTATCTTTTTTTTTTCCAAGACAGGGTTTCTCTGTATAGCCCTGGATGTCCTGAAACTCACTCTGTAGACCAGGCTGGCCTCGAACTCAGAAATCCGTCTGCCTCTGCCTCCCGAGTGCTGGGATTAAAAGTGTACACCACCACGCCAGGCTAAAAATCTGTATCTTGAAGTAAGGTTCACTTGACGGAATTATCGCAGCCAGGTTTGGCTGACCTAGTAACTAAAATCAATAAATATTGAGGAATATTACTCTGAGTGTTGGGCATATTATCTTCTGTGGCTTTGTATAAATCTAGCTGGGACTTAAGACCCGAGGGTGCTACTGCTCCCTGAGCTAGTTTGCAAAGATGGGGGTAAGGCAGACAACACCATTTCTCTCTGAGAGGATCACCCAAGTGTAATTCCAAGGGATGTGCCTATTGTAAGGAGATTTGGGTGGAGGCAATTGAAGGTTGGTGGTTGTTCTAGTCAGCCACAGGATCATGAGTATCCTCGCCTAGAGCAGCATCTGGAAAAGAAATGAGATTTGTCTCAGGAGGAGACAGTCACTCCATCCTGGACACAAGCAGGTTAACAGTTTTTACTAGCCTCCCGGGTAACCATATTGGGCCAGCATTCTCTTGTCCCCAAATAAGGACGGGATCTGGTCCTTTCCACTGACCAGTGAGGGGATCTTTCCATCGTGAGAATCTTGTGACTTAGGATGCCACAGGTGGTCAGCTGCTGACCTGCCTTCATTATCCAGGAACAAGAAGTTAAGAACAAAGAGAGCATGATTAAGCCTGTTTTGAGGTGTCAAGGGGGAGTAAGCATCTGCAACTTCAGTCAAGCGCTGAAGCAGATTCTTAAAGTCTGGTAGGCTCCTTCTGCAATGCCCTGACCCTGAGGATTATAGGGAACACCAATGACATGCTTAATGTCAAACTGGGAACAAAATTGTTGGAACTTGGTTCCTGTATAACTGGGGCCGTTGTCAGTTTTAATGATCTGTGGTTTTCCCATGGCAGCCATGCACTGTAGAGTGTGTGTTATCACATCACATGATGCCTCTCCAGAAAGGGGAGACACATGTATAAATTCACTATAGGTATCAACTGTAACATGCACATATTTTAACTTTCCAAAGAGGAAAAATGGGTAACATCCATCTGCCATTGTTTATTAGGGATGAGTCCCCTGGGGTTGACTCCCAGGGGAGGAACCGGCAGCAGAGTGGCCCATCCACCACAGGACTGAACTGTTTCTCTTGCTTTATCTCTAGAAATCTTGAACATTTTGAGCAAGGTAGAGGCATTTAAATGATGCAGAGCGTGAGGCTGTTTAGCCAAGTCTATGGAATCAAGTAGGGTGGGGAATGCTGCGAGAGGGGCCTCATCAGCCAGGGCATTTCCATGCAATAGAGGACCACTCAGGCCAGATGGGCTCTCAAGTGTCCCACAAATAATGGCACTGTCCTTTTAATGATTAGGGATTGAATCTCCACAAATAATTTGGAAGCAGTAGAAGCAGGCTTAATATATGGGACTGTCTCTAAAACAGGAATAGAATGGGCCACATAGGCACTGTCAGTATACAAATTAAATGGGGTCATTGGTAATGTTTTGAAAACTTGAAGAACTGCAAACAATTCTACCAGCTGGGCAGAGAAATAAGACTGTACTGAAGTACAACATAGGCAGCTTTGCCTGTTGAGGAACCATCTGTAAACACCAAGGTGCCTTCAAGGAATGGAGTCTTGGAGGTAACTTTGGGGAAAGTTAAGGAGTGTATCTTTACAAATTGTATAAGGGGGTCATTTGGATAATGATTATCTATAATGCCCACAAAGGAGGCACAGGCTATGGCCCAATCATCATTAGATTGAAGAAGCCATTCAACTTGTCTGAGGTGTAAGGGATAATGATAATATCAGGATCTTTGCCAAAATATTGTCTGGACATTTTTCTTCCTTTGAAAATTAGGGCAGCAGACAAGGAATAATAGGTTGCCAAGACCTTACTTGGACTTGAGGGGAGATATATACCCATAAGAAAGGACACCCCTTTTTGGTGGGAGTCCGGGGTTGCTACTAGAAGACCCACGGGAGTATGTGTGGTAGCACAGACAATAAAATAAAGTGGGACAGTATAATGACTTTGAAATGAGGTTTGGGAAGATATGGCTTGACTTATCTGCTGCAGGGCTGAGATGGCTTGGGGCATAAGTGCTCGGGGAGGGGGGGGGGACAAAGGATGGGAATCTCCTGAGAGGAGTTCATTGAGGGGAACTAGAACCTCAGGAGGAATCTTTAGATGGGGTGAACAAACTGGAGGTTCCTGAGCAACTATTGAAAATTATGTAAAGTCTTAAGGGAAGAAAGTTGAAGTTCAGTCTTTGTGGTACGGACCTGTCCCAACTCGAGCTCATATCCCAGATAGGAATAGGGTCTTTTATCTGAATCTTTTCAGAGGCAATTTTAAGTACCTGTGAACTTAGTGCTTTTTGAAGTTGCTGAAAACATGAGAAGGCCTGTTGTTTATTAGGGGCTGCAAGTAAAATGTCATCCATGTAATGAAGTATGTATATTTGTGGCCAAGCATTTTTAACAGGTTGGATTACATGGGCTACATATTTCTGAGCTAGGGTAGGGTTATTTGCCATGCCCTGAGGGAGGACTTGCTACTGAAAGCGATCCATGGGTCCCTGGAAATTAATTTGAGGAAGGCCAAATGCAAAATGATGACAATCATCTGGATGAAGGGGTATGGGGAAAAAACAATCTTTTAAATCAATAACAATTTTAAAGAAATTTGCTGGGATCGTGGCAGGAGATGGAAGATCAGGCTGCAGGGCTCCCATAGGAATCATAACTTTGTTAACAGCACAGAGATCTTGTAAGAGTCTCCACTTGCCAGACTTTTTTTTAATAACAAAACTTGGGGTGTTCCAGGGGGAGGAGGATGGCTCAATGTGACCAGCTGCCAACTGTTCCTGCACTAACTGTTTTGCAGCAGCCAATTTCTCTTGAGTTAGTGACCACTGATCAACCCAGACGGGGGCAGTATTGTTCCAGGAAATTTTCTCTGCGTGAGTCTGGGGAGCAGGCATGACTGTGGCAAGCTCTTAAGGCAGTAAATGTTCAAACAAGGTCACTCCCAAGAGTACAGTGGCATCACACACCAAGCACATATGTACATCAGTATCACATACCAGGCACACATGTACAGTGGCATCACATTCCAGGTACACATGTGCAGTGGTATTAGCCACCAATCATACATATACACTGGCATCACACCACATGAACACATACATGTACAGCAGCATCATACACCAGACACACATGTACAAAGGCATCACACATATGGCACACATGGACAGAGGCATCACACACCAGTCATATTATACAGTGGTAAAAAATGCCTTGAACACATGTACAGCAGTATCACACAGCAGGCTCACATGTACGTGGGCATCACATACAAGACACACATGAACATTAATTCAAACACCAGTCACACATGTACAGCCACATCACATATCAAGCACACATGTGCATCTGCATAACACACCAGAATCACATGTGAAGGTGCATCACAAACCAGGCATCACACATCAGGCACACATGTACAGCGGTATCACACAACAATCATAAATATACAGTAGTATCACACCCAAAGAAGACATGTATAGCAGCATCACAAACCAGGCACACATGTCCAATGGCATCACACAACAGTCACACATGTAAGTTGGCATCACATAGCAGGTACACATGTCCAGTGGCATCACACACCAGGCATACATGGACAGTGGCATCACACAGCAGGTACACATGGACAGTGGAATCACACAGCAGGTACACATGTACAGCAGCATCAGATACCAGGCACACATTACAGTAGCATCACACAATAGTTACACATGTACAGTGGCATTGCACACCAGGCACACATGTACAGAGGCACCACACCAGGCACACATATACAATCCCATAACATATCAACACATATGTGTAGCTTCATAACACATCAGAAATATATGTGCAGGCATATCATAAACCAGGTACACAAGTACAGCCATATCACACCCAAGGCACACATGTACAGCGGTATCACACAGCAATCATAAATATATAGTGGCATCACACCCAAAGAAGACATGTACAGTAGCATCACAAATCAGGCACACAGTCCAGTGGCATCACACACTAGTCACACATGTAGAGTGGCATCACATAGCAGGTACACATGTCCAGTGGCATCAAACACCAGGCACACATGGACAGTGGCATCACACACTAGGTACACATGGACAGTGGCATCACACAGCAGGCATACATGTACAGCGGCACCCAAACTAAGCCCCATGTAAAGCTGCATTAAACACCAGGAATACATGTGCAGGCAAATGACACACTAGGCACACATGCAGAGTGGCATCACACACCAGGAACACATGTACACATGTGCAGCAGCATCACACACCAGGCACATATATACAGAGATATCATACACCAGGCACACATTTCAGCAGTTTCACACACCAGGCACACATGTACAAAGGCATCACACACCAGGCATACATGTACATTGACATCACACACCAGACATACATGTACAGCACAATCACACACCAGAAATCCATGTGATGTCACATCACACATGAGAAACACATATACACATATGACACAGCTACACAACAGGCATACTTGTACAGTGGCATCTCACACTAGGCACACATGTGCAGTGGGATCACACACCTGGCACACATGTGCAGCTGTATCAAACACCTGTCATACATATACAGAGGCACCACACACCAGGCTCACATGTACAGTGGCATCACACATAAGGCACACATAAACAGCAGCAGCACACACCAGTCACTTGTGTACAGTGGAATCCCACAATAGGCACATATGTACACATGTACAGTGTCACCATACTCTAGGTAAACATGTACAATAGTCCTACATACCAGTTAAAAATGTACAGTGGAACCTCAAGGTATGAACATATGTATAGCAGCATCACACCAGACACACATGTACACATGTACAGTGGCATCACACACCAGGCAAACATGTGCAATGGCATCACACACCAGGCACACATGTAAAGTGGCATCAAACACCAGGCACACATGAGCAGTGGCATCACACACCAGGCACACATGTACAGTGGCATCACACACCAGGCACACATGTACAGTGGCATCACACATCAAGTACACTTGTACACATATATAGCAGCATCACTCACCAGGCACAAATATACAGAGGCATCACACACCAGGCACACATGTACAGCAGCATCGTATACCAGAAACATGTGCAGGTGCATCACAAAGCAGGCACACATGTACAGCGGCACCAAAACCAAGCTCTTTGTGAAGCTGCATTCAACACCAGAAACACATTTGCAGGCAAATGACACACCAGTCACACATGTACAGCATCATCACACAACAGTCACACATGTACAGTGGCATCACACACTAGGCACACATGTACACATGTACAGCAGCATCACACACCAGGCACACATGTACAGTGGCATCCTACAAACCAGGAGCACATGTATACATGTGCAGCACATCACACACCAGGCACATATTATAGTAGCATCACACAACAGTTACACATGTACAGTGGCATCATACATCAGGTATACATGTATACATATACAGCAGCATCACTTACCAGGCACAAATATACAGAGCTATCACATACCAGGCACACATGTACAGCCCCATCACAAATCAAGCACACATGTGAAGCTGCATAACACACCAGAAACTCATGTACAGTGCATCATAATCCAGGCACATAAGTACAGCTGCATCACACCCAAGGCATACATGTACAGTGGTATCACACACCAATCATAAATATACAGTGGCATCACACCCAAATAACGCATATACAGCAGCATCACACACCAGTCACACATGTCCAGTAGCATCACACACCAGACAAACATGTGCAGTGGCATACAACAGAGACACATGTATACATGTACAGCAGCATCACACAGTAGGCGCACATGTACAGTGGCACTAAAACCAAGCCCCATGTGAAGCTGCATTAAATACCAGGAACACATGTGCAGGTGAATGACACACCAGGCTCACATGTTCAGTGGCATCACACAACAGTCACACATGTAAAAGTGGCATCACAAACGAGGCACACATGTACACATAAGTAGCAGCATCACACACATGTGTAGTAGCATCACACATGAGGCACACTCACACATGAGGCACACATGTGCAGCAGTATCAAACACCTGTCATACATATATAGAGGAATCACACACCAGGCACACATAGAGAGCAGCATCACATACCAGGCACACATGTACAGTGACATCACACGGCAGCCACACATGTAAAGTAGCATCACAGTCCAGGCACACATGTACAGTGGTATCACATACCAGGCACACATGTAAAGTAGCATCACACACCAGGCACACATGTACAGTGGTATACCTCATCAGGCATATCACATATCATGTACACATGTACATTGGCATCCCACACCAGACATACATGTACAGGGGGATCTCATACCAAGCACACTTGTAGATTGGTTTCACATAGAAGGCACACATGTACAGCAGCAGCAATTTCAGGAGCACATGTACAGCAGCTTTACACACCTGTCATACATATAGAGAGGCATCAAAAACCAGGCACACATATTCAGAGGCATCATACACAAGGCACACATGTATAGTAGCATCACACACCAGGTATAGATGTACACATGTACAGTGGCATCACATACCAGGTATACAGGTAAAGTGGTATCACACACCAATCCTAAATGTAGTGTGGCATCAGATACCAAGAACACATGTACCACAGCCTCACACAACAGTCACACTTGTACAGAGACATCATGCACCAAACACACATGTAGAGCAGCATCACATTTCAAGCACACAAGTACAGCTGCATAACACAGGAGAAACACATATTCATGTGCATCACAAGCCGGCACACATGTAAAGCAGCATCATACCCAAGGTACACATTTACAGCAGTATCACACTCCAGGCACACATGTGCAAGCACATCACACACCAGGCACAAATATACAGTGGCATCACACACCAGACACACATGTACACGTGTGCAGCTGTATCACATAACAGGCACACATGTATATCGATATCACACACCAATCATTTACATGGCATCACACAGCAGGCTCACATATACATTAGCAACACACACCAGACACATATGTACAATAGCATCACATACCAGGAACATATGTATATTAGCATTACACACCAGTCACACATGTACATTGGCATCACACACCAGGCACACTGTACATTGTCACCACACACCAGTCACTCATGTACATTACACAGCAGGCACACATATACAGTGTCATCACAACTAGGAAAACCTGTGAATTGGCATCACACTCCACGTTCACATGCACAGCAGCATACCATACCAGGCACACATGTACAGTGGCATCACGCACCAATCATAAATATACAGTGGCATCGCATCCAAAGAACACAGTATCACACACCAGGCACACATGTACCATTGTATCACACACAGGGCACACAGGTTCAGAGGTATCACATACCAATCATAAATGTAGTGTGACATCCAACCCCAAGAACTCATGTACAGCAGTGTTACACCCCAGGCACACATGTACAGAGCCATCACACACCGGTCATACATGTACAGCAGCATAACACACCAGAAACACATGTGCAGGCACATCACAAAGCAGGCACACATGTATAGTGGCATCACACACCAGGCACACATGTGCAGCAGCATAACATACCAGGCACACATGTGCAGCAGTATCAAACACCTGTCATAATATCCAGAGGCATTACACCAGGCTCATATGTACAGTAGCATTACACACCAGTCACACATGTTCAGTGGCATCACATACCAGGAACAAATGTACAGTGATATCATACACCAGGCACACATGTACAACAACATCACATACCAGGTAGACATACACAGACACATCACACTAGGCATTCATGTACAGAGGCATCACATACCAGGCACACATGTAGCGTGGTGTCACACACCAGGAACACATGTGCAGCAGCAATCCAGGAACACATGTTACTTTGTTCCATGTTCTATCTCACTCCATTTGGTCTTTTATAAAGTTCCTAACAGCTGCTGCTTCTTCTTCTTCTTCTTCTTCTTCTTCTTCTTCTTCTTCTTCTTCTTCTTCTTCTTCTTCTTCTTCTTCTTCTTCTTCTTCTTCTTCTCCTCCTCCTCTTCCTCCTCCTCCTCCTCATCCTCCTCATCCTCTTCCTCTTCCTCCCCCTTCCTCCTCCTTATTTTGTTTGCCTGTGGTGATGTGGATAGAACCCAGAGCCTTTCAGAGGGGTCTATGAGTGAGCTGCACTTGAGCATCAATAAAGAAGGGTAGGCTGTACGCATGGTGGTTCAGCAGGTAGAGGTGGATGCTGCTGAGCCTGACACCTGAGTTTGATTCCTGGAACCCATGTGATCAAAGGAGAGAAACAACTCACACAGGCTTTCCCTGACTTCCACATGCTGGCTGTGGCATGCCTGCCAAATTTCCCATGGCTACAACAAACAAACACAATTAAATAAATGTTTTTTTGTTTAAGGAAAACTTACTCCAGGCTGCCCAGACCCTTCCTCCATTGGGCTGCTGTCTGATATCCCTGCTATCTCCATTCTACCCCTCATGCCCTGGCCTGGACCTCCTCCCTGGAGCCTATGGGAAGTCAGGAGACTCCCTGCCGTCCTGTTTGTACAGTCCTTTAGCCCATGTGTATACCATCTTTTCTCTATGATGCATCTTCTTTAATTCACATAGCATAGAATTTGTTCTTTTTTTTTTTTTAAAGATTTATTTTATTTATTATATGTAAGTACACTGTAGCTGTCTTCAGACACTCCAGAAGAGGGCGCCAGATCTCGTTACGGATGGTTGTGAGCCACCATGTGGATGCTGGGATTTGAACTTATCACCTTCGGAAGAGCAGTCGGGTGCTCTTACCCGCTGAGCCATCTCACCAGCCCATAGAATTTGTTCTAAACTATGCATGATGGGGAAGATAGACCTGGTGCTCCTTCCTAGCTGTGTGACCTTGGACAGGCTGCTTGGTATCTC
This sequence comes from Mus minutoides, assembly GCA_902729485.2. Lineage (NCBI taxonomy): Eukaryota > Metazoa > Chordata > Mammalia > Rodentia > Muridae > Mus > Mus minutoides. The sequence goes on along the minus strand of LR756420.1, from coordinate 625,511 downwards.
TGACTCTCTAAAGCATATATTATATAATGTATATTATAATATAATATGTACTCTGTGTCCTCATCTGAAAGAGAACATCATGATTGGTGTGGAAGAGCCATGCTCTTAGGTCCCCGAGTCTACAGTCATTGGTTACAGTGTCCCCAAGACAGACAGGAGTGGGCCATGCAGGGAAGGCCTTGGCCTGGTTGGCTTTTCTGTATAGAATGTCATTCCCATGGCTTGATTCTGTCTCCACCACAGATGGAGTCAAGGGTGGGCTGAAATCATCCAATGGCTAGATGAGGCCCTGGGCAGCAGGGACAGGTAATGAGTGTTAAGGCTGATGCCTCCTGAGGTAGTGGGGGAACTTCCTAGGATGGGTCTCCCCTGAAAAGGCAGTATGTGGTGTGGTCCCACCAGTACAGAACAGGTTACTTGGTTTTGGGTGTGACAGTCTGCTGGTCAATCTCTCTACTGTGACAAAGCCTGAGAGGACAGCTCATGGGAGGACTTACTTCTGGCCCATGGTGTGAGAGGACAGCTCATGGGAGCACTTTCTTCTGGCTCATGGTCTTTGAGGTTTCAGTCCACAGTACCATTTTCTACAGACTCTGGCTTCTGATAGGAACAACCTGGTCTCAGGAGCAAGTGGCCAAGTCTGCTCACCTTGTGGAGGACAGGGGTCAGAGTAAGTGTGGAATAAGAAGTTGCCCCAGAGACCTACCCCCTGAATACCCCAGAGTTCCCTGAAGAGTGCCAGTAGTTGGGGACAAAGCCATCTGTACAAGAGTCTTTGGGGGAACACTTCATATCTAGAGCTTGAGAGGCTTTCTGGGAATCTTACTGTTGGTGCTCAGGGGCCTTGTGGGAGGGGCGATAGATGGTACAGTCTCCAGACAGATGGGGTGGAGACACCATCACTGGCTATGGCCACAGGCTGCCTTACCCCAACCCCATAGATGCCCAAAAACCACAGGTAAGATGTTGGGCCCCTGTGGTGTTTTGAATATGCTTGACCCAATAAGAGGCACTATTAGGAGGTGTGGCCTTGTTGAAGGAAGTGTGCCACTGTGGGGTGGGCAATGAGACCCTCCTCCAACCACATGGGAGCCAGTCTTCTCCTAGTGGCCTTCAGATAAAGATGTAGAACTCTCAGCTCCTCCTGCCCCATGTCTGCCTGGATGCTACCATATTCTCGCCTTGATGATTCTGGACTGAACCTTTGAACTTGTAAGCCAGCCCCAATTAAATGTTGTCCTTATAAGAGTTGCCTTGGTCATGGTGTCTGTTCACAGCAGTAAAACCCTAACTAAGACAGCCTCTTTTTGGAATGTTCTGGACACTATATTTGCTTACCTCTAAATTCACTTTCTGTTATGCTATATACTTCCCTGAAGATCTTGGCATCCTTAATATTGAGAAAAGATCAAAGCAAATCAATGGACTCTCCACCAAAATGCCAATGCCATCCTTCATGGAAATAGAAAAACAAACAAACAAAATAAAACACATGCACAAGCGATTTAAACTACATATGGAAGCATGAAAGCCTCAAGACAACCAAAGCAATCCAGACCAAGCAAAGTAGCAGCAAAGCAATGTTGGAGATAACACCATATCAGATTTTAAATTCTATTAAAGTCACATTAACAAAACCACATAGCTCCAGCTCAGGTACCGACCCGTTAGGTCAGTGGAATAGACTAGAAGACCCAGATATAAGCCAATGAGGCTGTAGCCACAAAGATGCCAAAAATACACATTGGAGAAAAAGCAACCTCCCTAACAAATGGAGCCTGGGGAGATGGGGGAGGGGACAAGAGTATCTACATGCAGAAGAAGGAAACTAGGTCCCTGCAGGCCCCCTGCACAAGAGTCAACTTCAGGGCTGGGAGATGACTCGGTAGTTAAGAGCATTTCCTGTTCTTCCAGAGACAAGAGTTTGATTTCCAACATCTACAGCTTGCAACTGTCTATAACTCCAGCCAGCCCAAGAGGATCTGACATCCCCTTCTGGCCTTTACAACATGCACAGCATACATTCACACACACACACACACACACACACACACACACACACACACACAACTTGAGGTAGAGGCTAGAGTAGATAAACGTAGAAGGGCTTGCTGGCTGAATGGTACTTAAGTCATTTAAGAAATAAAGCCAACACTCAACTCATGAAGTTAGAAAGCTTTTGAACAGCAAAGGAAAAAGTTAACTGAATGAAGAAACAGCCCAAAGGATGAGAAGTCATCCAAGGAATAAGGCCAACACTCAACAAATGGGACATCATGAAATTTAAAAGGTTTTGAACAGTTAACTGAATGAAGAAATAGCCCATAGGATGGGAGACCATTTTTGCATGGTGGCACACAGCTGTCAGCCCAGCACTGGTGAGGTAGAAGCAGGGGGATCAGAAGATGAAAGTCATTCTCAGCTTCATAGAAAGTTTGAGGCTAGCCTGAGCTATATAAAACCCTGTTTCAAAAACAGAACAATAGAACAAATACCAACAACAAAACCCTGAAAATAAAACACCTCACACTGAGATTCCATTGTGCCCCAGCCAAAATGTCAGTGCCCGAGAAACAAGCAACAGCTGACGCTGGCAACGCCACGAGCTAAGGGGGAGCCCTGTACAGTGCTGGTGTGAGTGTGGACTAGTCCAGTCACTATGCAAGTCAGTATGGGGGTTTCTCTAAACACATCTGCCTTGTGGCCCAGCCATGCTGCTCGCTCCTGGGGACACACATCACAGACACACTTGCACAACATGCTTACTGAGGTGCTATTCACAATGGAGCCACCCTAGTTTCTGACTTTAGTTTCTCATAGCCGCTAAGGGCCCAGAAGGCTTCCTACACCACTCTGAAGATCAGATTTAAGTGGGTATGTGGGAAGTGAGCCACATTCCCAGAGTCAAGTGCCTGACAACACAGAGCCCCCAACTCCATAATTCTGTGACTATAAGTCATGGAGACAATGTCCTAAGCTTCTGGTATTCTGGCTAGACTTCACCCCCACAGTTACCTGACTAGCCAGCTGTGTGTGTGTATGTGTGTGTGTCTGTGTGTCTGTGTGACTGTATGTGTCTCTCTGTGTGTGTGTGTGTGTGTGTGTGTATATATATATATATATATATATATATATATATATATATATATATATGTATATATATATATATATGTGTGTGTGTGTCTGTGTGTGTCTGTGTATGTCTGTGTGTGTGTGTGTATAGGTATCTGTAGGTATATGTATGTATATATGTGTGTATGAGTCTGGTTTTCGTTGTTGTTGTTTTCGAGACAGGGTTTCTCTGTGTAGTCCTGGCTGTCCTGGAACTCACTCTGTAGAACAGGCTGGCCTCGAACTCAGAAATCCACCTGTCTCTGCCTCCCAAGAGCTGGGATTTAAGGTGTGCACCACCACCTCAGGGCGAATCTGTTTTTATATGTATATATGTGTATGCAAATGTCTGTGTATGTGTTTGTGTGTATATGTGTGTAGGTATCTGTATGTATCTGTATGTATACATGTATGTATGTGTCTGTATATATATGTATATGTGAATGTCTGTGTGTCTGTATATGTATCTATGTATATATATATGTATATATATGTGTGTGTTTGTAATCATATGCATTATATGTGTATATGTGTGTATGTGTGTGTGTATGTGTGAGTATGTATGTATGTGTGTATGTATGTATGTGATATGCGTGTGTATGTATGTATGTGTGTGTATGTGTGTGTATGTGTGTCAAGGCAGTCATGTCACATGGCAATTATCCCATAATTAGGAATTATTTATTTTGTAACTGTTGCCATGTCAACCCTGCTCCTGGCACCCTCAGGCTCTGATTCTACTGCACGATGAAATTCTTATACAGTTCCTTTCCCAGAGAGAGCTGATCTTGGAACACAGGCCTTTCTGAAAAAGGTGCACACTTAGGAAATGAATACAAAGAAAAAGGTGGTGATTTTGAACTGAGTTCCAGCTCCCTGAACCAAAGTTACAAACCTCCAGAACTTCATGAGTTTCTTGGCTTGTGAAAAAGGCCTTCTCTATGTAGCCCAGGCTTTCCCTGAACTTGTGATCCTCCCAAGTGCTGAGATCACAGGTATACCCCATCTTGCTTGGCCCCAGGGCCCTTAAAGCTGTTTTTACAAAAAGCTGTTGTCACTACTGAGTAAGCCTGCATCGTAGCTATTTCTAGAAATGATTTCAGACTGTAATTTTTCTGGTGCATCCAAACATGCAGTGGGGAAAGCCCTGCACGCACCGACATTGTTAGCTCCTGTAAGGCACAGGAGGCATTACGGAGCAACCTTGGCTTCCTCATGTGCAGTGGAACTCTCCATACCCCTGTGAGATGTAGGGCATACCCCTCTTCACTCCAAGTGCTGATAGACCTGTGTTCTCAACTGACTGGCTGTGAAGTCTGCATGAGACACTATACAGGGACGTTGTGCCAGGACTAAACAGCTATATTGGATGATGGGAAAACATTTTAGAGCATCACAGAACTATCAAGAGATAAAGAACTGACTACTGAAACTCAAGAACCCAGGGAGGAACACAGGCAGCTTTGCCTCCTTGTGCCCAAGGTATTACTTATCCAGAGACACAGCAGTCTCAGGTAAAATAATAAAATAATAAATAAATAAATAAATAAATAAATAAAAGCTTTCGCTTTGGGCTTGTCAAAAGTGGGGACCAAACAACAATTCTTCTTTGAGACCTCTCTTTAAGCAGGGGTCCCAAATGACTGCACTGAAAGCTATGGGGAACCTTAAGGAAAACAGATAGGCCAAGATTGACACCAGAAAAGGGGAGGGGTGGGGGCAGGGCTTACTTATAAAGGAAGACTGGTAAACATGACATGGGACCTCCCAGAAGCCAGGTAGGTAAGAAGAGAGTGGAGGGAAATAGTGTTAAGAGAATAAATTTCCAGTGAAGAACTGTATACCCTAAGAATCCACATTCCAAAAATGAATGAAAAAAGACTGAAGATACTCACAGCCACCATCAGACTCATTTTACAGAAAGTGCTACAAGAGCTTCTGCAGAGCTTAGCAACTCAGGCCTGAGCAAGAAAAGAGCAGAGGACAATGAAGAAGTAAAAGTAAAATTTAAAATGGTGTTTTCCCCATTTATACTTGGTCTATAGAGGGACTATGATCATAATAGGATAGTAATAGACAATAATAGGAGCTATACCCTCAGTCACACACATGCATGAGCAGCTGCCTTCAGTCACACACATGTTCAAGCACCCTCAGTTACAAACACATGAACTTGCATGCACTCTCAGTCACATAAATGCAGAGGCATGCACCCTCAGTCACATACATATGCACATGTATGCATCTTCAGACACATATGCAGGCACCCTCAGTCACACATGCATGCACCCTCAGTTACACACACATCAACATGTATGCACTCTCGGTCACACACATGCACATGCATACACCCTCAGTCACACACATGCATGCTTATCAACAAGAGAAGAAGGACAACCATAGCAAGGGGCAGAAAGGACCCAGAAACATTTTGTTATTAAGTAACTCACTCTCCAGAGACAGTGTGTTGCCATTTGAACCTGGACTTGTATTAGTCATAAATGCTCATTGAAAACTCCAAGTCAATCTCTCAGAGAGGGACACAAAGAAAAACTACAACATCATATAAGATGTTCAGCTAAGACTTCAAGAAAAGGGCTGAGATGCACAGGGCGCACAGATTCAAGCAGGACAGGGAGCCAGGTAGAGATGGGGAAGTAGGCTCCAGCTCCCATTCACCAACTAAGAAGCCATCTCTAGTTAACAGCTGCTCACAAAGGAAAATTAGTTTCTCTAGCGGAATCTCATTGGGTATACAAACCACACTTAAGTACGGGTTCCATGCCCAGCAGTAGATGGCCAATAAAAAACCAATTTGGAGGTATTTTTGGAGAATTTCTGGTCTCATGTTGCTTTGCTTGTTTTTTTTTTTTTTTATCTCACGGGCATTTGCTTGTGTATTATGGGTTTTTTTTTTTTAGTTTTTGCGGGTTTTGTTTGTGCGTGTATATTCATTTCTCAATGCTATGTCTTTCTTTTTGTTTGTTTGTTTGTTAGTGTCCTTGTTCTTTTTTATCCTTATTTGTCTTTTTTATTTACCTGATTGTTTTGTTTTCTAGAGAGAGAGTGGGAGGGAGGGAGAGAGAGAGAGAGAGAGAGAGAGAGAGAGAGAGAGATCAGGAGGGGAGGCTCTGGGAGGAGGGGATACCATGATCAGAGCGTGCTGTATGTAAATAGTTTCATTCAATACAACATAAAATAAAGGGGCTAGGGAGATGGTTCTGGAGCACAAGGAGCTGGATTTGAATCACTCCCAGAATCTAGTTGGCAAGAGCTGAATATGGTGGAACACATTGGACTTTCAGTACTTTGACAGGGCAGGAGGCACAGACAGGAGGATCCCAGGGCTCATTGGTCAGCCATCTTAGCTTACTCAGGGAGTTCCAGATTGTAGAGAGCCGCGCCCGAGCTGGACCACCCCCAACCTGGGACAAACAAACAAGTTCAGTGCACCTGTGCTCGTTACAAAGCCACGTAAGTCACTGCCCATCCCGGGGCATAACTTGAGGTAATGATCAGTCAGCCAATCCTGATGAACACAGGTCACACTGAGGTGTTTTTAAGCAGGACCCATTATAGGGATCGCCCTCTTTCTCCACATGGTGTAATAAAGATATGCTTGTAGAAGGATTCTTTGTGTCCATGTCCGTTTCTTGCAGGCAAGGCGGTAACGTGGGCATTTACACAGATCAGTGAGAGACTGTCTCAAAACAAACAGATAGACTGACACAAAGAAAGACAGGCAGACAGAGAGGTATTGGCAGCTCCTGAGACACTGGAAGAACTACACCAGAAGGTGTGATCTGGTCTCTATGTGCATGAGCACAGATGGGAACATGTATCAACACACATGACCACAAGTCATGGTTTTATCACAGCACCATAAAACAAAACTAAGACAATTCAGAAGACCCAAATAGATAAATGATGACGGACAGACAGCAAGTGAGTGTAGGAAAACCCAAAATGAAAGAACAAGATGCCACACCACATCTCTTAGAGAGGCCAAAATCTCAAACCCCACATTACCAAATTCTGGCTAATTACCAAATTCTGGCTAATATGGACCAGCAGGAACTCTGTTCACAGCTGGTGGCAATGCAACATCATAATGCCTCATTTAGAAACAGTTTGGAAATTTCATAAGAAGGAAATGTATCTAACTGACAACTAAACACACTCCTTAGTATTTTTTTTTCTTTTGGTTTTCTGAGACAGGGTTTCTCTGTGTAGCCCTGGCTGTCCTGGAACTCACTCTGTAGACCAGGCTGGCCTCGAACTCAGAAACCCACCTGCCTCTGCCTCCTGAGTGCTGTGATTAAAGGCGTGCGCCACCACGCCCAGCTTGCCTTAGTATTTATTTGTATGAATTAAAAACTCATGTGTGCCTCCACAACTGAATACAGATGTTCATGGCAGGTTTATTTATAATTGCTGAATGCAGGAAGCTGCCAAGGTATCCTTGAGTAAGTTGGTAGGTCATGTAGACCACTGCACACCCAGTCCATTAAATGTTATTTGGTACTAAAAAAGGATCCGTTGTCTAGTTTGCGTTTCTATTGCTGTGATAAACAGCACTGCTAAAACCAGAAAGGATTTGCTTCACCTTACAGCATATAGTCCATCACCGAGGAAAGCCAAGGCAGGAGCCTGAAGCAGAGACCAAGGAAGGGACACTGCTTACTGGCTTGCTCATGAGTTTGTGCTCGGCTGTCTTTCTTAAATGTCCCAGGCCCAGGATTGGTACCACTCACAGTGGGCTTAGCCTTTCTACATAAGTTAGTAATCATCAAAATGCCCCATAGACATCCCCACAGGCAAATTTGGTGGAGATAATTCCTCAGGTGTGGGTCCCATTTCCCAGGTATGCCAGTTGACAACTAAGGTTAGCTGTCACAGCAATCAAGCTCAGAAAAGACACCACGGATTCCCAATGTGTGGTTGTAACTGTATGACATTCTGGAAAATTCAAAGCTACAGAGTGAAAAGGTGAGTGATATCCAGGGTATGACTGGGGCAGGGTAGGGATGGGAAATAGAGCATAGGTTAGTAAGAGAGAGCTTGAAATGGTTCCATCTGATACCACTGCGTGCACACTAATGCACAGCTGTCTGCCTAGAGACATGCTCACCCAGGATAAAGCTTAGTGACAACCACCTACTGTAATTGATAATACTTTGTTAATGTGGCCCATTGTACTTGTCACAGGGGTGTGGGCTGTTCACCAGTGGAAGTGGAGCACCTGTGTTCTTACTGCTTTAGTTGTTGTGAAACAAACACTGCTCTATCAGGGGAGTTTACCTTTTTAAAGAAGGAAAAAATAGGGACAAATTTTACAGTATGATGAACCTCAAGATCATTATGTGACATGAAAATGGCCAATCACAATGGTCTGTGTTGATCCAAAAAGCTACAGAAAACAGGGAGTGTGGTACTAGTATTGTGATGGGAGCTGGTGGGGTTAAGGAAGTCAGCAGCTACTGGATGCAGTTTCTCCTTGCTGTCATAAATATGACATAAAGTAGGCTATGTATTAAAACCCATCATGCTGTATAATGCTTGAGTTGCAATTTGGTTGAGCTACATCGTCGTTACTAGCAAAATGAAAGATAAGCAAAAGAAAGAGTAGCTAAGAAAGTGGTAAATATTAAGCAACAATAGAAACAATATATTATAGAACCATAAAAGAAAGGTGTAGTTAAAATATAGAGCAATTATCAAAAGCAAAAGAGGGACAGTTGGTGTTAAAATTGTCTACAGTCGCCGGGCATGGTGGCGCACGCCTTTAGTCCCAGCACTCAGGAGGCAAAGGCAGGTGGATTTCTGAGTTTGAGGCCAGCCTGGTATACAGAGTGAGTTTCAGGACAGCCAGGGCTATACAGAGAAACCCTGTCTTGAAAAACCAAAAAAAAAAAAAAAAAAAAATTGTCTACAGTCTTTCTATTGTTTGGGAGGCTGATGAAGGAACGAATCAAGTAAATTCTTGTAAGAAGGCTGTTTGGGTCCCTGACGGCTGGAAACGGTGGAGTGAACCTATGTCCCAGCCACCCAAGAGGCAAGGCAGGAGGAGATGATGTGAACCTAAGAGTTCAAGGTCAGCTTGAAAATTCTGTGAGGCCATTTCTTCTTTTTATGCAGAGCTTTTAAAAAGACAGTGTTGCCAGGCATGTGCCTGTAATGCAGTACTTGGAAGGCGGAGGCAGGAGGATTGCTGTAAATTTGAAGCCAGCTTAGTCTTGAGAGTGACTTTTAGGCCAGACAGTGATACATAGTAAGACTCTGTCTCAAAACAGAAGTAAGAACAAAGAAAGTCAAGGTATTAGAGAAAAAGAAACAGTTTTGTTAGAGGGGAAAAAATCCCTATAAATCATTATATTAAATTACACTAAAAGCAAATTGATAAAATATTCTATTTAAAGGTTTTAAAACTGTCAAGTTGTGAATAAATACAAAACCTAACCATATTCTATTTATGAGGGTTACTTGGAAAACACAAGAATACAGAGTGGTTGAAATTTTTTTTAATTGAAAGAAAGAGTTACCAAGAGGAAACATATTGCTCCATTTATTTCCTGGGAGGTAGAAGAAAAGAATGCCCAAGAGCCTGTGATCTCATTGTGGCAGTGCAGCAGCCAGAAACCACCCACACAGGCTTTAAAGATGTTGTGGATACTCTGTAGCATCTCCATAGGATGCAGATGAATTACTATAACTGTTNAAAAGAAGGAAACGAACTGCAAAGAGTAAGGGAGAGAAGCCTATCAACCACCACAGTTCAAGACTTTATTGACTTTGAAAGGGCAGGAGGTCTCATGAGACAGGGCAATGAAGGCAGGGTTAGGAAGGAACAAACAACGGGGTTCCTTACCTCTTCTAGCCTTTACATTGTGCCCCCAACATGCCAGTCCTGGGGGCTTTTCTAGGTCATCCTTTGGGCTGTGGTGGCCATATTTCCCCAGCTGGCTGGCACATGGTCAGCATGGAGCTGTGGAGATGCAGCATTAAGGCTGCTTTCCTCAAGTGCCTAGGACAAGGGTTCCCCAAGAAAACTGGAGGTACAGGCCTTTAGTCTGTTTCTGTGGTTGGGACAGCTGGGTGTGGGAGTTTAGCAGAACCAGGGCTTCCCCACAGAGGCTTCAGTTCAGGCTTGTCAGCCCCTCCCAGTGTACTGGCTGCCAGCTCAGACCCTTTGTCTACTGAAATGCATGACACAGCAAGGTGGAGTTGCTTTGGACGCACTGTTTGGTCCTGTAAGATGAAACCAGAAAGACCCCTACTCCAAACACAGGCTGTTTGTGCACCCCAAGAATCACGAAAGACCGTCTTGATGCAAACTGCAAGAGGATTTTTAATCGGAGCTCCGGGACGACCCATGTCTCATGCAAGAGACAGGGGAGTCGACCCTGACCTGAAATTTTACAAAGCTTATAAAGGCAAAAACCACAAACACAGAGGGGGTTGGGGAAAGGGGTAGGAAACAGGAAATTCCAAACCATTTTGCTTTACAGTTAAGTCCTGTGATACCTTAGGCAACTTCCTGGGGCATTGAAACATTCCACAGAGGGCATTGGAACATTCAGAGGGCGTTGGACTATTCTGTGATTGTTCCAGAAAAAGCTTGCCCCGTAGCTAGGGCCAACGGTTCAGTTCCTTATATTAGTTTAAAAGTTCACGTTCCCTCCTGACACAAGGGACTCCATTTTGTCTTTGGTTCCGTACTACTCTTTCAGTCCTTTGATTCATGCAGAGTAAGGGTAAGTAAAGCTGTTGTCTCTCCGCATCTCCCCACCTCCCCAATTCTCTCCCTTGTGCTCTCCCCAGTATCTTCCCTTGCCACATCTGCCTATGGTCTCCACTAGGGATCTAAGTTGTAAACAACATTGCTAATTCTTGACCTTTTTTTTTTTCCTATACAGGGTTTCTCTGTGTAGCCCTGGCTGTCCTGAAACTCTCTTTGTAGACCAGGCTGGCCTCAAACTCACAGATATCCACCTGCTTTTGCCTCCCAAGTGCTTGGATTAAAGGTGTGTACCACCACACCTGGCTAATTCTTGACTTTCTTAACAGAAAAGTGTTACGGACATCCCAGTATAGAGCTTGGCAGGTCCAAAAACCTACAAGCACTCATGAGACACAAGAGTTTCAAAAGGAACTCATCTCCTGGGTAGACATTCTCACAACCAGTATATCCCCGGCATTAGTCTGGTGTATGGATCCACGTACTCATTTAGTAGGATTTTTATTATAAGCATAGAATGAATCCTGACATAAGCTAAGCCTTCCAGCGTTCCAACGGTCCTAGAGAATTCTTGATTTTCAGTGGGAATTCAGAAAACTATCTAGAGACAGGGAAACTATTTAGCATTACATAGGAAGAAGCCAAAGCAGCTCAGAGCTGTTCTGCGGAATGTTTGCTAGGGACAATAGCTTTAGGGAATAGATGGATTTCCCACTGAGAAAGGAATCTTCACTACAGCCAGGTCTGGCAGAAAAGAGTGTATCAAAAGGGCACTGGGTTGGCTGATTGCAGTGTGGACTGGAGGATGCTGGTGACCAAGAGTCCAGTCAGGTCATCCCCAGGGCATGGCCCGATTAGAACACTACTGTTACTCTGGCTGCCACGGGCCCCTGGAAATCTAGACTCTCAACCCCACACCTCTACTGCCCCATTACTCAAGATCCCCAATGTCTCAGCTCTAGTGATGAAATGAATTTGTAAGGACGTCTGTTTCTCTCTGTCCCTTATTATTTTGTGTCTCAGATATGGCTCTTTTGACAGGCTATGGGATCTGGGAAACATGTCAGCTGTCATCAGTAGACAGATGTGACTCATCACATATTGCAGCAACCATCTCTCCAAGTCCAGGCAAGGGGCAAAGACACAGGCAGACAGCAACCACCATGGCACAATCTCCATTGCTGGGCATTAGGGGCAAGAGAAGATCTGGGCACAGCCCTGAGACTAGAAGATGAGATACACAGTCCATTGCAGGGCAGGGCTCACAATGAGTACAGAGAAGACAATGGATTTGGCTTTGGGCGTGCCTTCTATAAAACAGGAAGACAGGCTGAGCATCCCTCATCCAAAATGTTTGGGACCAGAAGTATTTCAAATCTCATATTCTCATTCAATGGAGCATATTGGGGAGTGGACCCACATCCAAACATGCTTCATGTGTACCTTATACAAACAGCCCTGGAGATAATGTTATATACTTTAAAAATAGTTGTGCATGAAACAAAGCTTTATGGTATGGGGCTTCCCGTTGCACTTCATGTTTGGAAGCTGTGATGGTTTGTATATGCTTGTCCCAGGGAGTGCCACTATTAGGAGGTGTGACCTTGTTAGAGTAGGTTTGTCACTGTGGGTGTGGGCTTAAGACCCTCCTCTTTGATGCCTGGAGGTCAGTCTTCTACTAGCAACCTTCAGATGAAGATGTAGAACTCTCAGCTCCTCTGACACTGTGTCTGCTTGGATGCTGCCATGTTTCTGTTTTGATGATACTGAACTGAGCCTCTGAACCTGTAAGCCAGCCCCAATTAAATGTTGTCCTTCTAAGAGTTGCCTTGGTCATGGTGTCTGTTCACAGCAGTAAAACCCTAAGTAAGACGGAAGTATTTTCAATTTCCAGTTCCCAATTAGAACTCAATCTTCGAGGGGGTGGTTTCCTACGGTGGTCTGTGTCTTAGGGTTGTCATGGCTGTGATGAAGCACCATGACCAAAGCAACTTGTGGGGGGGAAGTGTTTATTTGTTTTACATATCCTGACTCACAGTCCGTTGATAGAAGCCATGGTAGGAACTGAAACAGGGGAGGAGCCTGGAGGCAGGAGCTGATGCAGACACTATGGATAGCTAGCTTATTCCTCATGGTTTGCTCAGCCTGCTTTCTTATATTGCTGAGGACCACCAGCCCAGGGGTGGCACCATTCACAATTGTCTGGGTCCTCCACATCAATCACTAATTGAGAAAATACCCTACAGGCCTTCCTATAGCTCAGTTTTATGGAGGCATTTTCTCAATTGAGGTTCCTCTTCTTAGATGATTCTAGGTTGTACCAAATTGATACAAAACTGATCAAGCGCAGGCCTTAGCACTGAAGAGGCTTTTGTACACAGCTACCATGCTGCTACTCCCAAAGAAGAGTGGCAGAGTCCATTCTATACCTTTACAAAGCCAGGGCAATTATTTGGAGATTAAAACCTTAGGCTCTGGAGCCAGATCACTGAGCGCCAAACCTATTTCTGCTACAAAGTGCCACGGACCACTCCAGTAGGGTATGGAGTTATCAAAATAACTGAATAATTCTTTTTTTTTCCCTTGTTCTGGTTAACCCTGCTCGCTTGGCTCGACCCCGCTCGTTCCCGCCGGCTCTGTTCACTCCGGACAGCCTCGCTTGCTCCAGTTGGTCTCTTCAGTCCAAGGATTCATTTCTTATTGTTCTTCATAAGTACGCTGTAGCTGACTTCAGACGCACCAGAGGAGGGCATCAGATCTTGTTACGGGTGGTTGTAAGCCACCATGTGGTTGCTGGGATTTGAACTCATCACCTCCGGAAGAGCAGTTGGGTGCTCTAACCCACTGAGCCATCTCACCAGCTCTGAATAATTCTTAATTGAAATAGGATCAACACAGTTAGTTAGACTACATTTGGAACAGCTGACCTGATAAGATCATTTTACTTTAATAATTTTTAAATCTGAGGACTGTCCAGCGAGTATACCATAAGGATAGTTTAGGCAAGATCTACTTGCCAAAGGAGAGCTCTTAGATTGCTTAGGCTTTTTTAAAAGTACCATGGCAGCAAAAAGTCTAAATAACCCCGAGGAAACATTAGAAATATTGTGTGAAAGAGAATGCCTGGCATAAGTAGGTTCCACCCATCCTTCAGTGAACCAGCTATTAACAGACTCATTTGTAAATGTATCAGGCCTATATCCATGAAAGAGTTGTAACTCATTAACTATTGTTTCCTATAATCATAAAATGGAAAGACTATGGGATAATCATACATTTTTTTCTTGAATTTTCCAAGGATCATGTACTGCAGCCCAAAAACTAAACCCACATTTAAACCATCTTGGACTATGACCTGAAAGCAAGGATAACCACAATTTATCATTGTCCCAATATTCTTGTGGATATTCTTTCAGAGGCATAGTTTCTTTTAGCCTTATAAAGGTTTCATTATAGTTATAATAACACAAAATCATTATTGAAAGCTGCCACATTAATCTTTTACAATTCGGGGGGCACCAGGATCTATCTGGAGCTTCAGAAAGACAAGTTCTATAACTAATGGGAAGGCAACCCATGGCGGGTATTCCCTTTAAAGTAACACAGATTGGGGCAGAGTTTGACATTCCCTCATATTTAATTACAGAGGAAGTCAAATGGGGGGAAATCAGCATGTCCCCCAGCAGTTCAGTATTATTAGTCATGACCCTAATATGCACATTATCTCCCCAACCCATGGGATGAAGAAGTGGAGGGTGGGGAGCATAGGCCCCAAATGAGGGGCACAGCGGGCCTGCATAGCAACCACAGCAAGCCTAGCAAGAAGAATAGTTCCTGCTGATGGTGGCTTCCCGGTATCAGAGACTATTTGCTGTGCTCTCTGGGTGAGTTTCTTCAGTTGTCCCCAAGTGGGTGGATCTGTCCCTGTGGTAGATGACAATTCAGGAGGAGCCGAAGACACCTGTGAAGAAGACAGATCAAGCTTCTTCGTTTTCTTCATCACTTCTTTCTTCTCTGGGTTCTAGATAGAGGTTTTCTGGTAGAAGGGTCAAATAAGTCTGTCTGGGATCCAGATTGGGGTCTCTGCATTCTGTGGAAAAACACATGCTTATCCTCTTCCTGAGGTGATTAACTCATCTGGCCCTTTCCATGTGCCTGTTAAAAGATCCTTCCACATTACTAAAGGAGTAACAGTCTGCTGTAGGGGGGCCCAATGCTTTTGCATAGGGGTAAAGTATTATCTGTATTAAGGTGATTAATGGTAAATAAAGCATGGCTTAATAATTGATGAGGTGAGTAGTAATGACCACTAGATTTTAATCTCTGAAGTTGTACCTTAAGATTTTGATCCTTTCTATGATAGTCCTTTCTATGATAGCCTGACCTTGGGGGTTATATGGAATTCTCATTGTATGCTCTATGCCCCATTGAATGACTTTGGGGGTTATATGGAATTCCCGTTGTATGCTCTATGCACCATTGAATGACCTTGGGGGTTATATGGAATTCCCGTTGTATGCTCTATGCCCCATTGAATGACCTTGGGGATTATATGGAATTCCTGCTGTATGCTCTATGCCCCATTGAATGATCTTGGGGGTTATATGGAATTCCTGCTGTATGCTCTATGCCCCATTGAATGACCTTGGGGGTTATATGGAATTCCTGCTGTATGCTCTATGCCTCATTGAATGCAAAAGCTTGAGAAGCTGGAGCAATGTCAGTTTTAATTCTTTTTGGCACATCTAAGGAGGAAAAGCACATAACAAGATGTTGTATAACATCTTCCACAGGCTCTCTGGTTCTAGCAGTAGTCATAACCACACGAGAATAGGTATCTACAGTAACATGTACATAGGCCAATTTTTCAAATTCTGGGACTTGAGTTATGTTCATTTGCCACAAAACTTGAGGTTTAAGGACCCTTGGCTTAACTCCCATTTTTTTTTTTTTTTTTGGTTTTTTTCGAGACAGGGTTTCTCTGTATAGCCCTGGCTGTCCTGGAACTCACTTTGTAGACCAGGCTGGCCTCGAAC
Organism: Mus minutoides; assembly: GCA_902729485.2. Lineage (NCBI taxonomy): Eukaryota > Metazoa > Chordata > Mammalia > Rodentia > Muridae > Mus > Mus minutoides. The sequence continues at coordinate 609,626 of LR756420.1, read as the reverse complement.
TCAGAAATCTGCCTGCCTCTGCCTCCCGAGTGCTGGGATTAAAGGCGTGCCCCACCACGCCTGGCTTAACTCCCATTTTTAATGAATGATATACATCAGGACAATGTTTACAATGTTCAGTCAAACTGAACATCCTTCTCAAGGCCAATGCATTCTGCTGATGTGATGCATGTCATTTCAATGCGTGTTCAACCATCTAGCAATCACATGTTCCTTCGTTAATAAATCTGCCATAGCATTTCTTAAAACCAATGGACCTGGCAGGCCAGTATGCCTCTGATAGGTCCTATAAATTTTTTTCTTTTTCTTGATTGAATTATATTTTGCAACTGAAGCAAAAGTGATATAATTCTGGAACTTTCGGATATAAGAGCTGTCTCTATATCAGGAAATAAAGAAACTACATATTTTGAATCTGTATAAAGGTGAAATCTTCAGGTATGTGCTCAAGGGCAGTAGTAACTGCAATAGTTCCCGCCTGCTGTGCAGAAGTTTCCTTTGCCTTTTTAATAATTACATGTCTATCTTTTATATAAACAGCTGAGGTATGCTATTTTAGAAGGAAAGATTATCTCTGTTTCTTGTACAGACTGTAATTTAGGGTGTACATGATATTTAATTTGTCCCATATAATGAGCTAATGCTATTCCCCAATTGTAGGGAATGACAATTTCATGCATTTCTTTGCCAAATAATTCCCTGAATCTTGTCCTCCCTTTAATAATTTAAATTGATTACACATAAAAGGATAAGACAATACCATTTTTACTTGAGAATAAGGGAGATAAATCCATTCTAGCACACCTTCTTGCCATATACATGCAGTAGGGGTGTAAGATGTTTTAAATATAATAAGGGACCGGGTTTTAGATAATTTGTTTTACTTTTTGCATATTGCATCTTTTGTTCTATCAACTCTAGTTGTGGTGTTTTTTGTTGTTGTTGTTGTTTGTTTGTTTGTTTGTTTTGGTTTTTTCGAGACAGGGTTTCTCTGTATAACCCTGGCTGTCCTGGAACTCACTTTGTAGACCAGGCTGGCCTTGAACTCAGAAATCCTCCTGCCTCTGCCTCCCAAGTGCTGGGATCAAAGGCGTGCGCCACCACACCCGGCTAATTCTAGTTGTTTTAAGGCTTCTTTTGACAGCTGTCTCTTAGACTTGGGATCAGTATGTCCTTTAAGAATTTCAAAGAAATGATGCAACTGTCCTGTGGTAATTTTTAAATAAGGCCTAATCCAATTAATATTTTCCAATAATTTTTGAAAATCATTTAAGTTTTTAAAAATTATCAATCCTAAGTTGCAATTTTTGAGATATGATATATTCATTATGAATTGTTTTTCCCAAATAATTTATTGGCCTGTTATGTTGAATTTTATCAGAGGCGATGATTAGTCCATGTTGGGTCAATACCTCAATCATATTTTTCAAAATTAATTCAGTTAAATCCTTTGGTTTTTTTTTGGAGGTAGAGTTCATCACGATGAGGGGGGATGGGAGTGGGAGGAAGGTGAGGAGTCTGAGGCAGCCACTCACATCACACCCACAGCCAGGACCAGATGCACTGGGTGCTGGTTCTAAGCTTGCTTCCTCTGTTTTCTACAGTCCAGGGCTCCCTGCCTAGGGAATGGCACCACTCACAGTTGAGTCTTTGTATCAATCAACTTAATCACGATAATGCCCACGAGGGTGGCCAGAAGCCCTTCTCCCTGGTTAGTTTACATTGTGTCAAGTTGACAATCAACCCTAATTATCACAGTGGTTTTAATAACCAGGATTGTTTCTGGATTCCAGTCTACCCAATCCCCCTTGTAAAACAAAACCAACCAGCCAGGCCTGGTGGCACACGCCTTTAATCCCAGAACTCGGGAGGCAGAGGCAGGCAGATTTCTGAGTTCCAGGCCAGCCTGGTCTACAGAGTGAGTTCCAGGACAGCCAGGGCTATACAGAGAAACCAAAAAAACCAAAAAAAAAAAAAAAAACAACAAAAAAAACCAACCAACCAACCAAACAAACAAACCCAACCAACCAAACAAACAAAAAACAGAAAAAAACCCCCCAAAAACCCCAACCAACCAACCAAAGAAACATAGGTCAGTTAAGTCATTGGACAAGGTACTGAAGCAGGGAAGATCAGCTGCAGAGAAGGTGGAGAGCTGAGGCCCAAAGTCTAACCTTTTTCCTGGGGCCACCCAGGCGCCCCTAAAGAAGAGCCTCTTAGGGCTGGGAAGATGGCCTTTGGAAGTGCAGCCAGTGCTCTTAGAGCCAAGATATACAGTTAAGTGCAACAACTTATGGTAGATATTTAAAAATCATGGATTGTGGCTCAGCAGTTAAGAGCACTGGCTGCTCTTCCAAAGGTCATGAGTTCAATTCCTAGCAACCACATAGTGGCTCACAATCATCTGTAATGGGATCTGATGCCCTCTTCTGATGTGTCTGAAGGCAGCTACAGTGTACTCATATTTTCAATAGCAGACCACAGGTGTCACGAGGGTCAGCTGTCTTGAGTGGACACTGTCCAGACCTCCTGAGGTTTCTGTAACTCAAACAGCTGTTAGCATAACAGGATGAGAGCTTCAGTCACATAGCAGGACAGACACACTTCCTGCTGCACGAGTTGGTGGTGGGCTCTGCTGTTGCCTAAGATCAACCAACTCATCAACAAGGAGCTGCTGCTGCTGCTGCTGCTGCTGCTGCTGCTGCTGCTGCTGCTGCTGCGAGATGGCAGCTGCATGGCCAACAGGAGAGTAGAAGGTAGAGACCGGGTAACGCCAGATAAAGAACTGGCTCCATTTTCAGCTGGGAGGCCGGGAGATTTTGCCTCATGAATTGCATGTCCTTGCAGTTTAAAACGTTATTTTCTATTTCTGAATTTCCCATTAGATATTTGGGGATTGTGGTTGGCTGTGGGTGGCTGGACCCTGAACAACAAAGTTGCAGACAATGGTTGCTGTGGTTCCCACGGACGGAATGGGTTGAATCTGAGAGCACATGGCTTTCTTTCAGGCCCATGATTCCACCTAACGCCACACAGAATGGTTATACCTAAGCTCACACATGCACACACACACACACACACACACACACACACACACACACACACACACTTACAACTCACTCACACACACACACACACACACACGCACACTCACACACTCTTACACATACACTCACACACACTCAGACACTCTCACATACTCATACATACACATGTAATAAAACTATTTAAAAAACTCTACTTGTTTTACTGGACTTGATAAGCAGGGTTTCACGGGCACTGAGCTTTCAAAGACTCATGTGCATTGTCTTTCTGTCTTCAATTTACAGATCAAGATGTGAGCTCTCAGGCTGGAGAGATGGCTCAGAGGGTAAGAGCACTGACTGTTCTTCTGAAGGTCCTGAGTTCAAATCCCAGCAACCACATGATGGCTCACAGCCACCCATAATAAGATCTGACATCCTCTTCTGGTATGTCTGAAGACAGCGACAGTGTACTTATTTATAATAATAAATAAATCTTTGGGCCCCTGAGCAAGCAGGGTTGACCGGAGTGAGCAGAGGTCCTAAATTCATTTCCCAACAACCAGATGAAGGCTCAAAACTATCTGTACAGCTACAGTATGTACTCATATATGTAAAATAAATTTAAAAATGTGAGCTCTCAGCTGTTTCTGCTGCTACATCTTTGCTCCAGCATCATGGACCCTGACCCTCTGAAACTGTAACCCTCAAGTTAAATGCTTTCTCTTGTAATTTGCCTTGGTCATGGTGTTTTACTCCAGCAATAGAAAAGTAACCAAGAAAACTTTCCTTTCCACTCCTTCTCTTCTTTTTGATTTTTTTCTTTCTTTTTCAATTTTGAGAAAGGGCTTTACTACATCACCCAGATTTATATTAAACTCAGAACCCCCCTGCCTCAACCTCCCGAGTTCTGGGATGTTTGTAGACACCAACTACTACCCTCAGATACCTACTTCTTTCTCTTTTTGTCTTTCTTTCCAGTCTAGGTTCTGTGGGATTAAATTCTTCCAACTTCATAGCCCAAGGGTCAAGAAGTTCTCTAGCAAATCCTATCAGAATGTGCCAGAGAAGAACTCTGGCCCGTGCTGGCTCACATGCTGTTTGGCAGGGAAATCAGTGACTAAGGACCTGAAGTACTGTGGTTGGTCAAGACTGATCCATGTACCTACCCCTAGAGGGTGTAGGGGTAAGGTTTGTTACTTAAAGAGATTCCTGGGAGAATGTTTTTGACAATTGAGAATGATAGCTTCATACTGTTGTATTGAGTGATGTGTTTCCCCTTCACTAGGGACTTCTGGGGATAGAATGCCCTAATGCAATTGCAGAGACAAATGGTGGGAATTTTAGGCATGATTAAAAAAAACTCAATAGAAATACTTTGGGTTTAGGAAAAAAACATTTTCTAGGCTTAAAAATGAGCGCATCATTTTTTGCAGTGGGGCCTCACCAGCGAATTCCCAGAGTGAAAAGCATTAGTGTTTATATACATATTTCAGGATGGTGTGGGAGTTGTGTTTCTGGAATTAGAATGCACCCTAGCATCCAACTGCATGCTTAATGTGTTACCAGGCAAGAGGCTGCATTCACTGGGAAGGGGAGCTCGTTCATTGGACAACTTCAATTCAAATCTTGATTCTATCCGTTTCTAGCTGTATGATCACATGACTTAGCTTTGCTATGGTCTCTGCTTGCCACGTGCAATGGTGCTGCTGATACATCCACCTGAGAGAGAGAGGGGAAGGGAGGAGAGGGAGTCGGGGAAAGGGAGAGAGAGAGAGAGAATGGGGGAGGGAGAGAAAGAAAATGGACAGTGATGGGACATAGCGCACAACAAAGTCCCCTCCCTTTCTGCTGTTATTTTTATTTGTAAACCCTAAGCACAAATCAAATTAGTGACTGGAGCGTTGGGAGGCAACATGGGAGTGTGGAGGAGAGAAGTCAAGGGTCCTCACTGGTTCATATCCTTTTCAGGATCAGTGTGGTGTGGACACAGGCAGGGATGAGGAGGGAACACATGACCAGTTTCCCTCTGGGGTCAGAAATCTTCCAGGAGAAGAGTGGAAAGTTGCTCAGGCTGAGGTCATGGCTCTGGGAAGCCTAAATCAGAGAGAGAGATTCCACTTGAAACATTTCACTGTCAGCAGGAAACTGCAAAGGTGCCCAGACAGGGGTAATTTACTAGGACAACCTTCCTGACCCAAACAATTCAAAGAGGAAACTTTATTTTGGCTCATGGTTTCAGAGGTGTCTCGGCCCATCATGGTGGGAAGGCACAGTGAAGTTCATGATGACAGGAGTATGGTAGAATCCCCTCACGTCATGGAGGGTGGGGAAGGTTCCTGCTGGGACAGCAGCCAGCAGTTGCTATAAACATCCAAGCTTCAGCCCCAGTGACTTACCTCCATCAGCTGGACTCTATACCCCACAGCATCTACAGGCTTCCAAACAGATGCATCAGCTGGACTCTATACCCCACAGCATCTACAGGCTCCCAAAACAGATGCATCAGCTGGGGACCAATTGTCTAGACACACCACTGTGAATTAAACCACAGCATGGCCAAGGCTACCACTTTTACCAGGCAGAGAGCAGACACTGTGTCAACACTAAGCAACAGGAACTGTCAGTGACCGCCAAGAGGAGGAGAGAGGTAGAAATGGCATTTCCCAAGCCCTTCACTGTAAGCATGGCTTCATCACACATGCAGACAGCTGAGGGCTTATACCTGCTGAAGCCAGCTGGGTTATATGCAGGCAGTCTAGGCTAGATCCTCCTTATAAACAGCCACCTCAGAGCCCTGTGCCTACACTGCTGGCACTCTCAGACATTTCTCTGTTAGCTCTATTGGCCAAACAACCTGCACGCACTGTTTTTACAGACATAAAACGGAGGCAGAGAATGAATGGTGAAATATCTAGTTGAGACAACTGATGAGAGGTGGGGCCAGAAGTAACCAAGGATCCGGTGGACTCCATGTCTGACACTTACTTGAGATTCAGGCCACTGAAGGCCTGGAGATGTTAGCTGATTCCATTGGAATCCAGGAGATCCTGACTGGCAGTATTTGGATGTCACTGAGTAGACGGTGTAGAGTGAACTTGACCGTTTCAGATGAAGCAACCCAGCACAGTAAATATTGTACATGAAGGGGCTTCTTCTGCCACGTGTAAAATGATTTTCAATCCATGACAATGACAACTGGGCACTTAGACTCCTTGCTCTCACTGAGGTGGAGCAAGTAGAGGTGAGGCGCTGGGCTCCAGCCTCCTTCCCCAACAACAGCTTGCCTCTCACTTCACAATGATGGGCGCTTTGGTAACCAGAGCAGAGGACTTGCCTGACCCGAAAGGTCCGTAATCCAGCATGCCCTGGTCTCTCAGTATTCACACAGCAGGTACATAGAATGCATAGAATGTTGACAGACACCTAGGACTTCTCCAGGCAGTTTCTGTTCCCAGCATAAGGACTGAGTTGAACTGAGTTTGTAGAGAGAAAGGGCTCATCTGAGCTCACAGTCCTGAGGGTTCTGCTCTATACCAGCTCTCTCTGCTGCTTTTCAGCCTGAGGCAGGGTGGCTCTTCTTGGCAAGAGTGTGTGGTGGAGACCAACTGGTCCCCTCATGGCAAGGGAGCAGAGTGGGAAGAAAAGTCATGTTGTACTGACCTTCCAAGTACCCACAGTGGCCCAAAGGCCTTCCTCTGTCCCATCTCCCAAAGGCTCCACGTGCTCCCTACAGTGTTCTGTCCCATCTCCCAAAGGCTCCACGTGCTCCTACAGTGCTTCTCCTTGGATCAACCTCTTGCTACAAGGCCTTTAAAGACCCCAGAGAGCCAACCCATCACAGAAAGCTCAGGTGGCTTTCCCCATGAGCTCAGTTCAGATCTATTGGGCAAGAAAGGTGAGGTTGGACTATTCTAAATCTATGCGGAGGACCATCAAAGCTGTGTCAGAAGCAGATGCTTCTGAAGGAAGGGGAGGGAAGATGCAAGGGGCCCCAACAGGACATGGCCACACTGAGTGGTTAGTATAGGGCTGTGTACTCTGGAAGAACTCCAAAACCCTCATGAAAGGCAGGCTTAGACGATGCCTGAGTGGAGAAGAGTTTTGCTTCCTCTTACTCTTTTTTTCTTTCCCTGCCCCCTGCCTAACCCTAGAAGATTTCTCAAATGAGAAAGGAGAGAATCAAGAATTGGGAGGTTCCTCCCCCAGAGGTGGGAAGCTTCCCAGCAGACTCCCACTTCTCTCAGGCACCCCTCTGATTCCAGGTTCCAACCTAATCACGGGCCACAGTGAAACGCAGGCGAGCCCCTCAAGGCTTCTGCCGCCTGGACGCACATGTTCTCCTCTAGAATCAAATGCTAGTGAACTGGAACTGGAAAGAAGGGACCATGAGAGGCTGGAAACCATGGAATCCATCTTCAAAAGCTGAGTTTGAAGACATCGCACAGCCTCTAGCCTTTGGTCAGCAACTGTGCATCATGCTTCATGATTGGGCACTGCTGCAACCCAATCATTGGCGGTTTGGTATGCTCTGTGTCCTAGCCAGGAATTCTTAGCTGCATTCTACAAAGACAAGATGGGCCCTGAGACAGGACCTGGCTCTAACCTGGGCAAGTCCTCCCAACTAGACCCTGCTGGCAGAGCTAAAGGAGAGGAATCCAAGTGCCCTGTTTAAACCAGTTCATTCATTTTCATCATGGGTGTGTGCATGCGTGCGTGCGTGTTGGTCACTCTCCATGTCTCTCACTGAACCCTGATGCCACTGACAGGCTAGACTGTTCAGAAGGGATCTGAAACTCAGGTCCTCCCCCAGGGTCCATTTATTAATGGAGGAAGGAATCAGGAACTTTTCAAAACCTTCACTGCAGACTCGATCAACACGTACCAGATGGGTCTTTGTGCAGCTGCATCTCCTGCCATAGTAACTAGGAGCTGGATGTTATAGCTAGCGCAAAGCCTTCTGGGCTTTCCTGTCAGCTGCCCAGTACCTGGGAAAGGGTGCTTCTCTCAGCATCTCCCGTAAGCTGGCTCATTTCTGCCTCAAAAGGAGGCACACTCAATGTTTGTCTGACATGATTCTCTTCTGTCTCCTTACCTGGCCACCATATAACTCAGCTCTAGGGCCACTTTTCCTCAAGGCCCAGCCCCTGGGTGCCTGGTTTTCCCACTACACAGCAGAAGCCAGCACCTGATAACCATGCTACCTCCAGTACCCACACATTCTTGCCATTTAACAGAGAGCAGGAGTTGTATTTGACTAGTCCAGGGGTGAGCATCATGCAGGGCTTCCTCCCAAGTGTGTGACCAGTGCCACCACACGAGGACCCTGTGTCTGTCACCATGAGCATGATCACCTTGTCCTGCAAGTCTAAATGAGTCAGTGAGGTTTGTATTTGCAGTGACAAATCTGAAGGCCTCGACCCACACCTGCAGTGCCCCAGGTCCACAGCCTTTACTCAGCTGCACACAGACAGTGGGACATTGTGTGCTCCTCTACTGGCATCTCACAGCCCATTTCTGGGCTAAGAATTGCTGCACCCATTGTTGTGGTCCAAGAGACTGCATGCCTGCAAGATCTACGCTCAGGCACACTCCATCCATATTCTTCCTACTGACTAGCATCAAGGGATGGCAGCAGGCAGGGAAGAGGGCTCAGCATGGCATAGCTCTCCAGGATGGCACCCTGGCCAAGACAGGTAATATCGACCTACAGGCAAGTGTAGTGTAGTAAAGAATAAATTAGTGACATCATAGACATCAATCCCATGTGCCTTCATAACCATGTTAGCTGGTCATTACTGATGAAGCTCGTGCAGGTCAGGACTACCGCAAGCACTTGAGGAGCATGGCGTACCTCGGGAGTTGTTCAGCTATGCTGTGGTCTGAAGGGTCACTGTTACCTTGAGGTACGTGGCTAATGGGGAACGCACCATGACTGTGTGTTTTTCTTGGCATTGGTCATGCCTCACTAAGCCCGGATCTTGTGTTGCAGGAGGAGATTGTGTCAGATTGACCCTTCAGCAGGCAGCGGTGACAGCTATGGGTATAGCTTTAGATGCCGGGGAGCTAACAAGAGTGAGAAAGTCAGAGGTGCCCTGTGGATTGGTTAGTGTGTTTGCTTAGGTGCACATACACGTGTGCACACAAACACACATGCACATACACATGCATGTAATTGTACACAAGCACATGAAGAAAGTCCATCTGTTGATTGACCATGGTAAGTACCAAGAATACTTTTGCTGCCAAATGAATGTTCTGTTTGGCAGGCCTAACCCCACCCCACCCCACCTTTTTGTATTTTTTTTTAAATTTAATCCTTTAAAAAAAAATGATGTGTGCGTGTGAGTGCCTGCTCGTCTGTATGTGCACCGTGTACATGCGGCGCCTGTAAAGTCCAGTGGATCCCTGAAAGCTGGAGTTATAGGGAATTGGGAGCTGCCATGTGTGGATTTTGGGAATGGAACCCAGAACCTCTGCAAGAGCAGTGCATGTTCTTAACCTCTGAGCCGTTTCACCAGCCCCTGTTTTTGTGTGTATAAATATGTAAATGTTATAGTGAGATCTATTATTCTGCATGCAATTATAATGCATGCAATTAACATACATTAATATCTTTAAAAACAAAAAACAAAAGGATCCTCTGAGAGCCGCCTCATCTCTCCTACCACATGACAACAGGAGAAGACGCCAAGAGAGGAGCTATCACCAAGACCAGAACTGACCAATGCACACCAGAGCTGTGAGACGTGGGCGTCTGTATTCTGTGTGTAGCCAGGTTACAATAGTTCAGCACAGCAGCTTGAACACCCCAAGAGCTCCATTCTAAATTATCTGTACTCTAAGAGGCATGGAGAGAGCCAGGTCTAGTGGCATGTGTGGGTATTGCCACATCAGACAGGCTGGGGCAGAAGAATCACAAGTCCAAGCCCTGCCTGGGTGACTGAGCCACTGTCTCAGAGTAAGAAGTAGTAAGAGGGCTGGGGGCATGGCGCAGTGGTGGGAAGTGTGCTTAGTGTAATTGAGGTCCTGGGTTTGTTCCCCATCACAAGGAGAGACTTAGAGAACAATGCATGCATGCACACATACATTTAGAGAGAGAGAGGGAGAGGAAGAGAGGGGAAGAGGGAGAGAGGGGGAAAGAGAGGGTGAGAGGGGAGAGGGAAAGAGAGAGGGAGAGGAAGAGAGGGAGAGAGAGGGAGAGGGAGAGAGAGAGGGAGAGAAGGGGAGAGGGCGAGAGGGGGGAGAGGGAGAGGGAGAGAGAGAGGGAGAGAGGGGGAGAGGGAGAGAGGGAGAGAGGGAGAGAGGGAGAGGGAGAGAGAGAGGGAGAGGGAGAGAGAGGGAGAGAGAGAGAGGGAGAGAGGGAGATGGAGAAAGAGGGGGGAGAGGGACAGGGAGAGAGCGGGGAGAGAAGAGCAATGGAGCTAGAACAGCCAGCACCATTCCAAGCTGCACTTACGTCTTTGTTCATGGCTGTCGTCGTTCAGGTGGATGTTCCTGTTTTCTGGTTCCTTTACCCCACACACATGGCCTCCTCTTACCCATGGCATTCATTCAACTTCTTTTTTTTTTTTCTTTTTCTTTTTAAACTGCATGTACACAGTGCACATACAGACAAACAGGCAACACAGGGACACAGGCCTGGAAAAGCAGAGTGGATGTTTGCCAGGTCAGGCCAGACACTATCTCCAAGCCTGCACAGTCTAAGTAAGGAAGCAGAGCAAAGTCACAGGTCAGACTCTGAGCCTCCACTTGCTCAGCTGTAAAATGGGTTCAATGGTCATGGCTCCCTGCCTGGTGGGAGGATGGGCTAAGATGTTGGGATCACAGAGGCTGAGTGGAGGCTTCTTGACCTTGTCTGTGTCTGGCTCATCTTCCTCCTGTTCTCAGACAGTATAACACACCAGCTGTGTTCCTTCCATTCCCATCTGGGAAGAGAGGAGGAGGCAGGGCTTCTTGTCCTGGGCCAGAGGGAGGGGAGCTGGAGGCCTGGAGAACTGAGTTCTTACCCCGAGAGGCCTCCAAACTCTGCTGACCTTGTCCACACAGTGGCCTGCCTCTACTGTCCTATGCTGCAGGGTGGGGATGCACTCTAGACCATGTGCTAGGGTGAGAGAAGTGGATAGGGATCTGCTAAGCACTTCCTAGAACTCAGAAGCTGCCTGCATTTGCGCCCCATGCAGTTCGGAGAGTGGACTGACTACAAGCTGGCTTGGCTCCAACCTGCTATTTACCTGCTGGACCCTAGCTAGCCTCTTCTGCAGAAGACGGAGAATGTGAGCAGGCTGCCTCACATGTGCACAGTGGGCCTGCACATGCTGCCTGGTGAACCGTGAGCAGAAGTGCTCATCTAGACGGAGCACGAAGTGGCAGCCCGACCGACACTGCCTGCCTCTGCCTTGGCAGACCTTGCATAGGTGGGGTGACACTGCCTGCCTCTGCCTTGGCAGACCTTGCATAGGTGGGGTGACACTGCCTGCCTCTGTCTTGGCAGACCTTGCATAGGTGGGGTGACACTGCCTGCCTCTGTCTTGGCAGACCTTGCATAGGTGGG
>LR756420.1:370979-597949 GCA_902729485.2 Mus minutoides | reverse complement strand
TCTGCCTTGGCAGACCTTGCATAGGTGGGGTGACACTGCCTGCCTCTGTCTTGGCAGACCTTGCATAGGTGGGGTTTCCATGTTGGTTTCTGAGGGTAGCTCCTGGTATTGTGAGTAGGAAAAAAAAAAAAGAAAGTTTCAAAAAAATTTTTTTAAGTAATTAAAATTGTGTGCGTATGTTCATTGCTATCCCAGCATAATCTTGCTTATCTTTATGGATACACACTTCTTCTTTCCATATAATGGTTGTGAGGGTTCTGTTCTCCTAGGGAGTCAGTAAGTGCTCATTGAACACATCTTGCTTTGAAAGCATATACATTAGCTTTCCTGTGCTGTAACAAAATACTAGAGATAATCAACTTACAGAGAGGAAAGATTTTTTTGGAGGGTGATCACAATTTCAGGACTGTGATTAGTCGGCCATGTTGCTTTCAGATGCCAGCAAGATACACATCCAGCTCACCTCTGACAGCCAGGAAGCAAAGAGAAAGAGGGGAACTGGGAGCCCCAATATCCCTTTCAGAGGTAGACCTCACTCTTCCCACTAGGCCGCATATCTAAAGGTCCCTCCCACCATGGTGACCAAGCCTTCAACACGTTGATCTTTGGGGACATTTATCGAAACTGAGCAGTGAGAACATACAAGAAGTGGTGGCTTCAAATGTCCCCAGGCAATAGGTGTGACCAGGCACCAGGTCTCCAAGGTGGGAGCCACAAATGCTCTCCCTCAGCCCGTGAGGATCCCAGGAGGGCAGAGGTGGGGCTGCACTGTGGTGTGAGCCCGTCACACAGCCTGGCCCCAGGCGCCTGCCCTAAGGCTTTCATCATTGCACCAATATCCCCATCCCCGAACTGTTAGGCAATGATAGAAGCACCCATAGAAAGAGCTACCGGAAAACGAATTGCTTAAGAACCTGTCTGACTTACATCAAGCGCAGAGTTCCAATGGTCCTTACTATCGTCCACTGGGAGCCCCGAGACAGTGACTGGGAGCCTGACGTGGGCCCCAGCCTGTGCTTCAGCAGCCATGTGACCCCGGGACTGTCGTTACTGTCCAGAGTCTCTTTCCTCATTCACTAAATAATAAGTATCCTAAAACGCATGCATAGGCTCTGCCGGTGTGAGGCACTCACGATGTCTACAGAGCCAGCCACAGGGTCTAGGCCTTCAGCAAGCACACGGTCCACGGCAGCCAGGACAATTGTGACAGCAGTCAGTTTGTACAGACTAGGGAGGAGCTTGTGATACTCCCTTCTCATCATTGTAATACAATCCCTGACATTGGGAAGTGGCCCTGCGGAGGGTCCATGGCTCTTGGATAGCAAGCTCATCTCTCAGGATGCAGCTCACTTTGGAAAGCCTACCTCAGCCTATGGAATCAGCATCTTGTCATTCATGATGAGCATGTCTGAGACCTACCTATCTCTCAGCAGGCCCACTTCTTAAAGTCTCTCTGCCTCAACCTCACCTTGCTGGGGACCAAACCTTCAGCACAAACACCTTTGGGGCACGCTCAAACACAACCAGCCCATGGGAGTGCTCCAATGGTATCTCCTCCACCATGCTGCATCCTGCCCGGTCCTCCCTGCAGCCATGCTGTCACCACGGCTACCCTCAACCCCAGGATCACTGTGAAGCAAGTGAGTGTATAAGCCAGATGCCACAGGCGAGGCCCTGCTGTGCTGGTGTGCCCAGTGGCTGCTGGGTGGTCCTGTCACCGGCTACAGCTGCAGAGGCAAGCCTGCTGGCGCCCCACAGGCCACCTGCACACACCTGTGCTCTTTGGTGGGACATAAACAGCAGCTGGGCTCCATGGGCCAGGTGGCTGTGGGCACTGCTCCCCTGGGCATTGCAGCCACTCTGATTACCCCTCTTGACTAGCCCCTCCCGGGCTGCATGCTGGGTAAGTATTCAAAGACTACCGGCTTCTCTCAGCCTTTGCTTCAGCTTGCTGCTGCGGACTTCATGGGACCTGCTGGAGTTGGACTGAACCAAGCATGCAGAGAGACTATCCCCAGAGAACCTGTTCCCACAGCCCTCGATGGGGTTGTGAGACCTTGTATTTGAGTGGGGAGCTGAAGTCTGGGGGCTGTCGGCAGCTGCCAGGTAGGAAGGCCCAGTGGGCTGCTGAGCGTCCTCCAAATCAAGGGCTTTTGCCAGGACCAGTGAGAAGAGATGCTGGCCTCTGCATCTCTCCCCAACCATGCTGAGGTTTGAGCCCAGTGCAGAGCAGAGCTTCAAACTCAACCCCAATCCAGGGCTACGAAAGAAAATGTGTAGGTTCTCAGGGGTGGGAGTTGGGGCATTGAGATCCTCTTTTTTTTTTTTTTTTTTTTTTTTTTTAAAGCAGTGCCTGCCAAAGTGGAAGTTTGCATTAGTCAGCTGGAGTGGTTACAGGTGTATCCATCAGCTGGGGAGCTAGAACCTGCTAGAAGAGATCCATATGGTTGCTTCAGACTTGGAGATGGCCACTGTCTTATCGCCTCCTCACACGACCTCTTCTTTGTGCTAGCAGGAAAGAGTGGGCTCTGCTGACGATCTGTGTAGATGGAGACCTCCTCTGACGCTTTTTCTAAACTCTCAGTCCTTCCATGTGTCTCCAGACACAGCCATATTGAGGCACATGAAGAACAAACACTCACTTATGAACAGGCATTCTCTAGATTCACGAGCCAGCATTGTGGCTCACAAAACCTTGCATACAGGAGCATTCCCTCCTGGCTGTAAGTGTGCATAACACACTGAGTCAGTAAACAGTAAGCACAGGGCTTGTGGGCTACCTGGAGCCTCCTCTGTTTCTTATGCCCCAGCAGCATGGTTAAGGGAGCAAGCTGGGGAGTCTGCAGAAAACTGTATGTTATTAGGTCTGTGTTGGGGGTGTGCGCGTGCGTTATGGGGCTAGAGGAAGATGTTGGTATCCTGCTTTACCTCCCTCTGTCTCATTCCTTTTGAGATAGCATCTCTCTGAACTTGTAGCTAGATGGGAGGCCAGCAAATCCCCAGTGCTTCTCCTGCCTCTGCCCTCCACAGTGCTGGGGGCAGGCAGGGGCACAACCGCATCTGGCATTTTTGCCTGTGTCCTGAGACCCAAATGCTCTTTGGCATGGAAGTATCTCTCTAGCTCTGACTTCACTCTCTTTATATTAGTGTCCCTGTGTGTGAAGTAGAACAGTCACGCCACAGATAGTGGCTGACGTGGCTAGAGAGTGTTTGGTGTAAGTCTGACTCTAGACTGTGAGGTCAGATGTTAGCCACAGAGGATCCAGCTATGAAGTGAGGATGACCAGGGAAGACCTTGCCCCCAGCATTGTACCAACACATGGACCTGACCCTCAGTAACAACGCGACTCACTGCCCAGTGTTGAAGCCATGCCATCACAGTGACAGAGGTTCAGCCTGGCCAGGAGCCTTGGGAGGGCAGAGAGCACTGGCCTATTCTAACCCCAGCATGGGGTGTGTTTTCACAGTGGGGTTAGGAGAGCTGCAACCAAGATGGGGGGTGGGGGTTGAGGGATCCACACAGCTTGCAACAGTGAGGTTCAGTCATTTCTGAGTGAACCATGGTGTGAACCATAGGACGGCAGGATGGCTCACAGTCTCTCAAATACCCAGGCCATTGCTGCGCCCAGCACTCATCTCAATGAGGGGTGCGGTGGTGGTGGGGGTAAAGCGGTGATGGAGATTCCTGCTCTTGGCAACTGAGTCTGGCAGGAAAGCAGATGGCAAAGGAGTAAGTATAGCACAGGTGGGGGAGGGGTGGAACAGCACAGAAGCAGAGTGTGGGGTCAGGGTGGGGGGGCTTCTCACAAAGTCTTCTATGGTGATGTCACCTGAGCATGGGCTGGAGTGGTGCCAGGGGCTGAGCTAGGCTGAGTGTTCTGATAAGAGGAATGTGGTCTCTTATCAGAATGTGGCAAGCACCCTGAGGCAGGGGACAGGACCTAGAAAGAAAGGAAGAAAGGAAGGAAGGAAAGGAAAGAAGGAAGGAAGGAAGAAAGGAAGGAAGGAAGGAGAAAGAAAGAAAGAAAGAAAGGAGGCAAGAAAGGAGGCAAGAAAGGAGGCAAGAAAGAAAGAAAGGAGGAAAGAAAAAAGAAAAGAAAGAAAAGAAAAGAAAAGAAAAGAAAAGAAAAGAAAAGAAAAGACAAGACAAGACCCAGGAGGCACAGCAAGGAGCAGGCAGGCCCCAGAGGGAAGATGTGTGGGCTGGAAATGCAGGAGTTGCTGGGGGCTCACATGAGGACATGGTCTTTATTTTCTAGACAGGCAGCTTTAGAGTTGGGCCAGCACAGGAAAGGCGAGTTCCAACTTACCTTTTTATGGATTATGCAGTAGATTAAAAATAGACACCCCTCCCCCTCCCCGGTATTCGTCTCTGATCCCTGCGCTCTGTGAAAATGGATCATTATTACAGGGAAAATTTCATAGATGCTGGCCTGAGGAAGAGAGTGTTCAGGATATCCCGGAGTGTCCACAGCTGGACTCACAGGTATCATTCCAGGGACAACAAAGGCAAGTGACATCAGAATGGGGAGGTTCGGAACAGGGCTTCCTGAAGCCAGAGAAGGTGAGAACTGAAAGACCCAGCCCTCTCTATATCTTCACGTTAGCTCAGCAAGGCTGAATTGGGGTGTCTGGCCTCCAGGCCTGTAAGAGAATTAATATATGTTGTTCTAGGCAACCAATGGGGGAAAGTTATTTCTGCAGCAAGAGCATACCCTGCAGGAAGATTCTTCCAGCTTGGCAGGGTGTAGTTTATGGGGAGATCTCAGAAGAAAGGAGAAGGGTCATTTGAAAATCAGTCTCCAGGGTGGACAAAGGACCTGGGCCCATGTTGGCAGTGAGAAGTGGCTGGAGTCTAGATACAGTTTGAAGATAGGGCAGAAGGGCCCTTAGTACACTATCCCTCACTCACGGGAGATGAGGGCACTGCATGGTGACTGGCAGGTATCTAGCCCTGGTCCTCTGTGCACCTGGTCCTTCCCTTTCCAGGACTTGGCAAAGACCCTCTCACACCCTCTCATCTGAGCTGCAAGCGAGCAGAGCATGACTCTCAGGACATGGAGGCCAGGATGCAGGGAGAACTCTATCCTATCTTGTCTAGAACAGATGTCCAAGCAGCCACTGTCTGTCAGGACTGCCTGTTTCCTCCTAAGAGCAGAGCTGCCCAGCCTCTGGCAGCAAGCTGAAGGGCCTTTTGTTTCCTTTGTGGCTGGGGAAGCCCTGTCGTAGTCTGTCTGTTCAGCTAATGGGCTCTGGCTGACGGCAGGTCATTAGCAAATGTATCTGTTTGCACTTCACTGGTCTATTTGAATTCTCATCTTCCACTGTGTACTAGGACACAGCACCGTCATAGCCGCTAGCCAGACCTATGCAGGCTTAAACCTGATACCCAGAGCAAGTGCCTGGCATGCAGTGAGGATCTATTGTGAGTTGGGTGAGGTGGGCAGAGGTCTGCTGTGGCCTTAGATAGAGTCCTAAGTTGCTGACCAGCTGTGTGACTTTGGCAGCTCAGCCTCAGTTTCCCCTGGCACAGAGTGACGCAGGCTATGTCCCTGGCCAGTGTCCAGACATTATGTTGTCATCTCATTTAGTCCTTGTTCTGGGGGACAGGTATGAGCTACCTCCACTTTGATGAGGCTCAGAGAGAAAGGCAACTGTCCACAGCCCCTGGCTAGAGGGCTCTGTACTTTGTAGGCCTCCCAACTCACTGCCTGAGTGACACTGGTGTCTCCAAGGAGACTGGAGCTAGAGGACCTGGCCTGGGTCTCTGCTGATGAGGCCCCTGGTGTGCTGAGCTGTGGCTGCTAAGGAGGGTGTTGGGGAATAGGAGGAGGGAAAGAGCCCACGTCCAGGCAGAGTTCCTCCTGTGCAGGCAGACGTGGGAGGACTGCTGGACACTTTCCACTCATCTCTGGGTGGGCATCTAAGCCACTGACCCCACTCGGAGGGGGGTGGACAAGGGGCAGCCCCTGATACCAGGGGCCCCGGGACGACACCCTTTGTCCCTGGGTTCCGGAAGAGAGGGCAGAGGGAGAGAGGTTCCCACACAGTTGAGTCCTTAGTCCAGTCCATGGCTGGAGCACAAGAAGGCCTTCCATCGGGAGATTAGAAAAGGCTCATTAGAGGAAAGCCTATCCCATCGTCTAAGCACAGTGGGCCTTGATGAACAGAGACAGTCTATGGTTTTAGAGCTTTATTGTAGAAAGGCAGGGAGAAAGGAGAGAAGGTAGAAAAAGAGAAAGAGAGACCGGCCATGGCCAAGAGGAGAGAAGGGGGAGGGGAGAGAGAGAAGAAAGGCTAGAGAGTAAGGAGAGAGTGAGAGTGAGAGTAAGAGGAGAGAGCGAGGAGGGGCCAAGCAGCCCCTCTTATGGTGGGCTGTTATCTTACTGTTGCTAGGTAACTGGCAAGAGTCTAGCCTGAAGGTCAGAAGCTTGGCACATTGTGTATGAGACTACTAGCCACATCTTCTCCTGTGGGGGCTGTAGGGGCAGTAACTTCGACAGGAGCCAGGAGTCTAGGAGACATGAGGGAACGCCTACTGACCCATGTAGGTGAATTATCACAACCAGGTCCTACCGGGGTTCAGAACCTCAGCTCAACTGGAGACTAGTTGGTCTGTGTATAGCCCATTGCCCCACATTGAGCTGAGGTAAGAAATGTATGTTCTTCCCTGGGAACTTCGGGCTTCTCCCAAGGACAAGACCAGCTCAGGCCTGATGAGGGCTGCTCACTTACCTTCGATGGCTTCTCTGGCTGTCTTGGTTCCTTGGTATGAAGTATCTGGGTTTTTGTTTTGTTTTTTTGCTTTTTTGGATTTTTTTGTTTCAGCAGCCAAGACCTTCTCCACACCCCCACCCTCACCCCACCCCATCCCTGCTCCTCCCTACCCTGAATCCTCTTTAATGTGAATGTGAATTTCCTTGTAAGGACTCAAAGCGGCTAATCCCAGACCCTGGGTTGACTTCTTTTGCAAGTGGATATCTTTGTTTCCCCTCTCTTCTGCCTCCTGGAAGGTAGCCCATTTGATTTTTATAGGCCCATCATTGTGATTGTCCTCTGGGCAGCTCTGTGTGGGGCTGGGTCCTGGAAGAAGGGAGGGAGCAGGGAAGCCATGTTCTGTCTCTGCTTCTCACAAAAAGCAAAGCAAAGAAGAACTGTTGAGCAGCTTGTAGTCCCTCAGCCTCAGAGCTCCTGTGTGTCAAATGCTGCTCATGCTTGAGAGCCTAGAAGGTGGGATTACCTTGTCCTTTTCTGGAACATAGAGATGCCACATGCGGGCTGCGGTATTGTGGACATGTTCTCAGGAGCCTGTGGCAGGGCCAGGAGGTTCCTGCTTCTCTAGAGCTCGCATTTAGAGCCACATATCCTGGAAGTTGAGGAGATGCCTTTGAGGTAAGAAGCCTTTCATTAAGCCACGCAGTCAGGTAGCATGCTGTTCAGGAGATCATGGGCAACTAATCCATCCGTCACACAAACAAGGGAGTGGAGGCAGGCACTGTACCAGCAGGGCTTGGGAATCACACAGAACTGGGGTCCTATTTGAGGACCATGGCTTGTCATGGCTGGGATTCGTGGGGAGGGCTCTCAGCCTGAACCTCTGTTCCTGTGTCTGTGGAGGGGTAGATGATGTTTGTGGACTTAGGGGACAGTTCGAAAGCTAGTCATCCACTTAGTAAGGGAGGCTCTTCTCGCTCTAGGCCAGCTTTGCCTGGGGTCTGCAGTGCAATCTATGGGGTCTGTTCCCCAGGGGCATGTGACTGTTTTCCAAGGAGCACAGGTGCAGAGAGCCTGTCCCTACAGTCACAGGCTTGGGCTCAAACTCCCCTCCCCCTTCTTTCTTTTGCCTTCCTCTGGCAAAGAATATAGTAAGAGCTTGTATGAGGTGCTTGGCTGCGCCAAAGGAAGTCAACTTAAGTCAACTTGCGGCAGCTAACTGCAGGCCCACGCGCTCCCGGAGAACCTTTCCCAGAAAGCCCATGCTTCCCTACACTGTCAGCATGGCCTGGGACAGGGGCATGAAGGTCAGGGTGGGTGTGTAGGCTCAGGCTTGCTCTGCCTTCCCAGAATCCAGCAGGCTCTGCCAAGCCAGAGGTAAAATGACACACAGAAGCTAGAGGTGAGGCGCCAGGACCTCCAAGCCCTGTGAACCCTGTTCTGAGGTTGCTTCTTCTTCCCAGAAGGAGACCTCCTGTGTGACAGGAACACAGAAGCCAGAAGGACTGCTGGTGACTTTGCCCAAGACCAGTGCCTTCAGGAGTGTTGGGAGCTTTATTTGATGCTTAAGGGAGACAGTGAATGTCAGCTCAGAGTGACAGCTGTCCACATACAACAACACAGTTGGGAGGTGTGCCTCTGTGGCTGGGGTTGGGTTGATGGCCATCTGGAGAAGAAAGCCTTTGATTAAGCCTAAGAGGAGTAAAAAGCATGGAGATGCTCCCACACAATGTTACCATCCTGGGTCCCATTAGGGTGTGCATTTTCTGAGACCAGAGACGCTAAGCAAGCTGCTCCAGGACACACAGTCCCAGCTCTCTGCACTGACCACAGGTCTGCACTGACCACAAGTCTACTACCACTTAGCTGTGGAAGCCATACTGTGTGTCCCACAGGGCCTTCTAGATAGCTGCTTCAGAAGCACACTGACTTGCTGGTGAGTGGCAGTAGGCCACATGAGAGCAACCTCTGTACGTTGGGAACACCCAGAAACCTTCACTCCTCAAAAGAAAGCCTCCTCCTTTTTTTAAAATCACAGATCCACATGCTACAGGCTCATTTCCAGACCCCCACAGTCCAGGAGACAGGGTGTGCCACCTTTCCCTCTGTGGCTGGAAGTCCCCACAATGTTTCTGCCTCCTCGGGGCCCCTAGGACCAGTGGTTCTATGAGACTAGAACACTACCCCGTCAGCAGCTTAGACTGGGGCTCCCGGCTACTAGCTCTCCTCAAAAAAAGAGAACAGAGAGAACCTTGGAGAATCTGCTCAAGGCAGGGGTTCAGGAGTGGGGAGAGACAGATGGAAGAAGACCATGCTCCAGGCCTATAATGTAATGTCCTTCAGTGTGGACAGGGGCACCCTGATGCTTATGTGACAGAGACTCCAGGGACTTTCTGTAGCTGAGACTGGAGACCATGGGGACGTAGCCCTAACTTGATGGCTCTGGCTAGACGGTGGGGAGTTGGGGGGCAGGAGGCTGAGCACAGTGCCTCGCTGGAGGCAGCTTGGCATCTGGTTTGATCCAGCTGTTGATTTTGGCTCCATATTCAAGACTCCTGAGCCCTAATTACTGTCTTGGGAGCCTGGCGGGGAGCCTGAGAAGGGAGAAGCTGGGCTGGTTCACATCTGATAAGGAGACAGAGGCAGCAGAGAGGGACCCAGAGGCCTGGCTGAAGGGAGCTGAGTCTTCTGCCTGTTGTTGGTTTGACTGAGATAGAATCTGCATACAATAAAATTCACAGTTTGGATAAAACCACCCACAAACCCGTAACCCATAAAACCACAGCACAATCAAGATGCAAAACATTTCCAGTAAAGTTTGCTCCTGCCTGGATCTGCTGGCGCCCACCTGCCCTCCAGCTAGCAGTCCTTCTCACACACTGCTTCTCGCTTGGAACTTTAGTGAATGGACTGGATGGATAGATAGATAGATAGATAGATAGATAGATAGATAGATAGATAGATAGATAGATGGGACCGGCGTCTGTGGCAGATGGTGGTCATAAGGCCTAGGAGAGACATCTGTGTTGTTCCTAAGTCCGTTCCTTTTCATGGTTGAATTGTATTCCATTTGTATAGATGTGATACCACTAATTAATCCCATTCATTTATCAATAATGTTTTCAGCTGTTTAGGTAAACATGGTTTTTCCCTTCTCTGGTAGATAGCAGGGGATAGTGTTACTGGGCTTAGTGGGATAGCACACGCTTACTCACGTAAACCAGAGCAGGCACGCCAGTTTTCTCTCTCCTTTGCAATGTTGAGTGTGGTGGTAGTTACCACATCCTCAGAGGCTTTACACAGCAGGATCTCACTGTGGGTTCAATGCATGCTTCTCTGGTAATTAAAATTGCTGGACACCTTTTAATAGGTTGGTGCCTTTTATATGATTTTGAACTCAAGATTCACGAGTCCTGAATGAGGTACTCAACCTTTCCTAGAGGAGATTGTGGACACTCTTGCAGACAGCTCGGGGCCTGGCTCCTGGATGACATGGGTGAACTGCATAGGACATTTGCTTAATAGGAACACAGAAACATCTTGTAGAATATTCTAGAAGCCCATGCATACACAGCAAGCCCCTCACAGGTCTTTCTTCAGGACACTTCAGACAGGTTCCCATGGAAAATGTGTCTCACACACTGGTGTGACTCTTCTCCAGCATGCCCTTCCAGGCACCAGAATACCAAGGCCTTTCCGTGCAGCCCTGTGAGGATTATCCTTGTCCCTGTCATGGCTTAGAGTCTCACTGTGAGGACAGCCATCTCTAGTGAGCCGGCTTCTCTGACATATTAAGGGTGGCTTGCTACATTTTGCCAGTAGTGTGGCCCAGTGAAGAGGCTCGACTTGGTACCTTGTCTGACCTGTGCTTCTCATGGCAGGTTCCAAGGAGTGGAGCTACCAAGCATTTGTATCAGTCATCCATCGCTACAGCAATGCTGTGTAATGAGTCTTAAAAGCCTAAAACACCAATATCTTACTTTTTACCAGGCAACTGATATTGGGGTGGTCTACTGATCTGGTCCAGCTCAACTGTTGATGACTTGGTTAGTTATGGGGTTGAGGTTGGCATTGGGGCTGGCTGGTCATGGACGGACTCATTTCTGTTTTGCCTCCTTCTTTGCATCAAATGGGTTTGGCTAGTTCTGATGTAGACGGGGCTCAAAGAGAAGAAAGTCATGGAGGTGTTGAAGCCTGGAGTCAGAGCTGCACATTCTCAGTGATGTTCTACTCAAGAGACCCAGAGAGCACCCAGACCCAGCAGACAGGTCTTTTCACAATATACCAAGTCCCATTGCAAAGGGTGTGGTCACAGTGGGGAAGGATTGGGGTGTGTATATTTTACAGCCCAGGACAGTTTTAGAGTCTTCACATTTCTCTATGTTGTGGGATGTTGCCAAATTGTCTTCCTAAAGATGGCCCAGGACAGTTTATGGCAGTACCTGGAAGCCCACGCTTCTCCAGCTTAGCCTGCTCAGCTATCCCCACCCCTGGGCCAAAGCTGGAATTTCCCAACACCATACAACAGCAGAAATGAAGTGCAGCTCCCCAAAGCATTGGTTTTAATCGCTTTCTTGAGAGGCAAACACCATCCTTAAGATTGAAAGCACTCACAGACAGGGTGAATGACATCATGTGATGCTTTAAGAAAGCCTGAGACTTAGTGAAATGATCGACTAACAAGGCAGACTCCTCCAGACTCCATCCTCCCAATGTGGGCATCTGCTGCTAGCGTGCCCCACCGATGACTGAACATCCTCTGTGTGCTGGGCACAGCTCCAAGCATGAGGACAGGATGGCGGAGGCAGGGTCCCTGCCTCTCAGAGACAAACATGAAAGGAAGGAAGGGACCATTGACGTAAACAATGCCATTTCAGAGACAATATATGTCAGGAAGGAAACGGCACAGGGTAATGCCACAGAGACACTATGACCCTGGACTGGGAGTTCAGGACAAGAGTCTTTTGTGGGTGACAAGTTGAGTCCACAGTGACAGAGAAGGAAGCAGCAGGCCAGTCTGACAGCTGATACCAACATCTTAGGGCAGAGGTGACATCTGCTGCTTGCCTACTGTGCTCTCTACCTCTACCCTTTTCTGCCACCACAACAGAAAAAGATCTGGGCTCCCCCTGCTGGTCTACCGTGAGCTGTGACTTCAGTGGAGGGTCAGGGGACTGGGAGTGTCTCATATCATGCTGGAGGAGTTGGGGATGCCAGAGGCTCTGTGTGCACAGTGGGAGAGGGGCAACCTCACTTTGGGTCATGGTTTGGTCTAAGAAGCTGTAAAGAAAGAATATGGGCTCAAAGTCAAGCAGGATCAGGGAATGCTGGGAGCCTAGTTACACACACCCAGTGTCAAGCAGACTCACCAGTGAGTCAACTCGTGGCCAGTGCATGACTTCAGGGAAAGCCAGAAAGAAACCCTGCAAAGCAGCCCCCAGGTACTGCTGCTAAGGGGGAGCCTCTGGGAACCAGGCAAATTGACCCAGCTCCTAGCCCTGGGTTCTTTCCATTCCCAGCCTCAGAGAAGAATCAGAATGTTCAACCACAAAAGGATTGAGTCCAACTCCCTTGGAGGTCTCTGCTCAAAGTTTGCCTAGGGTCAGCCAGTAGGTCCTGCTCTTGATCCAGCCACTTGTGGTGAATTTAATGATTAGTTCAGCAAATACTGGATACCTTCTGGGGGTCCAGGAGCCTTGTGTGCATGGGAGATGTATGTATGAGCAGGACCAAGACCCCTGACTATGCAGCTGGCATCTGTGGGGCAGGATGGCAGGCACAGGTGGCATCCTGAAAAGAATGTGTGTGTTCTTGTGTGCCAGCTGCTGAATGCTGAGCAAGGAAGAGAGGGACATGGCAGGGAACAAGCAGAAGAACAGGGCACCAGATGCTAGATAAACAGATGGTCCTCAGAGGTCCCTTGACAGGCTGGCACAGGAGGAGGGCAGTCAGGCCTAGGAGCAGCTGAGGCAAAGACCTTGAGGCAGGTTAGTGGAGACAGCAGTCAAGAAGAAGCCTGGACCCGTAGGAGCCAGGTGTGGCCACCCTGGCAGGAGGAAGATAATCTAGAGATTTTGTACCCCTCGCTTGGATATCAGAATCCTG
Organism: Mus minutoides; assembly: GCA_902729485.2. NCBI lineage: Eukaryota > Metazoa > Chordata > Mammalia > Rodentia > Muridae > Mus > Mus minutoides. The sequence continues at coordinate 585,130 of LR756420.1, read as the reverse complement.
AAATTGTGGCCTCCGAGACGTTGGAATTTCCCAGGAGTCTCAGTCTGGGAGAAGGAAAAGGCAGAGACCTCATGCTAGCCAGAGGGAGTGGGGATAGATGCTAGCTTCTGGAAAGACGTTCTACACAGCTCTAACATCTTGTCAGACCACCTGGTAGGCAGGAGAGACAGGAGTTGGGACCGTGATGGGTCAGTGGTCAGTGACCGATGAGACTCTACCTTGACCAGGGCTGCTTAGCTACACATGCCTTTTGCCTTCTATTTAAGCAGAACCCTTGTGCCAGGACCCTAAAGATGGACTTGGGGGGTCCCCAGAGCTCTTCATTTGGTCTTTACAATGTGGCCACACTGAACAGATCTCACCTTCTCACCATGACTTGTCTGTCTAATTGGCCTTTGAGTGGACACATCTAGCTTCCAAGGACATAGATTCTCACCTAAACAACTCTGGTAACAGGAGGAGGGATATATGGATGGTCAAGGTAGGGAGGAAACTTCTCGGCCATTTCAGAGCCTGCATCTGTGGGCCACTGCGGCTTTAGAGCCAGGGAGGCTCCGGCTTCTGCTTGCAGAGGGTCCTTGTGGTGCTGCACAGAACACAGACTCGAGGTCAGGAGCATCACAGGGGACCAGAGAAAAGGCTGAGAAATGATAGAGAAATGTTCCAATCCCCCAATGCAAATGACACTCAAACTCTCCAATGTGCTGACTGAAATCTGTTGCTGACCCTCAGTCCCAGGAGCTGGGGGCATTTCTCTATCAATTTTTTTATCCTGCCCAACCCTGCTGTGGTATCCAAAGCAAGAATTTGGGATCCCAGACCTGAGACAATACCTTGAGATGGAAGGCTGATCAAGTTTCCTGAGGGTGGGACGACTAACCAGGAGGGAGGAGGGGACAGTACATATTCCCACCGAGGGCTAACTCCCTTCCTAGCTGGATGCAGGGGTGTGGAGAGATGGACTGATGCTGGGCTCCTCCCCAGTGCCCCAGGCAGCACAAGGGCAGGGGCTGGGATAGAACCCATAAACAAGCATCCCTTGAGGTCACAAACCAAACAAGCAAAATGCCCATACCTGCTTTGTACACAGAAGAGCAAGCTGGTCTCCCCTGAGTTTGTTCAGGGGCTGCTTCTCGGGCATGTGCTACAAGGAACTGCAAGACAGGGTCTGGGAGGACCCACATGCACCCCTTAAGTAAGCTGGATCCCTTCCTAATCTGAACATAAGTTCTGGGCAACTCGAGTAAGGGAAAGCCGGGAGCTGGACTCAGGATGGTGGCAGGTAGACATACAGGGAGATACAAGACTCAGATCCACTGTCAGACAGGGGTGCTTGTTCCGGCTCAAGCACTGCTGGGTGCCTGCCATGCGCCAGGGGCCTTCAGGTGCAGCTTGTCATTTGCCATACTGCAGGGAGCCAGGAGCAGCGGGACACAGCAGCCGCTCTCAGTTTTCTGTGTGCACCAGCCTGCGGCCTGACAGTGTCAAACCTTCCCTCCTTCTGTTCATGAAACAATCCTTTAACTGAGTTGATGCCCCATCATGGTCCAGATGAGGACACGGAAGCTCAGAGAGGCAAGGTAACTCTTCTAGAGTCACACAGCCAGTGAGAGGCAGAGCTGATCTTGTCCTTTTCATCAGTCTGGGGCACCTGGTGTCAAACAGCCAGAGTGATTGACTGATCGATCAATCGATCGATTGATTGATTGATTGATTGATTGAGGAGATGGCAATGAGGAGCATCACATCTGAGAGTCTTGGGTGCTGGCCAGGTGTTGGTGTAGGGCTCACTCTGTTCCTGGTTCATGCTTACCCCAGGCTTTCTGTTTCACAAGCTCTGCAGGGAGCATTCAGGAATATTGTTCAGAAAACCTGACAGTTGGCAAAGATCTAACCCTCGTGGAGAAGCAGCAGGTTCTTGCTGAGTTTTCAGAGAACATGATCACTGAGGTTACTGTGGCGAGTTTGTCTTGCCCCTCAGTGTCCATGGGGACCAGATCCAGACCCACCGACTTTGAAATCAAAGGTCAAAGATTCCCACGTCATGCCCTAAGTCTCAAGCCAGCTCTGGTTGACATGACAGGTGGCAGATGGAGGTGTGAATGGCTGTGTGCATGATGTGAATGCCCATTCAGCTTTCAGTGAAGAAGGCAAGGGTCTGGAGTATGCCCTTCAGACACAATTTTAAAATGTATTTTCCAAGTGTGTTTAGCACCTGCAGATCCAGAGGGCTGATGACACCAGAGTGAGCTACATATGGGCTTTGAAATTTAGTCTCACACTTCCAGAGGCCAGCACACCAAGGACAAGGGTCTGGCTACACAGCCCAGAGCAACCCAGAACTCATGATTTCCCCATTCTGTCTCTTGAGAGCTGGAATTATGTGCCTGCATACACTATGCTCTGCCCTTTTGAAGCAGCCCATTGTGTTAGATTGCAGACCAGTCTGTGGTGTGTGCGTGCATGTGTGCATGGAGGTGGGGGACGGTGCACATCACGCAGCACATGCCTGGAGGTCAGAGGTCGGCCACAGGTAGCAGTCCTTGAGACACCCCTTGTCTGAGACGGAGTCTCTCGCTGCCAACTGGGCAGCACACTCTCATGACTTCATCTTAAGATGATAACCTCTCTGTGTCTTGTTCAGAGAAGAGAAGCAGGAGAGAGGCACCCAGAGGACAGGGAAGCCATTTCTTCTCACCAATGGGATGAGGTAAGGTCAGCAAAGCTGCAAAGGGGCTCTCTGTCCACCAGCGCTGTGGCCTGGCTTTCCATCTTTGGAAGCTTATAGAAAAAGCTGGCCAGGCCCAGGCTTCCTGGGTTAGGTCTGACATTGAAATGCCTCAGTCCTTGGATGCTGATGGAGTGCGTCCTGGCATCGGCCAGCGTAGAGACCACATTAGGCAAAGAGCCTGCCAAGTCTTGGTCCTGTGTTGTGGTAAATATTTAATATTGCAGATTTCTACCATACCTTGGATCATTTACTAACAGCTAAAAGACACACAATCTTTGTATTTATAGTAAGACTTAAAAGCACAAGCACTGGGCAGATATTTACCCTCTAAGCCATTAGAATCTAGTTCTTTATCAATAAACCTAAGTTATAATTTGCCATGTTCTGACTGGGCCACTCTTACTTCAGTTGGTCCACCCTCATGACTATGTTTTCACGATTCATCTACCCCACAGAGTCTTCTCCTCTCTACCTTCTTCTCTTCCCGGTAGCCTCTGCCTCAGACTCCAAGCCCAGGAACTGAAGCCCCACCTACCTCTCTTCTGATCAGCTATAGGCCATAGGCATCTTTATTCAATCAATAGCTTTAAACTAAGGAGTAAGGTTATATAGCATCACTTGATGTACACAAGAATCTCTTCATCCCTGGGGGCAACCAAAGCTTAGGGGCCAATAGTTAGCATTACAATACAACAAAAGACCAAACCCCAACAGTCTTGTCTTTTCCTTGCTATGTGTTTGGGGCCAGATTGCTTAATTTCTTGTGACATGACTTTCATACTTACTTTTGAAAGTCATTACAAACACTTGCCAAGAGGATGTGTAAGAGCCTTAGCACAGGGAGAGATTCAGGGCTGGATGAAGGGCATGGGTCTCATGCTTTCCTGGACACTTGTTCATTTGAGAATCCACGGCATCATTTAGATCTCGTCAGCATCGGACCCAGATTCCAACCCCATCGTTTGTTAGATGCGATTGCGAGTACCTGGGGGTGCTCACTACAGACATGAGCCAATGATCATGTGTTGGTCTCAGCATCATGGGTAAGGTGGCCCAGTCTTTTCATTGTCACACAGGTGGGGTGCTTAGGGCTCTTCCTGGCACCTGGCACACGTTCTTGCTGAGACTGAGGTGGAGGTGGTCGACCACAGAGGTGGAGGGAAAGTGCCTCTGTGAGCTGACTCATGTTCACTGACATGCTTCCACAGGGGGCTGGGTTTGTCTGTAGTAGCTATGTTAGTACAAGATGGGTCTCCCTAAGGCACATCTTTAACAAGGCCTGGAGGGAGGCACTCTGAGGTGATTTCTGGTTGAGCTGTGCAGATGTGTCCCCTGTGAGTCCATGGTCAAGAGGCCTCCTCCACCTCCCTCCCTCCCAATCCTGCTCTTTGTCCCCTAACTGGGTCAAAGAAGTGGCTTCCACAGGCCCAGCCCCTTGTTCATGGTTACTACCTGGATGCACCCCTAGGAGCCTGGCAGGGCCAGGACATGGCTTCTGTGGGACTGATTTGTCTCCTACCCTATCCTAGGAAATGACGTCTTCCTTAGGGATGTCTCTGTGGTCACCTATGTCAGATCCATTTCTCCAACCGCCCCCCCTTACACACACACTGCATGCAGTGACTCTCCAGTTGCCCAGCTTCAACACGCCTTGCTTCCTTCCTCTGCCTGTGCTCTCCCTCTTTCCTTGCCTAAAGAGTAGAAGCCTCTAGGGAACTGGTTCTTGGAAGTGCCAGTCCTTACATGGGACAGACAGCAGGGAGGCACATGGACTCTATACATGTCCCAGTCCTTACATGGGGCAGCAGGGACTTAGGAAGCTGCTGTCCCGTGTACCTCATATGCTGATGAAACACAGGCCAGAAACCTAATAAGTGAACCCAATTCTAGAGAGTGTGAGCACTAGGAAGAGAAGCCCAGAGTGAAGTGTGGCAGACAGGGCTGGGGAGGCTCCCTGGAGAGGGAGATACAAACTGGACTATCAGAAGTTTCCATAGACAGCGAGAACTGGAGTAAGGGCTTTCCAGGGCTGTGGAATAGCAAGTGTGGAGGAGCCGAGTGGGGGAGGGGCTTGAGCTCAGCTTGTCTGAGGACCAGTATAAAGATCTGAGTAGTTCATAAAGAGCCATGCCACACTGCCCGGAGTCTCAGCCAGAACTGATCCTCTGCGGTCTCTTTTCCAGGTAACTGGATATTGAGGGGTCCTTCAGGGACACTACCCTTCAAGGCAGTCTCTTGCTCCCCAACCTTGCACCACCAATAACTGAGTCTGTGGACTCCTGTCTTCCTCCAGATCAGCCTCTGACTGGCTACCCTTGTTTCTGCCCCTTGAGCCTCACTCAGGGCCTGACTGAGGTAGGTACATGGTGACAGTCAGGTGACTGTACAGACAGAAAGTGTCCAGGGGCTCAGAGGACAGTACAGGCATGAAGCAGCCCAGGAGGAATTCCTGGAGAAGGTGACTAGGACCTGGTTTCAAGGGGAGAAGCAGGCATAAAGGATTTCCTTCTGTCCAGGACTCAGAGAGAGGATGCCAGCCTGGGCCAGGGACACTCTTAAAGCTATGCGGGACCCTGGACACCAGGAGATAAAATTAGGAAAAAGTCACAGGCCCTTCATAAACCAAGTACGATCAGGGACACTTGGCATTGCACAGGCCTGACCTAGGTCCCTCAGCATGAGAAGGACCCACCCAGCTCCTGAGTTCAACTCTGATAACCCGTTCTTAGTATCTCAAACTGCACTGTCTCTAAGATTTCACAGAACGAAAGCCAGCAGGCTCCAACTGGATGATCTTAGCTTCACCCACAGGCCTCAAAACAACACCCACAGACTCCAAGACAACCTGCTTCCCTGCTGGGGAAATGCCGGTACCTGTAAGTTCCCCCAAAAGTGGCTCATCAAAGATTCCCAGGCTAGCCTGCAGTATGAGCATTGAGATTGTATTAGAAGTACCGAGAAGCCTGGGGTGAGGAGCCCTCAAGGCAATGTGGAGTAATGCTAAGGTCCACCCCAAACTGTGATGATTCATTAGATTTTCCTATACCTCAGGAAATCGCAAGAAAAAATTAACATAATATATGCTGGCAAATCTACTTCTATTCCCATGCTCCAAAAAATATAATCTCGATGCATCTTTATGGAGGAAGGACAAAAGAGGTCCTAGGGTCCAGCCAAGTTCTAACGTTACTTTGTTCACTGGAGAGATAGAAATGGAAGTTCAGGCCCAGGGAGCCCAAGGTTACACAATCCTGGATGTCATAAGTGGGACTTGAATCCAGGACTAGCTGGCTTCTAAGGCTTAGCTCAATGCTTGGAAGGATTTCATAGGTTAACCTACAAAGCTTTGATTTGAGGTCATCCTCTTTGGGACCCCATAGTTCTGAGATCCAGTGGTATAGGGCATGGCAGCTGTTCCTCTTATACCCAGAGCAAGGTTGCCCCTTCTTGTCCCAGTACAGCATGCATGGAGAGCCAGGAGCAAGCCCTTTCCACCTGGGTAGCCCAGCTTATGACCCCAGGGTGGGGTGAGGTAGGTTGGCCATTATTCAGGGCTTCCCACTCTGCAACCTACTCTGAGCTTGACCTCAATCAAGAAAGATGCTAACTGGACAGAAAGTCACCCAGTTCTGGTCCATAGGTGCCTTGCTGGGGAACTGCAGGAGACAGGCGTGACCCAGTGACTCAGCTTTCTCTCCTGTTCCAAGCTGTCCCACCTGTCTGCAAAAGCAGCTTGAGTGAGTCCAGGGGTCAGGGAGGGCCCTCTTCCTCAGAGAGCCTTCAGTACTTGAGCCAGGGTAGCTGTCTTTCTGTGCCCTGACAGAAGACAGCCCCCTCCTGAGAGGCTGAATCCCACCATCTGGGCTCCATCCAGAGCTGAAGGCCATCACTGGGCATTGCCTTTAAAGGCAAAGACATTTCTGCCTTCAAAGCTGGCAGAGCAGATGGAAATGAGGTAGTGTCAGAATGAGTGTCCCGGTGGAAGTTTTGGGGATACTATGAAGTGACAGGGATGAAGGCTAGTGGGTGGCCTTTGGTACCCATAGACAGTGCACCCACAGATTTAACACCCTTGCACAGAAACTACTTGGGAGCAATAAAAAATAACAACATGATGAAAACCATAGGAATAAAATTACAGTTAACCAACTATTCATACAGCATTTACACGACCCGAGACACTATAATTATCTAGAGATGGAACAAAAGGCTGCCAGAGAGAACTGACTATAGTACTAAGCCAGCTTACAGCTCAGACCAAACACTGACCTGGTCACCAGGCTTTTACCCTCCTGCAGAGCTCCTGCATTAATTGCAAGTGAAGTCAGATGCAGGGGGCAGGCCGGTAATGCCAACATACAGCAGGCTGTCCTGAGCTCAGTTCAAAAGCCAAAACAGAAACAATTGAACACAGTAAAGCTTTCCTCAGTCATGACATTGGAGCTGGAGAGATGGCTCAGTGGTTCCCTAGGACCTGGGTACAATTCCCAGCACCCACTTGACAGTTCACAACTGTAATACATTATTAAAAAGGAAAATGGACATGTCATTAAGAATACAGGATCACTAGTGGGGTAGTCATGTGGGATGCCCATTGTCTGTCTGTTCTGGGGCCTGCCTGCCTCTGGCTCCAGTCTGCAGACAGGGCAAGATGAGCAGCATGGGGGCAGAGAGGGTGCTGTGAGGAACAGGACAGACACCCGTGGCCGTGGCCATGACCTTGGAGGGCAGTCAATAGTCTGTTGGGGGGTGGGAGTTACAGGGTTGAGCAGAGCTCTCAGAGGGCTGGCCAGGGCTGGTTTTCAGATGCCCATATGCATCAGACATCCCATGAGAACTGTCTGAGGTAAGGGGACTGTCTGAGATATGAGCTTGGGATTCTTGGGCACTCTAGCCTGGTTCCTTGGGAGGCAGGGGTGGCATCAGTTAGATCCACTGCCAGGCCAGTGTGGCCTCTGACTGAGTGCCCTGAGTGCCTGTGTCTCTCCGTGGCCAGCCCCACATCCAAGATGGTTGTGACCATGCCTCTGTCCTCTGGTCAGGCGTGGTGACAGTTCACAGCAGGAGCAGAAGGCCGAACTCACTTCTATTTCCCTTTAGAAGGTACCATGTCCCCTCATATTAGCCAAACCACAGATATTGACAGAGTTAGCCAAGTTGGTTCAACTGTCAAGGGTAGACACCAAATCAAACTAACTCCAGTGAAAAATGAAAGAGGCTTTGCCCAGCTATGTCAGAGTTCAGTGGGTTCCTCTCTAGGACCCCTGCCCTGAAAGGCACACTTGGAGAAGGGCTCTCTGATTGGTTGTTCTTGGGTCATGTGTCAATTCCCCAACCCAATCACATTGGCTGGGGACCGAGTATATAAATCAGGAAGCCTGAGGAGCCCTAGCAAAGTCAAGAAGCCCAACCGGGTTGCCCCCCTCCCTCCTGGCCTCCAGGAGCCTGCCCTTTCCTGATAGCCTGGGAGCCCTCCCTACCCCCACCTCATGCTGTACTCCTACACCATCCCCCTCTGCGTCCACCCCTAACTGTAAGCTCCTCCGGGGCTACCAACTCCACACTTCTGCATCTTGGCTGGCATTAAGGCAACCAGCCTGGGCACAGAACAAGGCTGTGTTTGCATCTGCCTCTGCTCCAAGGATCTCCATTGCGTATCCCTCCCCTCCTTCCTCCTATCTCCCTCTCTCTGCTCTCCTCTCTTCCTTCTCCCCTCCCTCCTCTCCCCTCCCCCTTACGGGTAGTCCTCCATTAGAGATACAGTGGCACTTCCACAAAGTGGTTGGGCTGTTTTAAGTGTCCCCTACCCCCACACCACCCCGACCTCCCGCCACTCTCCCACCCACCTGAGTGCCTAAGGCTGTGAGTTTCCTAGCCCCCCCTTTCGGGAATGAAAGGATATCCTAGAGACTAGCTGATCAAGGGACCCACTGACACCAGGCCCTTGCAGACACCTCCCTTCCCTGCCCAGGATTTGCAAGAGCCATGTTCCTTTTCTCCCTCCCCCCTTTTCTCTTGCTGTTAAAAGAGTAATGTAACTCTCAGATCCCCTCTCATCATGTTAATGTTAAAGTGTGACTAAAAATAAACCACAGGTTGCCATGGGAACCCCAACCGTTGCTAGGCTTAGTCTGTGGGGATTGGGAGTCCTGCTTTTTCTGGCCCTGCTGGAAGGTGGCCTCTGTGGTCTGCAAAGCACCTGGGAGGGGTCCCCAGGGACTGCCCCTCCCCCAACCCTCTGAAGGTGGGTTGGGAGTCACTTCTGGCTGAGAACTTCAGCAAATGTCTGGGAGGGGGACTGGGTCTCTGTAGACCCTCAAAATGAAGTTCCCAAGGCAGAAACAGAATATAAAGTCAGTGAAGAAGGCAGGCTGGAAGAGACAAGAGGGGAGAGAAAGGAGGGGTGCTCCCCATCCATGTATTAGGATGCAGAGCTGGTCCTGAGCTGGCCTGCTCTGTGTCACTTAGCCAGAAAGTGTAGCAGCCTACCGACCCCAGCTCTCTGGCCCCGCTTGAGACAGGAGTGGGGTCTGGGGTGTGGAGTTAGGGGGTGCTCTGAGGCTACCCTCTATGCTTCAGTCCACCCAGTACAGGATCCCACAGACCTCCAGATCTACAGCAGGCAGGGCCAAGCCTATGACCTCCACTGAATTTTCCAGCTCTCTGTGTGGTTAGGAACCAGCTTGCAAAGGGTCTACCAAGCCCAGCCACCTCCATATGCACTGAGGGAAGTACCAGGTGATTTCCTCTCCAGCACTGAGTGCTAAGCAGGATGGTCAGGCTCAGGGCTGAATCCCAACCCCGCTTGCTCCCGTGCCTGCTCTGTGGTTTTCAGCAGCAGCTTCCTTCCTGGCTTATGTCTGGTTCCTTCTCAGCACAGTGGAGAAGCAGGCATCACCTCGAGGGGGTCGCTGTGAGAATGGGGTAAAGGCTGGCAGCCTTGCATGGCAGAAGGAACATGGTGAGCAGATGCTGCTGCTGTGAGTTCCTCTCAGGACACAGCACCTGCCACCTGCTGTGGCCACACAGCTGCTCCAGCTGCTGTCCCACGGGGACAGTACTCAGCCAGGAGACCCCGTGATACAAGAGAAACTTGTGCTTTGTGCCCAGCTGTGTACAGGTGGGAGACACAACATCATCACCTCTGCAAGCAGGAGTCCACCCCAGGTCTTAACCCTTCTCAACTCAAACATGCATTCTCAAACTCAAATACTTATGATGCCCTGTGCAGAGAAAGCCAACATCGTCTGGCAGCCAAAATGTCGGTCATCACGTAAAGCCAGTGTTAGCAGGCTCTCCTCCCTCCTTAGCCTTTCCTTATGGAACCTGAGCACAAGCCCAGGGCTGGCTCAGAAGCAGTCCAGGACAGCCAGTGGCCAGTGGCCAGTGGCCAGCGCTTAAACTGTCAGCATCCTGCTTTGCTGTCTTATCAGTGACAGAGGCCACTGGCAGGGGGATTCCAGAGGCTTGTGTCCTTGGAACACTCATCCCCAGGGACATCCAGGGAACAGAGGGAAGTAGCAGTTGTCACCAGAGCTGCGATGCAGATGTAGTGTACTGTGTCTCAGGCAGGAGCCCATGACCTTCCAGTCTCAGTGACTGTAGGTAAGCACAGAGGGGTGGTCCCCCAAAGCAGCAGAATAGGGCATAGGAAGCATGTCTGTCTTCTGCAGAATCCTCTAGGGGAGAACAGGTGGCACGTATTCAGAGATGCCATCTGGCTTCCCCAAGGTCACACAGCTTACCACAAAGTCCCTGAGCCTGTGGTAATTCTATTATACCTAGCACTGGTGAAATACAAGAAAGAACTTGATGCGGGGAGGGGTATCAAGGAAAAGGGAAGTAGCTTTCATTGAACATGTGCCATCCTCCCCTAACAGGCCAGGATGGCAAAAAAAACTAAGAGAGACAAAGGCACTAGAGCCAAGGAGCAGAGATGGCTCATTCAGTCCATCTCTAGCACCCACTTCAGCCTGAAGTGTATCCTAGGTGGCTGATGTGTGTTTTCCCAGCTGTCTACTTGCTGGTCCTAGACAGCACTGGAGCCTTCCTGGGAGGGAGGAGAAAGCCAAGTGGCAAGCGGGTGACAGCTTCTCATAGCATTGTTTGTAGAAGCTCTAGAAGGCACAGAGACACCCCAGGGCCACTGCCCAGAGCCCAACTGTCCTGAGGAGTCCCCTCCTCCTGCCAGGTGCTGCCCTCAGGACCAGCCAGTAGGAAAGTATGTGGAGGGGGAAAAGGACCAGGTCCCTGGGGAGACAGAGCCAGGTCTCTCATTATTGACCAAGGGGAAAGAGAGGTGGGCTGACCAGACCTTTGTTTCACTTGACATAAATGGTAAAGGAGGAACAAGGAGAACATTCTCAATAATACTAAATTTATCCTTTATAGCAATAAATGCCCTTCATAAATAAACAGAGGGTATCCAAGTCCAACAGCATACCCAGAAGTTAAGGAAGAATGTACTGGATGCCAGGCAGCTGAGAGAAGCCCAGACTCTGCTCAGAGCAAGCCCAAGCCACCTCCCTGCCACCAAAGAAGCTCGTTTGCCCAGGGGTTGCTGCCTAATTTTACATATCTTAAACCACAGTCTTGACCCCCCAATGTCACAAAACAAGGTGAAAATACTTAATGGAATCTCCTACCCACGTTTTCAATATTTACTTTCTTCTGAGAACCTGTGCAAAGATCAGGGGTTGTGTTTTAAACCACACTGAAAAGGAAACAGTCTGAAGGAAAAGCATTTCCATGCTGGACCAAGGGAGGAAAGGAGGCCCAAGAAAAGGGCTTCTCAGGGAGATTTTGAACCAGTGAGCATTTTGAAGCAGATGTGTAGGAAAACCAGGGCCTTTGAGGGACTCTGGCTGTCTCCTCACGGATCCCCTCTAAGCTCTTTAAAAGAATCTCCAGGAACTAGGGTGTAGTGACTATGCTCAGCAGAGACTGTTCACCCAGCCAGTGAGGGCAAAGAAACTGGGTTGAAGTCCCTGGTCCATGTGTGGCTCGTCCTGCTGAAGTCCCTGGTCCATGTGTGGCTTGTCCGTCCTGCTGAAGTCCCTGGTCCATGTGTGGCTCGTCCGTCCTGCTGAAGTCCCTGGTCCATGTGTGGCTCGTCCATCCTGCTGAAGTCCCTGGTCCATGTGTGGCTCGTCCGTCCTGCTGAAGTCCCTGGTCCATGTGTGGCTCGTCCTGCTCGTCTTGAAAGATGCTTTCAGGGATGTGGGTTTCATGGCCAGGTACCTTGGGAAGATGGCGGGCAACTCACTGTGGACTCAGGATTAATAGGCAGCTGGGCTGCCGTGATCAGACTTCATGGCTGCCGACCGACAAAGTTCACCCTCAGCACTTAGCCATCCTGATGGGCATTTCTGCACAGGAGGTTTGAGCAGAAGCTCTACATGGGCAAAGTACGTGCCCTGCGGGAGGCTTATGGGAGGTAACATCCAGCTCTCCCTTCTCCTCATTGCTGAGTGAGCTAGAAAAGTGCATCTGATCCAGAACAGAGCCAGGCAAAGCATACCAGGGTGCAGGCCTTGGATCCATGTACCAGGGTGCAGGCCTTGGATCCATGTACCAGGGTGCAGGCCTTGGATCCAAGTACCAGGGTGCAGGCCTTGGATCCAAGTACCAGGGTGCAGGCCTTGGATCCATGTACCTGGGTGCAGGCCTTGGATCCATGTCCTTCCTGCTTGCAAGCCAGGGTTCCAAGAATTGTATTTCCTTGGCTGTTTTTTTCCTAAGTAAAGATAATGAAAAAACCTGCTTTGCAGGTTTCTATGAGAATCAGATAAGAAAGCCTACATGGACACCTTAGACCAGCAGAAAGCCTGTTGGAGGTATTGAGAAACTTTTTCATAGGGGTCACCTAAGACCATAGGAAAACATAGATATTTACATTAGAATTTGTGATAATAGCAAGATTGCAGTTATGAAGTAACAACGAAAATAATTTCATGGTTGAAGGTCACTACCACACAAGGAACTGTATTAAAGGTCATGAGTTAGGAAGGTTGAGAACTATTGCTTTGGATGAAGGAATTGATCTTCCGGCTTTCAAGAACTTGCTGGGGGTTTTTACTGGATGTGAAGACCTGGAGAATCTAGAAGGGTCAGAAAGAAAAGCAGCTATTTAGAGACCCTGATGGGAAATGATATCCCCTAGAGAACCAGAGAAATGTACAGAATGGTAGACAGGGGCTGGGGAGATAGAGAGACATCAACTGGCCATGGGAGAATCTGCTGGCTGTAATCCTGAGTCCCTTCCACCATGCTCCCCACTTCCCATCCACTTCACACATCTCTGCTGAGCTTAGGAGTGAGGAAGCCCTGACCAAGCCAAGGTGCCTTGAAAACCTTGCTCCACCACATGACCGCTTAACCGGAAAAACAAAAGCTGTTGACGGAAACTCAACTTGAGCAGGACAAACGGGCCTCTCTGCTTGGCTTCCCCTCACTGGCTGGGCTCTGTTACGGCATCTCATGGTTCTTGGAGAAGGAAAAGGAAAGAGGTGTGGAGAACAGAGAAGGGCCAAAGTAGCTAAGAAGGAATCCAGATTGCTCTGCCAGGGCTGAGGGGAGACATCCAGCACTCATTAGTGGGACCCAGGGTGCTTCCTGCCATTCTTCAAGGGTGAGAAAGTCACCAGAGGAACAGAAGACACTTGCTGCTGCTTCCCCGGCTGGAGAGAGTTCTCCTCAGCTAAGAAGCATGGAGACATTCCAGCCCATCCTCCTCCACTCTTGACCAAGAGGCTTGAGCTGTTTGGCAGTGTCGGGAAGGTGGGCACACTATGAGCGGACCTGAGGTGCTGGGGCACACTATGAGCAGACTTGAGGTGTGGGCACACTATGAGCAGACCTGAGGTATGGGCACACTATGAGCTGAACTGAAGTGCTGGAGCATTGTGGGGGACCTGACAAGTTGTGGGATAGAAATGGCTCCTAATGCTGTGTCATGGATGAGGAGTCCATGAAGACATTTAAAGGGTATTGCCTGGTTTGACCTGTGTTCTGGGCTGATTGTGCTAGAAGCAGCCTGAAGGTCTTAACAATGACAGGGCGTAGCTTAGTCACAAGGACAAGAAGCTGGGTCTGTGTTAAGGCCATGTTGATTCTGGTGTGATGGAGTGATTAGCTCCAAGGACTGCTAATTCTGTGTCTACCTTCCTGGCAACAGCTTCAGAGCTGAGGAGTGGGTGGTGGTGAGAGAGCTAAGCTGGCTGGGAGGCTCAATGGGTAGACCGACTGGACAGAGGTAAAGATGGCTTTCAACCTAGGCAGATGACTGCTCCCAAGATAGAACTTTCTATTCTGAACTTTATTCCAGCAGCTATCTCAAGCCCTCCCTGGCTGGGTCTGGCGGTGTCTTTCCTCCCAGGCTCCTGACAGATGGCCCCTCCTCCCTCCCACTCCTCCCTCCCCTTCCTCGGTATCCTGGATCTTTCTCAAATGTAAGCTTGGGCCCTTTTTTGGTATTCAAGTAAGATTCACTGACTGTATTATCTACCTGTGGTACCATGATTTTCAGAGGCTGGATCTCTTCATTCTTGGTGTGTGTGTATATGTGCCTGTATGTGTGTGCATGTGTGCCTGTTTGTGTATGTATGTGTACCTGTGTGTGCCTGTGTGTGTATGTGTGCCTGTGTGTATGTATGTGTACCCGTGTGTGCCTGTGTGTGTGTATGTGTGACTGTGTGTGTGTTTATCTTGTTAGGCAACCGAATCTGAGCCCAGGAGTAGGATTCCAGCCTAGCTTTTGGGTTGCTCAACATGCATCTGGGATGGGGCATGAAAAATGACAGTGAGGGAGTGGGGAAGAGTCTTTTTTAAAGAGTTATTTTTTAAAATAATTTTTTTTTTGGTTTTTTGAGACAGGGTTTCTCTGTATAGCCCTGGCTGTCCTGGAGCTCACTTTGTAGACCAGGCTGGCCTCGAACTCAGAAATCCGCCTGCCTCTGCCTCCCGAGTGCTGGGATTAAAGGCATGCGCCACCACGCCTGGCTTTAAAATAATATTTTTAAAACCATTAAAAGCTTGCATCAGCCAGAGGTAACCACTCTAACACACTGGGGTGTTTTCTGTGCAAACCCCGCTCTCTTTGCAACACTCAGACAATTCAGTGCTCAGCCTGGACACCTGCTGACCTCTCCCGCTCAGGCCCAGTCCCACTCCCTGGGGTCCACCCTGGCCAAGGCCTTCCCTGGCACACCTAGAAGCTTACCTACCAACTCTTCTGGATGTAGAAAAATAAGGGTGATAGGGTGCCTAAGAAGTGGCTCAGTGGCTGAAGCACTTACCTTTATGCCTGACAACGTGAGTTCGTCCCTGGGACCCATATGCGAGAAAGACCAACTCCTACAGGTAGCCCTTTGATCTCTATGCACATGTCATACATAGTACATAAACACAAATGTATGTGCACACACAAAAAGAAAATACAAATCTTAACATACAGTAACCTTAGTCCAGCAGGCATCTCAAGACCTCCCTGGCTGGACCTGGCGGTGTCTTTCCTCCAAGGCTCCTGACAGATGACCCCTCCTCCCTCTCCTTCCTCCCTCTCCTGGACCTTTCTCAAAATATAGTAATGGGTTATGGCTTAGGGTCATGGTCACCTGCAGGGCAAGTCCCAGAATACATCATCTCATGTGAACGCTGCGCCACAGCAGGACAAGCAGTACCTTCAGCACACATTGCAGTCAAGGACGTAGATTCAGGAGAGTTAAGTGCCTTGCTCTGGGTCACACTGGAACACTTGAGGATCTGTGCACAAGCCCATCTATGAGCGTGGTGCCTCTGTGTAAAGACTTGCCTCCTCTCACAGAGCTGTCAAGGGAAGATTCACCTTCTCGGTCCTAAGAGAGAACTTACTTCCATGGTGAAGCAATGGAAGAGCTTCCCAGTGCAGGGGGCAGATGGGGCACAGATGGTGTGAACGTGAGGCCAGTTGTGTGGGGAGAGGTAAGGCAGGTCAGCAGGATCCTTCAAGAGCCCAGACATTTTCCAGAGAGCAACAAGGAGCCTCTAGGACATGCCAGCAGAAATAGGGCTTGTGAGCAGACGGTGGCAGGTGGGTGAGGCTGCCTGGAGAGACAGGGCAGGAGGTGACTGGTTTCTCAGGAAGTTCAAGTATGATCCTGCCTTTGCCTGGAAGAGAAAGGAGGTATGGTGGACATTGCTACCATGTTCCCACTTTCTTGTCAAGGTCCCCCACAGGTGGCATCCAGATACATGCAAACCTGGCTCCACACCAGGACAAGCTTAGTTAGAGGTGTCATGAAAATCCAGGGACCGACCAAGGGACCGACAGAGAAAAGCTCTGCTGAGGGTTGGTCTTATGCAGGAAGGTCTGCCCAGGGAGAGGGCAGTGACCTCCTTGACTTCTGTCTCTCCTCTCTGTTCCCCAGATCTGCCTCCCCCAAACCAGGGACCTGCCTTGCAACTCTGCTGAGCCTCCTTCCAGTCCTGTGTGGGTCCCCTGGGCAGAGACTGGAGTCCTGAACATCTATTTGAGTGTCTCTGGTTTAGACCAGGCTGAGTGAATGAAATTGTGGCCCCAGGGGAAAAAAATGAGCGTTCATTCCAGTGGGCCAGCCTGGCCTAGGCCAGCACTGCAGAGTAGGAAGTTGGGAAGGAGTGTGATGCTGCAGGAAGCCAGTTCAAGTTGACTGCCTTGACTTGTGGCTGGAGAAGGAAGCAGCCAATAGTTCACTGTAGACTCAGAGTGGATTCCAGGGCTTACATCTCCAATCCAGAAAGACAGATGCCTTTCAGACATTCTGGGCTGGGTGGGTCCTTTAACGCAGGCTGCCAAGTGTCATTAAGGGCTGGAAGTATCAGAGGACAGTTAGCTCTGTCTCTCTGGTCCCTCCTCTGGCCAGCCTGACCCTGTGCATGCTCTCTGGGGGAATCCAGTCTTCCAAGAAGAGGAAAAAACAAGCATTATTAGTCAGCTTCTGGGTCAGCTTGAGGAGTGTCTGTAAGAGGGAAGGAGGCAGAGACTGAGGATTAACCCTGGACAGAAGGATCGCTGCAGCCGTCAGGAAGCACTGTGAGGCTCAGGACAGTGGCATGCAGAAGGATCACTGCAGCCGTCAGGAAGCACTGTGAGGATGCTCAGTGGGATGACTGTCAAGTACACACTATGCAAACTGACCTGGTAGTCATTTGAAAGTGTGCAGTTCAGTGACGTTAAATATATGTATGATCCTTGCTGTTTGATTCTAGAACTTTCTATCAGCTCTGATAGAACCCAACAAGCTGTCACCGATGGAGGACCTGCTGGGTGCCAGGTGCTGTGCTGGGTGCTGCACCCTCATGGCCCAGTTAGCTCTCCTCAGAGCTGTGAAGGATCACCACTTCACACACAAACAAGTGCAGTTAGGGTTGTGTCTGGGTTTGTTCAACTCCATTCTACTGTGATGGGCAGCTGGAGAGAGTCGGTGTGACAAGTACCTGATGTAATCAACTCCATAGGGTTGATGGTCTCAAAGGTGCCAGTCCATGGTGGTTGGCTAACCCCACTGTCATGGTCCATGTAAGGTTATGTCTCGCTGAGGCTGTCTGGCAGAGGAGATTATTCCCATGCTGGCCAAAAAAACTGAGAGACTGGTGTGACTTCGACTTCTACTTCTACTTTGAGAGCAGGCCCCAACCATATAACTTCTTTCCACGGAGTCCAACCTCCTCAAGGTTCCTTTATTTCCCAGGCTTGTCACTCAGTGTCATGAGACTTTGGGAAACACTCTTCCATACTGTGGTGTGAAGCATGTGACGCGTGGCCACCTGGGTTCTGATCCTAGCTATTCACTGCAGAGGCATCTGGAGCGATTTACACAGTCACAGAAGACACAGGTGGGCATCTTGAGGATCTCTGCTATTCCAGAGAACCACCTGACAGACCAAAGGGATCTATGTGGAGTCAGGACTCTCCTGATAAAGCCAAGGAAGGATGGCGTGGTGCCAGGGCCGTTGACTGACTAAGGATATCCCTGATGAGGTGCTGGAAATTGTCTTGTCATTAGAGGTCTGTCCTGGTTGTAGTTAGCAAACAGGAATCCGGAAAACCTGCTAGTTAAGGGTGTGTGGTGGAAAGCAAGGGCCAGGAGGTCCTATGTGGTCACAAGGGACCACTGAGATCTACCAGGAGCATAAAGAAAGGGCCAGGCCCGACTCTGCCACCAGTCCCACTCTCGTAGGGGTGCTCAGGGTCGTGAATCAATGACACCAGTGAGCTATGACACTAGTGAGCTATGATACCAGTGAGCTGACTCAGGACTGTTGGGACGGCACCAGCAAGCCTGCCCAACAGGACGACAGGAAAGTGTGCTTCTGTACAGCCCACACTTGTGTGAAATGGGACCCTCTGATACATCTGTCTCTGACAGCTATCTTCTTCCTTGTCTACTCAGAAACATCAATGGGAGCTCTCAAATTATTCCACACCTCATCCTTCCCAGAGGACACAGGGCATTCCTTGTATAGCTGTGCTCTGTGGATGGGACCCAGTAGATCTCTCAGCAGAATCTAGTTATGTCATCTTAATCCAGGGCAGTAGAAGCCAGGGGTGCTGTAGGTACCTAGTGAAGTGTTTTCTAGCCTATCAAATCTCTTACTGTCTTGGTATTTCATTGCTGTGAAGAGACACCATGACCATGGCAACTCTTATAAGAACATTTTAATTGGAGCTGGCTTACAGTTTCAGAGGTTCAGTCCATTATCATTAAGGCAGGAAGCATGGCAGAATCCAGGCAGGTATGTTGCTAAAGGAACTGAGAATTCTACCTCTTATACCAAAGGCAGCTAGAAGACTGGCTTCCAGGCAGTTAGGTTGAGGATCTTAAAGTCTATGTCCACAGTGACACACCTACCCCAATAAGGCCACACCTACTCCAACAAGGCCATATCTCCTAATAGTGCCTTTTCCTATAGGCCAATCATTCAAACACATGAATCTATGGGAGTCATACCTATTCAAACCATCACAGGGGGATTACCTTGATTAATTGATGTGAGCAGGACTATCCCTGGGCTGGGATTCTGCATTGAAAAGCATGGAGAAAGCTAGCATGTGTCTGCCATGTTCTTCTTCTTGACTGTGGATACAGTACAGCCAGCTTGCTCCCTGGACACACAGCTAGAGTCCCCATGGCACTTTGATTTGATCTATAGGTATCTTTATGGCTTGAGTGTGTGTGTGTGTGTGTGTGTGTGTGTGTGTGTGTGTGTGTATGAGTATAAGCATATGAGCTTGGCTAAATCTGGCTACATCTCAAAGCATTTGGCTGCTGAATCTACACAGCTTCTTTCCTGCCCTTCAGGCAGTCTCATGGTGCTGACACTAGCCCTGTGGCACCAGACTTCTCAGTCCCTGGCACCTGTCACTTGCCATCCTGTTTCTTATTCTTTCTGTGTGCTAGCTGTCCATGCACAGCTGTGTGCTGGGCTGACTACATCTGTGAGGGAGAACTTACAAGGTCTATGAATGAAGCAGATGTCAACAACAGATAGAGTTCTCACAGAAGCTCAATTTCTGGTTTTAATTGGCAAGTAGGCAGTCTAGCAGCCCTGGCCTGTTTCTACAGGATTGTGACAGGTCTGTCCCTCAAGAAGCTGTCTCCTCAGTAAGCTCTCCTGCTCTCCCCCTGACCCCATTTGCCTTGGTAAAGTTTGAATTTGCTTTTGCTCTAGTTGCAAAGCTGGAGCTAAGGTTGTTTTGCTTATGTTCTGAGGTGCTTACCACGTGTCCCGAGGGATTGGCATCACTGGGTATGGCTTTGCACTGTCACCGGCCCTCCCCATGTCTGCTGTGGCTGGCCTGTGCGTGCTCTCTCCTCCCTCCGTCACTCCCAGCACTTGCTGTTCCTCTAAAGCTAGGAGGAGAGAGGAAAATGCTTTCCTGCTTAGAATTAGCCTGTGTGGACGGAAGGCAAAGATCTGCCCCCTCCCGGGAGGCTTCTGAAGTTGCATGAGCCCAGATTCAAGGGGCAGGAATAGCAGGTGGGAAGCCATGAGCATACTTGGATGGGCTTGGGCCAGAATGGAGCCACAGACAAAGAAGAATCCCAGGGAAAGTGCTATTTTCAGCCAATCTCCCATTCTTTGATGTGAGTGCCACTTTATACCCAATGGAGACTTCTTCAGGCACAGAGAGCTGCATTGGACAAATGAATTTAGGTCTCTCCCCTAGCTCTGTTACTGCCTTGCTGTGTGGTGCTGGGTAGAGGACTTCACCTCACTGAGCTTTGCCCCTTCTACATACTGCTTCAGTATCTTCCCAAATGCTAGCAGGACTATGCACATTCATGGGTTCAAAAATGAAAGAGCTCCTAACAGGAGAGAAAGCTAGAATGCTTGCCTCACATACGTGAAGCCTCAGGTTCGAGCCCTAGCAGACAGAGGGAGGGGAAGGTGCGGGGGGAGGGGTGGAAATAGAGAAGGCGAAGAGGAAGTGTCAGTACCCAGAGAAATGAGTTCTGTGATCTAACCCCAACTCTGTCACCTCGTGTCTCTGGTCCTCAGTTTCCCCCTTTGGAATGAGGGACTAGGGTGCTCTGATCTGTTATGGACTCATCTCGGGGAGGGTAGGATTAAAAACACCTTCTACTGTTTGATCTCCACTCTGGTTAGCCAGTCATACTCCAAAATGAGTTTGGAGGGACTTAACCACACTTGAGCCAAGACCATGGTGTCTTCCAGTTGCAAAGACACAAGCGTCGATGCCTCGGAAGCTATTGGCAAAGACAACTGGTCCTGGCCTCCACGTGGCAGCTCACCAGCTTCCAGCCAGCAGGGAGCTTGCCATCTTGGCCCAACTTCCTTGTCTACAAAATAAGAGTGGTGGTATCTGTGCCCCTGGTCTGCACAGAGTCCTTCAAGTGAAGTGTGTAGTTATGACTCACCTACTGTCTCTGTCCTCTGTGTGGCGTGGGTATCCATATTGATCAGGCTTGAAGCATTTGGTGTGTGGGGTCACATGCGTGTCACCTGCCCAAGCTCTGCTTCTTCCCTTCCTTCCCTTGGCCATTTTTTCTTCCAGTGGCCAAGATGAGTGAGTCTGTGCCTTGTTTCCCACCAGGCTGAAGCTTCTTCCCCTAGATCCTTTATGCAAAACCAGAGGCAGAACACAACAGGCACACAGCCTTGGAGGGGAAGCACACGGGGCTGCTCCTCAAATGTCATTTGTTCATCCTGCTTTGTGGGGTCTGACTGTTCCCTAATTTACTTGTTGGAAGCTTAATTCTCAATACGGTGGAGGTGGCATGTGGAGCTGTCAGGGTTAGTAGATCAAGCCATTACAGAAGGGCTGGGGACAAATGAGAGAATATATCACTGGGTGTGTCTGTGGATGACTGCTGGGTGTCTGTGTACGTGTCTTTGTATACTGTGTGTGTCTGTTTCTCTGTGTGTGTTTGTCTACTTCTCTCTTTCTCTGTATGTTTGTGTGTGTTCTCTCTGTGTGTATATGTGTGTGTTTGTCTGTTGTCTGTCTCTGTGTGTGTTCTCTGTGTATTTCTTTCTGTGTTTGTGTGTGTTCTGTGTCTCAGTCTATGTGCATCTGTTTCTGTGTGTTTGTCTATTTCTCTCTTTCTGTGTGTGTCCTCTGTGTGTATGTGTGTGTGCTTATCTGTTGTCTGTGTCCTTGTGTGTGTCTTTCTGTGTGTGTCTGTGATTGTGTTTTCTGTGTGTGTTTCACTGTGTATGTATATGTTCTCTCTGCATGTATATGTGTGTGTGTGTTTGTCTGTTGTCTGCCTCTCTTTGTGTGTTTGTATGTGTTCTCTGTGTGTGTCTTTCTGGTGTGTTTGTATGTTCTGTATCTTGTGTGTATGTTATCTGTATTTGTGTGTGTTTGTTTCTGTATTTGTGTGTGTATCTGTGTGTGTCTGTGTTTATCTGTATGTGTTCTCTGTGTATGTTTGTCTGTGTTTGTGTGTGTTCTGTGTCTGTGTGTGTGCTCTGTATCTCTCTGTGTGTGTTCTCTCTGTGTGTGTGTTTATCTGTCTATGTCTGTCTCTGTCTCTGTCTCTCTGTGTTACAGTCCATGGTCGGATTAATGTAAGTTTCCATCATCAAAGGAGTGAGGGGACAGGGCACAGGTCTTAGTAGACTATAACCCAAATAATTAAAATGGGCCTATGGCAGAGAGAAAGCCCCAAGGTAGTGCAGAGTCAACCTGCTAATGATAAAGTGAGACTCCAGTACACTTCATCTAGGATGATCATGACCCAGAGGACAGAGAACAAATGTGGGGGAGGGGCTAGCAAAAGAATTCTGAGTACTGAAGGTGAGAAAGCAGCAGGACAGACCCAGAAGCCACACACCGCAGCCAGTCCAAAGAGAAAGTAAAGGGAAATGTAAATGCACACTGTGGAATCGACTTAAGCTCACTCCTGAAGGAAGGTAAATAAAATGTGGCCTGTCCATACAGTGGAATACTATTCAGCCATCAAAAAGAATGTAGTATTAACACAGAACATGGGGAGGTTCCGGAGAATGGTCTGTCAAGTGAAGTCCATTCACCAGTGACCATGGGGGTTCCTATGGAGTGTCTGCAGACTCTACAGAGAAGGGGCAGGCAGAGAGCAGCCTACAAGCAGAAGCAATGGTGAGAGAGAGTGTGAGTTTCCAGCTGAAATTCAGTTTTCATTCTGAGGTTCTAAGACTGAAAACAGTGACAGTTACGAAACTAATGAGACCGATGGCCAATGAACTGTGCACTTTGAATGGGTGGATTTACAACACGCAAGTTGCATGTCAATAAATCTGTTTTTAAAAACATTGAGCTGTACAAAGATGAGTCCATGTCTGTGGATGTCTGCAGAGCTAGGGACACCTGGGAAGATGTCACTCACATCTGTCTGCTATGGTGCTCTGAGAGACTCTGCCTTCTACTCTCAAGGGCAGCCAAGTTCTCATTGCAGCATGGCAGAGAAGTTGGGTCTGCACCCAGCCCTTACTCCTGGCTAGCCCCTGCTCCCATGCTGAGGGGCCATGGAATAGAAATTCAGGGGTCCACTTACAAGCCCAGAAACAAGTGTCTGAACAAAAGACCAAAGGCAAGCAGGGGCATGAGCTTCCGGGGGAATATGAGAGCCAGCATAGCTAGAAAGGCAGCCATATTGCAGCCTGCCTTGAACTAATGGATGAGGACTAGAGGCAGCACATATACGAGGAAAGGGGCGGGGAAAGGGGCGGGAAAGGGGCGTGGTCACCGACGCTTACATAGGTATGTTACCTGCCTGTTACAGACTGCTGACAGAGTACTACTGAGTGAGGTGATGCAGACACAGGAACAGTGGTTCGCGACCCCATTGGGGGTTCAAACAACTCTTTCACAGGGTCACATATCAGATGTCCTGTATATCGGATATTTACATTACAATTCACAACAGTAGCAAAATTATAGTTATAAAGGAGCAACAAAAATAATTTTATGGTTGGGGGTCACCACAACATGAGGAACTGTATTAATGGGTCACAGCATTTAGAAGGTTGAGAACCACTGCTCCAGAGGTTGAGATAGGGCGGACAGTGGTGGCGCACACCTTTGATCCCAGCACTTGGGAGGCAGAGACAGGCCAATCGACAAAGTGAGTTCCAGGACACCCAGGGCTACACAGAGAAACCCTGTCGCGAAAAAAAACCAAAACCAAAACCGAAACAAAACAACAACAACAAAAAAAGAAGCTGAGATAAGACTGGGAGTTCGAGTCAGCCTGGGCTACACAGCAAGACCTTGTTTCAAAAAATAAAAGTAACAAAGTGCGTTTGNGACAGGCCAATCGACAAAGTGAGTTCCAGGACACCCAGGGCTACACAGAGAAACCCTGTCGCGAAAAAAAACCAAAACCAAAACCGAAACAAAACAACAACAACAAAAAAAGAAGCTGAGATAAGACTGGGAGTTCGAGTCAGCCTGGGCTACACAGCAAGACCTTGTTTCAAAAAATAAAAGTAACAAAGTGCGTTTGGCAAGGGCAGGCATCAGGTGGGGCTGGACCAAGGCTCTACACTGTTCTTTAACTGTGCTGAATATGGCTTCCACGGGTCTGTCAAGGAGATTGTGGTCTGAATACTTCCAGAGGGAGAGCAAGTGTGGTTGCCCAATGCTGCCTATAAACCCCAAACTTCATGACTGGAGAGGTTCATGCTGCTCATTCCTTGGAGTAAATCATCATGGCAGGGGCCCAGGCCTGAAGACCTCA
The DNA here is from genome assembly GCA_902729485.2 of Mus minutoides. Taxonomy (NCBI): domain Eukaryota; kingdom Metazoa; phylum Chordata; class Mammalia; order Rodentia; family Muridae; genus Mus; species Mus minutoides. The sequence goes on along the minus strand of LR756420.1, from coordinate 561,193 downwards.
GAACCAAGCTCAGATTTGGGAGGACATTGGCCTTCAGTTTAATGGGAGTTAGGCAGTAATAATGTGTTGCCGGTGCAGGTATATTGTAGATACACCAGGATGAGCACAGCAGGATGGGATGTGGAGCAACAGTGATTACTCATCAGCACTTGGGAGGTGGCGGCCACCCCACTCTTCTCAGTAAACCATTTAATACGATTCCAAGCTCACTGTGATAGGTAAAAGGGCTGCTATGCTCCTAACCATGGAATGAAAAGCAGACTAGGCCTTCTCTAGGATCTTTCTGTACAGGACTAGACCTGAGGGTCTAGATTGATGGGGGCTGGTGGGCTAGCCGCTCTTCCCCAGATCTGGCTCAATGCCCTCTGACCTCCCAGTCCCTTGGGGCCCAGCCACCTGACTGCTGTGACCACCATCTCCAGAGGAGGATGGAACCTGCACTTCTTCAAACCTCTCCTGCTCCTGGTGAATCAGGGACAGGAATGGTCACCAGCCACATGCTGAACCTCACTGCCCTGTGCTCACAGAATACAGGATGGGGACTCAGATAGAGGTGGGGCTCCATCATGCCCAGCTAACAGTCTTTCTCCTTCTCTTCTGTCAGATCTCTGCCTGCATGAGCTTTCCAGATTTCCCTATCCTAACCCAACTCCACTATACACAGTAGTCATAGACCAGGCTATCCCCAACAAACAGACTGACCTTCCCAGCCAGGAGGTTCCCACAAGAACCAAAAGGCTATGAACCATCCATGTCTGCATCCTGCCTGTTCCTTAGAGAGGAACAGTGAACAGGGCATAGGGAGGGGACAGAGAGGCCAGGCAGGCAGTTTCCTGCTACTCCTCAAAATAACCACGGTGTATATCCATGGCCTCAAACTGTAGGCATGTAGGATAAACCCTCGTAAATCTGTGTCCAGGACTGAAAAACCAGAGGCCATGCCAGGGGCCAGACCCTCAGAGCATGCTTGTTCTCTCTCTCTCTCTCTCTCTCTCTCTCTCTCTCTCTGTCTCTCTCCTGCCTCCCTCCCAACCACATCGCCCCATCATGGAGCTGCGAGGCCCCAGCCCAGCTCACACCCACGGACCACATATTTTAATGCGCCTTCCAGAAAAACAGCTACAGCATCTACGACATTCTTCCTCCTCCTTGAAACAGCAGTGAGGGATGGGCCTGGGGGGAGGAGGGCCTGGGAGACATGGGGGAGGAAGAAGCAAGCTTCCTGCCCTCCTCCCCTGAGGAATCAGAGAGAGCAGGGCTCCTGCCTCTTTCCAGGCCTCAGACAGCTAGAAAAGCACCAAGAATGTAAGGGTCATCCAGAGACCTTGGTGGGGGAATCTTTACAAAAACATCATCAAGTTTAGAGGCTACCACCAAGATGCTTTCTGGGTCCAAGTGAACACAGCTACCTCAAGGCATCCTTACACTTGAGCCTAGAACTGAGAAGAGGGATATGCCATAGAGTAGAGAGTCACGGGGCACAGGGGATGTGTAAAACTGACCCTCAGGTGGCCCCAGATGACCTTGGGGGCTGAGGCAGAAAGAACTACTTGGTTGAATAGAGTGTGGAGGAGAATCATAAGGGCTTGAGCTCCCACGTGGGGAGTACAGCTGACATGTAGGAAGCCAAAGGTGCTTAGGGAATGGCAAAGCCTGTGAGGGTCACAGGCTAGAGCCTTCAGCCAGAGTCTCCACAGCTCTGCCTCCATTCCCAGGTGGAGAGTATCTGGGAAGAAGGTGGGCAACCATCTTTCTAGTAACCTTGCTCGTGACTCCTCTTGATGGGTGCACTTGATTGGTGCACTTGATGGGTGCACTAGTCAGATGCTGCCTTAGCCAGTCAGCAAACCCATCTTCAGGTCACATACTGGAGGCAGCCTGCGCAGTGAAAAGCAACACCCAGGAACAGTCAACCCCACTGAGGGTGGTTCTCACTGAGTGTCTGGATTATGGTAGGCGAGGGGAAGAGAAGGGAAGCCAGGGCTCAGATTGTGAGGGGAAGGCCCTGGAAAGCTGTGCTCGGTTTGCTGGTTCTTTTCCTTGACATTAGCTTCCCTGGAAAGTGAATTTCAATGACTGTGTTGTAGAGAGCAGAGCTGACTCATCAGCTTGTTAGGAGGATGGATGCATGAATGGGAGGGACAAGATGGATGACCAAGTGGTTGGATCGATGGATGGATGGATGGATGGATGGGTGGATGGATGGATGGGTGGATGAGTAGGAGGTGGGTGATAGATGGGTGAGTGACAGGTGATGGATGGATGGGTAGTAGATGGGTCACAAGGAGATGTTGGGTGGATGGGTGATGGATAGGTGATTGTGTGTGATGATGGACAAAGGAATAGAAGGCTATCTGTTGAAAGCCTCAGGAAGCATCTCAGGCCAAGGTTACTGACTGGAAGAAGGGGAGGAGGCAGGACCCCCCATCACAATGCCATCCCACCTACACAGGCAGAAGGGACCAGGATGTTGGAGAAAACCTGTAACTATGTTCTGAAAATGAATGGTTGTGTCTGGTCAAACGAATGCTCTGAAGTGAGAGGTCCTTTGGTGGTCAGCCATTCTCAAAACCTTTTGGAGCTAGCTGTGTGAGGTTTATGGTGACCACACTGATCTGAATCAGAGGGCTGAGGAGACCTGGGAGATCAGGTACAAGGGGCATGTGGCTCAGTACGCTCCTTCAGAGGGACAGTGACAGATGTCAGTTATTGAATACCCACTGAGTACCAGGCCCTGGGCTAGTCACTCAGTGTTTATTTGGTCTCCCATGGATTGTAGTCAGAGGCTCTAGCAGTCCCATTTTGTAGATAAAGGCAATGAGGCTCAGGCAGGTGATCTATCTTGTCCAAGGTCACACAGCTGCTGAGAGCAGACAGGTCTCCCCAGGCCATATGGCGCATGCGCACATTCACAGCGTGTGTCCGTACACATTCACAGTGTGTGTCCATCCACGTTCACATGTGTGTATATGTTCAGTGAAACTGTCCATGTTTGAGTGCATGCCTGAATGTAGAAGCCAGGGGTCAGATGTCTTCTGCTATGACTCTCATGTTTTTGTTCTGTTTTATTTTGAGACACAGTCTCTTATTGAACATCATTGGTTCCACTAAGATGGCCAGCCACTGAGCAACAAGAATCCTCCTGTCTTTGCTTCCCCTAGCACTGGAGTTACAAATGTGCATCACTACGCCTGGTTACTGGGAATTGTACGGATACTGGGAATTCAAACTGGGGGCCTTATATCTGTGTGACAATCGCTTTCCCAGCCCCTGGCCATTCTTGCAGCTGCTGTCTGGTGATGGCTCTCCTACCCAACTCTCAGGCAGCACGTCCCACAGTATGCCAAGTGGCTGCAGCACCAGTGCCAGGTGGCTTTGCCTGAGACAAAGGTAGGAGGAGGTTGGTGATGGCACAGAGGGTGTGGTGGCCCTGACAATATGGGATTGAGCAACACAGCCAGGTGTCTAGATGAGGAAAGAGCAGCTCTCCAATTTGTTCTCATCAATGAGTGGAGCAGGCTACAAGCCAGGACTCCCAAATCTCTCCTGAACAATGTGACCCCAGGGCACCCGCAGACTGAAAGTTCCAGATATCTGTCTTTGCCGCAGCTGAAAACTTGACGCTGAATGTTCAGAGCCCAGCAAATGAACACAGCAAGGAGCTACTGTTGACAGAGAACAAACACAACGGAGAGCTGGCTCATTGGAGGGTGGGGCCAGACAAGCAGCTGCTACTCCCTGCAGGCTGATGGTCTGATAGGTGATGGTACTACCCTCTGAAGCTGGTGCTGCTCATTGTGCCTCTGGCTGTGTTACGTGGTGATGTGCCAGCTTGCTGTGAGGAGTTCATTCTAAGGGAAGGAAGACAACACAAAGTACCAGATTGCACCACGGTCATGGCTTTGTGTGCCGAGAGCATGCACCACGGTCGGGGCTTTGCGTGCCGAGAGCAGCTCTTTAACGGATGAGCCAAGACTAAGCTCCACTGGGAACGTGGCTTTTGACAGATGGACCCATCCATCTGTGTTGGTGCGGGTATGACACGCAGGGTCTCAGAAATCCTCTGGTCATTCATATCTAACCTCACTGTATGGTCTTGACCATGGATGACTGACTAGGACCAAAGGGTCCAGTAATCAGATACTGGTGCTGGTGCTGTAAGGAATGGTCACATCCAGCAGAATGGTGGTGGCCCGAAGGCGAGCTTGGGGGGCTGGTTAGCTGGCTTGGAGCAATAGTCCTGGGGGAGGCCACAGTGAGACAGGTTTTGTAAATACACAGTGGCAGCAGATCTGCCCACAGGGTAGTGTGGAGCATCTGGACACCCCCAGGAAGCAGCAGCATGGTAACTTCTGGGAAGGACTGTTGGAATACGAGGATAAAGGCTCACCTCTTCTACTGGCCATCCTTACCTCTCTGGAGACTGACTCTCCTATGCTGTGCCTCCTGTGACCATTTGAGCATTAGCTTCTCATTGCCATGTACCTCCCATGCACAACTCCAGCATAGGAAAGAGAGACACACTTAGCTGCTGCCTGGCCTTGGCATCACTGGGACCTCAGAAATGCTTCTCTACTGACTGTCTTGGTCAGTGTGCTGTGAAGAGATAACATGACTATAGCAACTCTTATAAAGGAAAACATTTCATTGGGGCTGCCTTACCGTTTCAGAGGTTTAGTCCATTATCATCCTGGCGGGGAGCATGGCAGCATATAGGCAGGTATGATGCAAGTGGAGCTGAGAGTTCTACATCCAGATCCTCAGGCAGTAGAAAGACAGAGCCAGATAGCTTGAACTTTTGAAACCCCAAAGCCCACCCCAAGTGATACACTTCCTCCAACAAGGTCATACTTCCTCATCCCTCACAAATAGTGCTACTCCCTGATGACCAAGCATTCAACATGTGAGCCTCTGGGGGCTGTTCTTACCCAAATCTCCACATGGGGTGATCTGTTGACTGTGTGTTAGTTTTGTTTCGTTGTTCTCTATGTGTAAGTAGCAACTTATATTTGGCAAAATGTCCCCCCCTCCAATTCATGTGCTAGGTCCTTTTTATTGAGTGAGGCAAAGGACTATTCCAAGGGGTGAGTCCAACTATAAAAGATGCTAAGCCTCCTCCTTGCCAGGAGATGCTCTGAGGACCACACAAGCTATCATCAGTACGGCAAGATGCAAAAAGACAAGGCTGGGCATGAGGGCAAAGGGTTGCCTTGAGTTATCAGTAGCATGGGTACATTGAAAACAGAAGGATCCTACGTGCACTGGTTCCTTCCAGAAGGCCAGAGGTTGGTGTCCTGGAGAGATGGCAGCCCTCTGTCCTGACTGAGCCCTGAATGGCCACTCCATGGAGTCAGCCTGCATGCCTGTGGAGTACAACTCTGCCCTGAAAACAAAGGAATACCCACCACCAGCAACAGCACGGATGAGCCTGGAGGACACTGTGCCAAGTGAAACAAACCAGACATGGTTTAGACAAATGGGAGACGGTTGTGTCTGGTCTCCTGTGCAGCCTGAAAAGGCCAGGGGAGCCAGTTTCACAGTCTGTTAATACAGTTAATAGCAGTTTTTTTTTGGAGGGGTGGTTTTTCGAGATGGGGTTTCTCTGTATAGCCCTGGCTGTCCTGGAGCTCACTCTGTAGACCAGGCTGGCCTCTAACTCAGAAATCCGCCTGCCTCTGTCTCCCAAGTGCTGGGATTAAAGGCGTGCACCACCACTGCCCGGTTAGAATTATATATATATATAAAACAAAACCAGCAGGACTCTATAAAAGCAGGAAACTTTTACGGATAATGAAATCATGGCAGTTCACGACATGCACTGCACTGACCTGGAGTCTAGCTGAGGTGGTTTGTTGTTGTTGTTGTTGTTGTTGTTGTTGTTTGGTTTCTCAAGACAGCGTTTCTCTGTGTAGCCCTGACTGTCCTGGAACTCACTCTGTAGACCAGGCTGGCCTTGAACTCAGAAATCTGCTTGCCTCTAACTCCCAAGTGCTGGGATTAAAGGCGTACTTGTCGTGTGTGTTTGAAAAGGCGAGGGGAGCATCATAAGTGTTCATTACCAAAATAAATGACTAAATGTGTGAGATAGCTTGGTGGAGGGTTTGCCTTGGCTGCAATACCAAAGCACACACGTCCCTCAGAACACCAGAGGCATGTCGCACACAGATTCAGTGTTTGTCAGTTACTTTTTTTTTTTTTTTGGTTTTTCGAGACAGGGTTTCTCTGTATAGAACGTGGCTGTCCTGGAACTCACTTTGTAGACCAGGCTGGCCTCGAACTCAAAAATCTGCCTGCCTCTGCCTCCCCAGTGCTGGGATTAAAGGCGTGCACCACCACGCCCGGCTGTCAGTTACATTTTTAAAAAGTGAATCTTGTCAAATGCCCTGCCCCACTAGTTCTAGAGAAGAAAGCTCCAGCATGAAGGACACGAGAGGGAAGGTACAGGACTGACCTGGAAGAAAGGCCTCTGGAGATCCAGCTCGGGGCAGTGGGAGAGCACCTGCCAGGCTGAGCAGGCCCAGGCCCAGGCTGGATCCGGAGTAGGCCTCACATTGTTAGTGACTTTGAAGGCAGAGACGTGGAAATCATCTAAAATGAAACACAGTGATAATTTCCCTTTGTTTGCTGTGCTGGAGTTTGAAGACAGGGAGCTGTGTAAGCCCCTACCACTGAGCTACAGCCCCAGACCCTCAACTGTAACACACAAGGATACCAATCTCAGACGGCTCAGCACATGTGTCATGGGAGGGAAGAGAGGAAAAGGAGTCCTGAATTCCCACACTTGCACTGATCACAGTTGCCCCATCTGCTCCCGACGCCCATCCTTTCTTCCAGTGCCCAGGGTCCTTGCCAGCCTTGCCGGTGTGGTGAACTTGTGTCTTTCCTGTTACCTCTGCCAGCCAGAGAAGCTGGGGCTGCCCCGTGGCTGCATCGCAAAGAGGAGGGTAGAGAATGGAAGTCAAGTTACCAGGCTCTAAAAGGTGAAATGAGTTTTGGCCCCTGGATCCATGATGACAGAAAGAGGGCCATGGCTATGTGCAGTCCGTTCAGCACACAAAGCATACCAGAGGCACGCCCGAGGGAAAGGCCATCCAAAGAAGTTCCACCAGGAACACAGCTCATGCTGTATCACCAGGGATGCTCCTGACACGAGCGTCTTGAATATTTGTGTGCCTCCCAGTCTCCGTGTGAAGCGGTGTTACTAGGGAGCCGTGCCATTCACAGCAAGGTAGGCAGGAATCTACCTCGTGAAGCCTAAATGTACACCCCTCAGATTTAGACCAGCTGGTGTTGTCCCCACAAATGTCATCAAAGCCCATGTGGAGAGCTGGCCGGAAGAAAGCCCAGCATTGGGAGAGGTAAAGTAAAGCATGACTCTGAAAAAAGGAAGAGGAAGAAAAGAGAGGTGTCCCAAAATACACGCTCCTTTGGCCTTCTGCCAACTGCGACGTAAACTTGGGCTTCCGGGATGAGCAAGAAGGAAGGGTGCTTATGCATGCCTCACAAAGCAGCCATCCCAGCAGGCTGTGGCTCCAACGGTAGGGCCTTCTTCCCTTCAGAACTGTAGGGCTCAGCACAGGCCTGCTCACTGTCACACACTCACTATGTGTAGAGCCCTCCACATCTCTCTGTTGCCCTCAGAGGATCCTTAGAGGAAAAGCCAGAGCCCACATGCAGGGCTCCCTCCAGCAAGTCCCGCCCCCTTCCTACCCTAGGTTGTGGTAAGCGATATTTAAAACTCTGTAGTGGAGAAGCCAGGGCCAGGTCAGCTGTCCCTCTGTCTCTTGACCACGGGGAGACCACCTGATGAAAGACAAGACTCGCTGGGTTCACTGTGTCCTCACCACTCCAGCAGCACCTGAGTATGAACTGTCTGGGGTCAAGTCCTTCCTCAGCAAGGAAGAATTTCTTCTCTAAACGCCTGGACCACATAGCTGAGCATGGGCCTCAGGAAGGTTATTGGGGAGCCAGGCCTGTTAGCCTGGGAGGGAAGGGATTGTTTTCAATAGTGTGTGGACAAGGGACATTATCTTGTCCCTTTCCCATGATTCACTACTACACCAGGTTTAATGTCATTGCATGGGGGCAACCATGGAGTCAAGATTAACTCTTTCAATGTCCCACAGCAGAATCGCTGGACAGGGCGAGGTGAGGAAGCAGACCACCCTCAGGCCGGCACAATGAGAAGTTCCAAAGGCCCACCTCTCTGGCCCCTCAGATGCTAACATCCACTGAGGTCCCAGACTAGAAGGCTGATTCCATCTGTGTCTCTACAATTCTGGTTTCCAGTCACACACATCATACAGACCTATCTACAGAGCCAAGTGGGGAAGGCCGTGGCAGGATTGCATTAGCTCCTGGGCAGATGGATAGTAGTTGGGCAGCCCAGGCAGAGACAGCAGTGCCAGTGAGACCATGGGCAGTGCGGGAGCAATGAGGTCACCACTGTAGCCCTCACTGGGCCTCTGCACCCCCGTGCCCCATATATAATTGAAGTCACTCTGTGGCTCATCTTTCTGAGGCTCACTGGTCCTCACTCTTATGTGCCTGAGACCGGGTGGGCTTCGTGGTGGTAGTGTCATGGCCATGGAGTTGGGGCAGCAGAAGGAAGGGCAAATGGAAGAACTTCTGAATGGAAGGAGCTGCCTTCCATGAAACTGATGGTAGACCTTTGGAGCCAGCTTTCTGTGCTCTAAATGGCCCCTCTGTTTCTGAGCTCTTTAAGGTGACAACAGTGCCCCATATTTTACAATAAACCAGAGAACAGATAGGCAGAGTTAATGGCCACGGTGACACTCTTTATGGATGGCGTTTCTTTCCCGCTCCCTGTGGATTACAATCAAACAAACCTATGTCCTCACTGTATAGTGCCCAACTTGGCTGAGTAACTTGATGTTACTCAGCCTCTCCCTGCCTGCCCTGCAAAGCAGTGTTTACCACATCCATAGAGGAGAAAAGGAGATATGGGGCCTAGTGCTGAGTGAACTCACAGCCCTGGGCTCACTCTGCATCCCTCCATGCAGGTTATGTGACCCTGGGCAAGTCACTAACCTGAACTGCGGCTTCTTCATCTCTCAAGTAGGAAAGAGCTTCACTGGGAGTTGGGAGGAGTTGCTCCATTCTTTCAGTAGATATTTTTTGAGCATCTACTAAAGGCACATCAGAGCTGATGCTGGAGGACTGTGGATGTGAAAGGCCCCCTGACCATGTTAGGCTCAAGGGGAAAGGATGGCAGCTAGGAAGCAACCCTGTCAGTGTGTGACCGAGAGTCTGGTATGAAATGAATCTCCTCTTCCCTTTCAACCCCAAGCTCGGGAGAGGTTGGAACAGATTGCATCAGCCTAGTCTAGATGGTCAGGGCCGTGAGGTTTTCAGAGGAGATGACACAAGCTAAGAGATTAGGTCAGGGGACACTCCGGGGTAGGGGACAACAGGTACAAGTACTCTGAAGCTACAGGAAGCTCAGCATGCCTGCTGAACACAGCCATAGAGGGGTTGAGGTTATGGAAGTCCTCCAGAGCCAGGCCAGGAAGGGATCTGATGGGTAGGTGGGAAGGCAGGCTTTACCCACTATGACACCATAGCAGGGGCTGTGGAGAGGGAGTCTGCCACATGGTCTGAAGAGTCAGAAAATGTAGCACAGTGGCCTCTGGGCCTCCCTGTCACTGCCTTCCCTCTCTAAGGATCAGGAGAGCCCATTCCCTGAGGCGGACTCCCTGTACTGCACAGAGCCCGCCCATCTCACCCCCAGATCCTGACACCCCAAACAGTGACTCATGGAACAAGACAGCAACCAAGTACTCAGGTTAAAATTATGCAAGCCACGTGTGTGATATTAAAAACCCAGAGAGTGTGTTTCCAGTCAGGGGATGCCAAAATGTAGCTGCTTTATTTAAGGAAGTTATTGGGCTAGTGTGAACGGATGTTTGTTGAAGGTTTTTCTCCCAGTGGGGGAGAAATAGGTACCTGCAGCTTGGTTGCTAAAAATAGGGGGGACCTCAGTCTGTCTCATGTGATGGGTCCCAAAATTACCACCTCTTCCCTTCCTTCCCAGCAGCAGCTCTGGCTGGTGGCTAAGCCAGATCCTTTTGTGACAACCTGAGACGCCGAGGATTCAGTTCCTGAATCACAAGGTTGGTGTGTGCCCATCCTGGGTGCCTCTGCGAGGGAGACCAGGGCCCAATAAAGGGTACCAGGGACTGTGATCAAAACTTATCGCAGAGATTACAAAGATACCCTCTTACTTCATACAATCAATATGCATCTTTTTTTTTTTTTTCTTGTAAGAAAGAAAGATCTGCTGGAGCCTGGATCTTTTGGTTTTTCCCTTCTCCTGCCTGTGGCCAGACAGCCTCCACCTGTCTGCCTAGGTGCTCTTCAGCCATTCAGCTACTCCTCATATGCACTCCTGTCTCATTAATATCCAGCAACTGTTCTCAGGCCTGATCTAGGATCTAGTAGGCCCTCACTGAAGGGGAGACTAGATCTGGGGCGGGGTGGTGCTTTGCCCCTTAGATGGACCAGAGAGTGACCCAGGGTGATCTGGTGGTCTAAAGAGCCTCTCTAGGATCCAACTCAGGGCAGGTCTTGTCTTTGCACAGGGATGATGAAGGGTGCCCTGGGGAGCTGCTCCTGAGCCAATGACTCCTGCCCCTTGAGGACTTTAGGGATAGGGGTGGGCATTAAACTACTTTTGGGATGGGATGGGCATTAAACTACTTTTGGGACCACATACCATTTAGCCTTCTTTGGCTGGGACACCTCAAGGTCCAGGTCTTGAAGGTCAGAAGGACCAGCTGAGACCTCTTAGCCTGTCCCCTGGACCCCTGTGTGTTCTTGAACTGATTTCTGTGCCTTTTTGAATTGTTCTTTCCGTAAGAACACTGTGTGAGCAACCCAGTCATGATTGATGGTGAACACCTTTAATCCCAGCATCCAGGAGGCAGTTGAGGCAGGTGAATATCTGTGATTTGAGGTGAGGCTGGCCTACACAGGGAGTTCCCGAACAGCCAGAGGCCACATATAGAGTCCCCATCTCAATAAACAAACAAGCAAAAGGAATTCCCATGAGACTTGAAGGCAATGCCTGCTGCCAAGGAGAGCAGCCCCAGTAGCCCCTTGACCAGATGACACCCTGGTTCCCTTACCCAACTCACCGCTCTGGTGTTACATCAGCTGGTATTGGCAGTTATTCCTAGCCTTTACTTAGCAGATGTAGAAATGAAGTTCAGGGAGGCAAGGAATATGTTCAAATTTCCACGGCAGAGCTGACACCCCCACCCCTCCAGTTGTCGGTCAAGCTCTTCTGCAGCACTCCAGGGCCCTACCTTCTACCCTGGCCTGGAAGGTGCAAGCCAAGAGGACCATGCAGCTTGGGGAAGCTCCCCTCAGTCCCAGCTCTGACTCTGTGTTCTCTGGCTGCTGGGAATAGTCTGGCTTTACTCGGAATAGTTCGCTGTGGATTTCAGAGCGGAGACACTCACAGCTCAGGAGATACTGCAATGAGATTTCTCTAAAAGACAATAAACTTTCAGGCTCCCATAAGGCCTCTTGGTTGGGTCCTGCCCCACCGTACCATGCCCAGATGACCACCACCTCATGTCACCCCTCCTCATTCCAGGCTGTCTCTTCTATCAGCTTGACCCAGTGGTTAGTGTGACTGCAGTATCATGGAGACAGACTGGCTTAGTTATAGTACTGATGATACTGTTAAATAGATACCTAAAGGATACAGGTAAATAGAAATGCATGCTGAACAGGCATATATAAACACTGGATATAAATAGTTCAATATGTAATAGATATTGCTAAATGGTTTTCCAAAATATGTAATCACTTTATACCCCATCAGCCATGTAAGATTTCCTGGTTTCCCACAGTCTAGTCAACACTTAGTATTATCAAGATTTTAAGTTTCAGCCAGTCAGTTGGGGTGCTGTGGCTATCTCTTTGTAACTTTGATTTTTGTTTCTCTGATCATTGATGAGATTCAGTACCTTCATGCTCATTGGCCACTAAGATATTGTGGTAAAATACCTGGATCTTGCCCCTTTTGTATTTCATTCACACCCAAATGCATGTGATGTAGTTATTAGTCTGGGCATATTTGGAGCCTACAGGTCAACGCTGGGTGTCTTTCCTCTATCTCTCCACTTTAGTTTTTGAGACAGGGTGAGCCTGAAGCTGTACCCCCTCCCCCGCACCCTATCCCAGTGCAGAGGTCACAGCACTTGCTGCCATGCTCCCCTTTTTACATGGGTTCTGGGGATTCAAACTCAGGCCCTCATGCTTCAGTTTACACACCAAGCCATCTCCACACTTCTTGGTCATGTTGTTTTCTGTTTTTTTAATGTCAAATAAATAATAAGACTATCAGGATTGGGTATTTCGGGACAAAGGCTCAAGTAGCTTAGGATGGTCTTGAACTTGTGGCAATACTTCTACTTCAGTTTCCCTAGTTCTGGGATTAGAGACCTGAGTCACCACGCCCACCTACATTTTTCTTTTAAGGATGAATTTTTGGCTTGGTTTTACTGTTGCTTTGGAATGCCCTGTGTAGCAGACTCCTGCTTCTACCACCTGAACATGGGATTGTAGGTGTGTGCCATGCCTGACGTGAAGATATTTTTTTGTGTGCCCACCTGCATGGTTTTTGTTTTTGTGAGTGAGAGGGATAGGATCTCAAGTAGCTCAGGCTGGCCTCAAACTCTGTGTAGAGTCAAAGGTGACCTTGAATTTCTGATCTTCTTGTCTCCCCATCCCAAGTGCTGGCGCTGGGATCATGGGTGGGCATAGTCATGCCCAGTTCATGAGGTGCTGGGTTTTGAACTCGAAGTGTTGTGCATGCCAGACAAGCACTTGATGGACTGACCTGACTCTGTCTCTGAAGATATTCTTCCATGTCACTCTTTCCTTTAGCCTAGATCCTTCTGCCGCCATTGTGATGGTGTGGGCAGGATTCTGCTCCTCTACGGACAGCCAGCTGGACCAACACTAGTCATTAAAGACTGTCTTTATCCTGTGCTTAGCACAAACCACACGTCTGTTTGTGTCTGTCTTCTGTCTTCTACCCAACAGGTCTGGTCATTTATCCAAACACAATGCCACAGTGTTTTAGTTAGTCTTATGATTGGCTTTAATATCCAGGAAAGTTAGAGAAGGCTGTGGGCATGGGGGAGGTGGTGAAGGGAGAGAAGGTGGACATGAGGGAGACTCAACCAAAGCAAAGTAGGTATATGTCATTATGAAACCTGTTACCTTCTATGCTAATTTTAAGAAATGCACAAACCAAAAATGCACAAACCCACTAAAGAAACTCCGATTTCATTCTTCTTTCCCCATCTCTTCTCCTTCACTGTAAATAACTGTGTTCCATCCTTTTGTTTCTAGTTCTTCTGAATCTATTTTCACACACACACACACACACACACACACACACACACACACACACAAAGCGGGAGATCTTGCTGCCACAGAGGATCATGAAAGCCAGTGCCTCCCTGTTATAGGGATGTAGTTCCAGAGCCCGGAAACAACACCAACCAGAAGAGAGCAGAACGTGGACCCTAACCACTCTGCTTGACCAATCTGGACTTCTCAATAGAGGATGCTACGGCAAGCAGGCACATAGTGATGGGCCCAGGGGTGGCTAGCATCCTGGGTACACCGGAGGCTTCCCATGCTGTGATTAGCTCATGAGCCACTTCTCCAGTACCAAGATGTGCTTGTGCTCTGGTCATCTTCACTGCACATACTCAGAAACAAGGCAGACAGGAGCATGTGACCCTCCCAGGGTCCTCCAGTCAGTCAGGGAAAAGATCTGGTTGAAGCTGGGTTCCTAAGCACCAAAGAACCCTTCCTTCTAGTTTTTGCTAAAAAAGTCCATATGCCCAGGACCAGTTTTCTACAACTCAGGAAAGTCATCAGGACTCTGGCTGTTCCAGTATGACAGGCTGGTCTTTCTGTAAACTCTCAGCCACTTGGGGGCCAAGATAACAAAAGCACAGACTCTGGCGTCAAACTGGGTTGGGTTCCAGGCCCACTTGTGCCACAGTTGGCTGAGTGGCATTAGGTAAGTTTCTCTGAGCCTCCCAACATAGAGTAGAGATGATAATAGCACCTTCCTTGCTGATGGAGACAAAGATTAAAGGAGGTGACAAAGATGAGGCCTTCAGAACCAAGTCTGAGACCTCGGCTCCATCTATCTATCTATCTATCTATCTATCTATCTATCTATCTATCTATCATCTATCTATCTATCTATCTATCTATCTATCTATCTATCTATCTTACCTCACTACAAGAGTTACCCCGGGGATTAACAGACTAGAGCCCAGATGTTCAATGTCTTTTCTTGTGTAACTACAGGCGAGCTACCCACACATGCTGGGCTTAGAGACCTTGGTAAAACTACTTCCTTCCCCTATTGTGGTGTTAGCATGTGCAAAGGGCTTTGGAGGGCCTGCTGCTCATGCAGTGTGGGTCACCTTCGTGCTGTAACTACCCCAATACTTCCACAGCCAATGAAAGCTAGGATCATGGGTTGACTCCAGTCCACCCTCCCTCCAGCTTCTGCCCTGTGCCCAGAGAGTGAATCAGATCACTTCCACCCTGACTTTGGATCGTGGAAACATTGAGTCTGGACACCCATGCCTCAGGTTCTGGCATGGTGACATCCAGAGTTTCAGGTACATTCCCACCTTGATGTCTACATTTCATCTGAACATGGTTCATACGTCACTGGATAAAAATGGCCTTCGTGTGGCTACAGCTATCTTCAGGACCAGACGTGTATCCATAAGTAAATGAGGAAAACCATGACACAAGTCTTGTTTTCCTTTTCCCCTTGGCTGCCAGGTATGTGGCTGCTGGGTTCTGTGCCAGAAGGAACTGAGTTGCTCATTGAGGGCAGTACTGCAGGAGTGAATCCTGGAGCTAGAGAAATTCAGGCGGCCTGGCTCCTCTGTTCAGGGCTGTGTAGGTGACTCCATCATTCCGAGCCTGCTTCTTCCTCTGTGGAGAAACGAGAACCTTCTGCGTTCTACCTTCTCTGGACTGGGAGAGCCTGACAGCTGTATCCTCCTCCATTCTACCTTCTCTGGACTGGGGGAGCCTGACAGCTGTATCCTCCTCCATTCTACCTTCTCTGGACTGGGGGAGCCTGACAGCTGTATCCTCCTCCATTCTACCTTCTCTGGACTGGGGGAGCCTGACAGCTGTATCCTCCTCCATTCTACCTTCTCTGGACTGGGAGAGCCTGACAGCTGTATCCTCCTCCATTCTACCTTCTCTGGACTGGGGGAGCCTGACAGCTGTATCCTCCTCATCATTGAAGCTGTTTCCTTTCCTGGGAGGTTCATGGTCACCTTGGCAGGTGCTGGTGAGGACTCAGACAGCGGTGCCAGGTACCCGTTACCCAGTTGCTGGCACTTTGTACACAGCAAATGAGATAAAATGATAAAATGAGAGCTTATGACCCTTAGATTTGCACATTGAGGTGTGTTCTTCAATGATGAGGACCAAATCCAGGGCCTGGTGTATTTCAGTGGAGCACCTAGTCTCAAGAGTATATCCCTTGGTGTTATGAGACAAGAGCTTTGCTCTGAAGCCCAAACTCACCAGGACTCACAGGCCTTCTGCAGCCTTCTTGTGGTAACTTTAAAACTGCTTTGTAATCCAACTGCGGCCTGTATTCTGGCTTCTCGAGCTTGTGGATGTGCCTGTGATGGGCACCCCCAGCTCAGGTGAGTCTTTGCAGGTGTACATTCCTACTGCTGCCAGGGCAGCAACTGTTAGAGGTGGCCCCACAGAAACAGAGCCAGGACCAGGCTTCTCACTGCTCCATGCTCTACAGGCTCCTGGCATTGTATAACTACAGTGATGCTCACCCAGGACCTACAGCCCATGTGGGGCTGGTACCAAAGGAAAGTGGTAGTCTAATCTCCTGCCAGATGAGGCAGGTAGCTGTGTGCTGGAATAGCTACTCTGAAGGCTCTGGCCAAAGTCTGAGGTATCCTACCTCTCCTGTCCCCTGGGCCCTCTGGGGATACTTCTGCCTGCCACCCTCTCCTCTATGCTGCAGTGTCCTAGCCCCTGGTAGAACCTCTCTTTTCTCACTTTTGAGGAACACTGGAGATGGTCTCACTTCTACTCTCTTAGCTGCTGGATGCCTGAGGCAAGGGACTCCACTTTCTGAGACTCTCTGTCTACAGCTGAATTTGCAAGCTGTCTTCTTTGGTGTGGCAGAGGCAGGAGAAAAACATGGGATGTATCTGTGGTCAGCCCCAGGCGCAGCACATGAGCAGGGACCCACATTCCTCCTGTCATTCCATGCTTCTGCACCAGGTCTGGTCCCAGATCTCCTAACCCATGCAGATTGAAGTTTCTTGCTTTCTCGGGAGTACAGAAGCAGGGCCATGGGAGATCAGCCTTGATCAGTGGGATGCCCTCTATGGGTTTTCTATCCTGGGACTCTAGAATGACCCACCACAGTATATTCCTGCCTCTTAGTGAATTCTAGAAATCAGTGGAACCCAGAAGCCCTCACAGCAATGTTCCTAGCTGTTTCCTATTCCTGCCACAGGGGTCTCCCTAAGTGGCTAAGCCACTGGCCTCACCTTTATTCGTCAGCTTAGCTTTCTTGTGAGGGGTGGGCTTCAGAGCCAATGCAGCTTTTAATATGAGCAAATCAGCCTGTACTGGACTGGCCACAGCCTCCATTTGTTTTAATGCACTGCTTATTCTGTTTGCTTATTTTGCCCACACCTGTCACTCAAGATGAGTAGGCGGGACTACCATCATAACAGCTCATTCCTTCCAATTCTTCCCTTCCTCCTCTTTCTTTCTCTTTTGCCTCTATCCTTCTTTTCTGTCTTCTGCCCATCAGAGTCAGGCCTCTCTGCAGATATTTTATTCAGTATGCACTGAGTGGGCCAGCACTATGTGGGGAGGCAGGGCTGAATGAGCTCCCTTGGAGTGGGAAGGACAGGAAGGCAGCGGCTGCAGCAAGGGTGTAGCTGAAGGACAGGACAAGACGCTGGGGGGCCTCAGCGATGGAGCAATTAACATACATACCCAAATAAGAGACAGTCTAGAATCTACCTGGACTGTAGATAGAAGGAAAACCTCCATCCTTCCCAAGAGCCCATGCATGTCAAGCTAGAGAGTCCAAAATGACAAGAAGGGAAGAGAGAGAGGCAGGCAAATGCTCACTTATAAGGTTAATTTATTATCTTACAGGCACAGGCTTATCACCTCTACCACACTGAATTATCACTGTTACACAGGGTCATATCAGCTCCATTTAAAGCAATGTTGAAAATAACATTGCTTTAAACTCATGTTATTTAACATACTAATTTGAAACTCTGGACCTTCAAGAAATTCCCTGGTCCTGATGGTTTTTTTTTTTTTTTTTTTTTTTTTTTTTTCCTGTGTGGTCTGCTGTTGTCACTGACGTGGAAGACATCACATTTCCCCACAGCACATCTACATGGGGACTGAAAGGAAAGGCTCAACCTCAGCCTTTCAAATCCACATGTCCTCCCCACCCCCAGACACACACCAGAACAGTTGGGGTGGGGTGGGGTGGGTTCAGCGGCTGCAGTGAACATCTGGGGAGGTGACTGAAACACAGCCTTGCTGGAGTGCTCTGAAAATGGCTTTTTAACAGCAGCTTCCCACCCTGCCGCCACAAAGTCCTGTTGTCCTGAGCCATTTTATCTGAGTGAAATTCCTCAACTCCTTTTATAGCAATGGCAACCTCTGTAAGGACCCCAGGGTCAAACAGAGTGAAGGCCTACCCAGCTAAAGTACCTTTGCCCACCAGAGTTTGGGATAAAATTTTAAATAACGGAGAGCACTTGTAATTGAGAATTAGAAACTCAGTACAGAATAGGTCTGGTCATGGCTTCTTGGTGGCAGAGGAGAGTCTGAGGACAACCGAGAAACCAAGGCAGAAGGTTCTCCTCTGGGCACCCCTTTTTATTCACAGTTTCAGAGGGAGCTTGCCCTCAGCAACTGGGAGATAGCTTTGGACATCTCTTCTACCCACTGACCCTCGTTTTACTCTGTCTGTGCTGCGGAGTTAATAACCCTGCTTCCTAAACTGATGAGAATACTGAGTATGGGAGTCTGAAAGTAATGGTTAGGGACTGGGTCTCCTCACAGAATTATTACACCTCCCCCATCTTGGTATGTTAGTCTGTGAATTGGACTAGGAGTGCCATGGGCTAGCTGGCCTTTGTACAGGAGAGTAGCCAAGGCTGGAAGGTGCTGAGAAAAGATTTATGCGGTGGGAGTGTCTCCCCCCTCAGCCCCCAACCCCGTCCCTCCTGGCAACACTACCCACCTCACACGCCACCACCTTCTCTCAAAAACCCTCAGCTAGCTCTACCTGACACTTCAATGTTATTGTTGGTTTTGATCACTGTGTGATCTTAATTGCTAATTTTCTCTTCCTTGAGAGCAGGGACTGCATCTGGGGCTCAGCAGAGGGCCTGGTACATAGGGTGTGGGCAGTACTTTAATGAAGAAGGCACAGTGAGTTCAAGTCTGGATTTCCTCCCACAACCACTACATACTGAAGTCTCTCCTCCTAGGTATACGGCCTAGGGGATGGAGAAGTTCCCACCCGTCCCCATCTCACCCTGGATGGACTGTCATGGACCCCTTGACACTGTCTGGCGTGACCTGCATGTGTGCACGTCGTCCCGGAGTCGAGGCACCATCCAAAGTGGCCGAATGCCTGGACGAGGCCTTGGCACCCGGCGGCCCCTCCGGAGTGGCAGAAAGAGCAAGCTCGGTGCGCGCGGGAACGACGAGGGCAGGGGGCCAGCCCCGCCTCTCTAGCACGCTACCGGTGCAAACTTTCAAAAGACGCGGCGGCGGCCCCAGCCCCGCCCAGGCACGGTTGGTGGCGGGCGCGGGGGCGGGGCGGGCGCGCCCGGGCCGGTGGCTCCGCCTCCTCCCGCTGCCGCCCGCGCCGCCCATCTGCCGCCCGCCGGTCGCCGGTGCAGCGGCAATGCCCCGCAGCCCGGCCGCGGCCCCCGGCCCGCCCAGCTAGCCCCGCGCCGCGAGTCTCGAAGTAGCGATGGGCAACACAGTGCACCGGACCCTGCCAGGTACGCCCGGAGCCGCGCCCCTAAGTGGCGCGGAGCGCCTGGTTCCCCCCGGGTCGTCGCAGCCGCGGAGCCCGGGTGCAAGCCGGAGCCCGAGCCCCGGAGCCGCACCCCTGCGGGGATGTACAGACCCTTCCTGATTTTTCTGGCCTTGGCTGTGCGCCCCACGCCTTTGTTCCAGCCGGAGGTCGCTAATGAGCGAGCGGGAGGGAGGTATCGGGGCTTCCCGCGGCCGGAGCCCTTCAGGGGGGCTGCAGGGTGCGGGTGTCCCGGGTCTCCGCGTACAGCCTGTAGGCGCCCCCGGAACACGTGCTAGTTCTTGGCGGCATTCCCACGCGCTCCCGGCTGCGCCCCGTTCGGGTGTCCGTTCTGTTGGGGGCCCTCCCAGCCTCATCTGAGCCATTGCTGCGGGGCGCATC
Source organism: Mus minutoides (assembly GCA_902729485.2). Taxonomy (NCBI): domain Eukaryota; kingdom Metazoa; phylum Chordata; class Mammalia; order Rodentia; family Muridae; genus Mus; species Mus minutoides. Next base: position 541,656 of record LR756420.1, on the reverse strand, counting down.
GCCCCCTAGTTAAAAGCGCCCTAGAATTTCCCAGACCCGAGAAAGGCGGTGGGTGAGGGGCGTGGGGCGGGTGTGCGGAGGCCGGGGGACGCCACGCCTCGCTGAAAATACCTAGTGATGGTGGAATATGTCAGCGCGCCGAGGCTGTCACTGCCTGTCTGCAAAGAATCTTCCTCCTAAGAAAAGGCACCCCGATTTTACACAAGAAGTTTAAGCTCAGAACAGAAGAAATGACCCGGTGACAGGCAGTGGTGGGAGACTGCGTGGGCCCTGTCAGCCTGCCTGCCCCGCCCCTCACCCCCACTGTGTCCCGTCTTCAGAAGTGTTTGGGCATAAAACTGGGCATTCGCAGCATCCTTAAGCAAAGGCTGTGTGTGTGTGTGTGTGTGTGTGTGTGTGTGTGTGTGTGTGTGTGTGTGTGTGTGTGTGTGTGTTGGGGGAGGGTAGTTCAGAGAAGAAGCAAGTTGGCTGTAGGTCAGATTTAGCACAGCCCAGCTGACATCCCATCTCTGTTCTGACACCCCCACAGCCCTTCCTCCGGCAGTTACCCTAATAGAGTTGTCTCTTCCCCTGGAAGGGATTGGGCCAACCTGAGACCCAAGGACCGCTGGGGAGAGACAGCCCCTTCTACTAACAAGCCCCTGGGTAGCTTTCACTGGATCATTCCTAAGGTCAGCCAGGTGGAGTCACAGGCTGGTCAGCTTCAGAGGTGGCTTTGGAACCTGGGTCTGTACTAGACAGAGTGATAACCGCTTCTTGTGCACATGGCTCTTGCTAGGCTGAGGAGACACAGCCACTGATCTGGAGGGATCTGAGGTCTCATCAGAGATGGCAGTCACAGAAGCCCATGACTGAGACACAGTCCATACTCAACTAGAATTCCTGTGCTATTCTGGTTTGTTTTTTAAAAAGCCATTCTGCCACCTGTGGGTCACACTTGGAGCAAGGCAAGGGACAGGCTGTCTCACCAGGTGCTCACACATTGCTGGGGTGCCCGTTCCCCTGGAGTCTGATGCTGTGGGTGGAGCACTCTAGGCTGGGGGCTCAGAATCAAGGCAGGTCACCCCATGCTGTGTGGGAACCTCCTACCCTCAGTGAGGAGGCACATCAGATAGCAGGTGCCCAAAATGTAAGTAAAGACTTATATATTGTTCTTAGATCCACCTGCCATTGGCTTCTGGCATCTATACATCCTCTCACACCTGGACTGTTCTTTCTTATCTTACCACCAGGCTCCCTGGTCACCTTTTCCAGGGACCTTTCTTACACTCTCTGCCCTAATGGGGACACCTTCATAAGGCTTCGTGTTCATATGACCGGGCTGCGCCGTCACTGTGTCTTCTTGTGACTCTCTAGGGGTTCTGTGAGGACAGACTCCATGCCTTGATTGTCTCGTTCCCTGGTTTGCCCAGCCCAGAACCGGGTGGTGGAGCACACATGGAGCCTGCATGTTTGGCTGAAGGAGTACTTGGCACAGGCTGGCCCTGAGGAAGCCTGTGCTCTCCTTCTCAAGGAAGGAACACATGCGTGGGGTGGGGTTCATTCCACAGGACTGGAAATAGAGGGCTGGCGTTTGCTGAGCACCTGGGTTCTATACCAGGCTTCCTGCATATGTGGCTGCAGTCATAAGCCAAGCATGCTTCTGAAGGCTGCTACACTCTGATCACACTCTGAGCAGGCTGCCTGCACGTTTCACTCTGACCTCCAAGCGGCTGCCCCTTCCCTTCCTTCCCTTCCCTCAGGCCCCTGCTATAGACTGAGTCTTGACATTGTCACTCCCTCCCAGGCCCCTTTCTTTGTTTTATGGCTCTCCTGACCATAGTCACTGTGTGACACATGTATGCTTGATCACTGTTGTGTGTTGAGTAGGGGCTAGGACACAGTCAATGTTTAGATGCTTGGGGAATGAATGAATGAATGAGTTTAGTCCTCCCAGCAACCCCTCCCAGCAGAGTCATTACTCCCATTTGATGGATGGAAAACAAAAACCAAAAAAACCAAGGCTCTCAGAGGTCAAATGGCTTGTCCTTGCCTATACAGCTCCTCTAGTTGGCAGTGCCAGAATTGAGATCTGGGTTTATTTAGCTCCAAAGTCCTCCGTCTTTTTTTTTTTTTTTCTGACAGGCGCTATCCTCTCAATTGAGGCTCAGATAACACTTATTAAGTGCCACCATGGTTTAGATAATGTTTATTGGGCATTCCACCATGCACATGGTGTGCTACATGGCACAATAAGGAAATGCCAAAGAAAGGGAAGTGCCCTTTGGTTGGTGTTCATAACCTTGGCATCTCTCTCAAACTGCACCAACATATTCTGATGTATACCCTTGACCCAGGAGAGAGCAAGGGTCAGCGGGAGATGTTGCATCTGTTGAGCTCCTACTGTGTGTGTCAGCCTCCCTTCCCTGCAACGTAAGGTATAGTGCCCTCCAGTTTAGAGACTGGCCACACAGAGAGACCAGGTAAGGCCAGCCCACACAGGCTCCATCCAAGCTGGGACTTAGCTGACAGAGATCCATCAGGTTCCTAATGCTCCACAGTACTGTTCTTATCCTGGGCTTTCCCTGGACTTTATAAAGAGAAAATAAATGGGTAGAAATAGGGGGGAGTACCCTTCCAGGATGGGGTGGGTACCAACCAACACATTCTAGCCCCTTCCCTGTGCACCTCTGGGGTTCACCTGTAGCACTGTTTGGAGGAGATACTAAATTCAAACTGTAGACTTGGTTTAATCATTAAGTTGTCCAGTGCTTGGCCAAGCCTGCTCAATAGCCAGTTACTTGTCTGGGAGTTTTGGTTGAGAAGGTATGCTGATTCTGCACTGAGCTGCCATGGCAGACTGGGCCAGACCTTCCCTGTGTGTGTTCAAAGGGGCTATCTTTGATTTCACAGATAAAAGATTAAGGCTCAGAAATGTCAAGGGCAGAAGCACTATACATAGGGGGAAGAGAGACAGTCAGAGACAGATATAAAGATGATAGACACAGAGACAGAGAGACAGAGACAGAGAGAGGATTCCTAACCTACTACATAGCTTGCTAAGTCTAGATGGGGTGTACTCACCCGTGCTTTGAATGATTCTTCCCACAGAGCCCCTCTCCCCATCAGCCATAAACAAGGCCCTTCTAGACAAAGCAAACCTGGGCAGAGCCCTACAGCTGCTTGGCCACTTTGCTGCATAGCATCCTATCTGACTGCTGAGATGATGCTCTCAGAGCAAGTAGCTGCTGGTGTTTCTGAGACATGCCTTTCTCAGCCCCTGGGAAGATAGCAGTCTTGGTCACCCTGCCATAGCCAGCCAAAGGCCAACAAGTGACAGTTGCTTTTCTCTGCATCCTCTTCTCTCAGATGCAGTGTGGAGCTGAGTTGAGTGTCCTCTGTCCTCTGGCCACGTATACCCCTCTTCCCCCCAGGTCATTGACATTTTCTTTTCTATCTGAGCTGAGCCTCTCAAGGCCACAGAAGCTCCTTCAACTGCCTGGAGACCTACATGTTGCCGTGTAGGCTGGGCAAGTTCCCTTTGGTGAGGCCCTGTAAGGGTGCCGTGGGCTGCGCTATGCAAACAGTGGATATAGGAGAGGAGCTGGGGGTCTGTCCTGTGTGGATGGATGCAAGTGGAGAGGTGGTCTGTGTTCTGGACAGACAGGTTAAGCTTCTTCTCTTTCATCCTGTCTGGTTCATCTGCCCCTCCCTCACTGTGGGGGATTAGGGGGGCTTCCTGGAAGAGATTACCTCTGAAAGGAAGTCCAGCTGAGTGTCTGCTTGCTCTTAGGGTCTCCATGTGGCTTCGTGCCTTAGTTACTCTGTGGCCACCAACACCTATCATGTGCCCAGCATGGGGTGCAGGCTTGAATGCCATGGCCAGAGGGCGGCATGCTTCCTGTAGAGTGGACCAGCTTAGTGCCACCCTATCCCCAAACCAAGGTGGGCCACCAATGTGCCTGTCTACTATGGGTCAGCTCCAGCTACTAACTGCTCTTTAGTGATACAACGTAGAAAATATACTAGTATGCACTCATTATAAAAGGATTATTTTGTAAAGATATGTCTTATTATTTTAATTATGTATATGCATGTGTGTGAGATTGTGCACATTAGTGCAGATGTCCTTGGAAGTCGGAGATGTCAGATTACCTGGAACTGGAATGCTCGTGGTTTTAAACTGTCTGGTGTGGGTGCTGGGAACCAAACTCAGGTCCCATAGAGGAACAGCAAGTGTGCGCGTGTGCGTGTGCTGAGCAATCTCTCCAGCCGTGCACATGTGTGCGCACGCTGAGCAGTCTCTCCAGTGTGTGTGTATGTGTGTGTGTGTGTGTGTGTGTGTGTGTGTGTGTGCGCGTGTACCACCTGTGTGTAGTGCCTGCAGAGGCCAGAAGAACATTGAAATCCCTTAGAGCTGAAGTAATATGGCGTCATAAGCTTCCCATTATAGGTGCTAGGACCCAAACTCTGGTCTGCAAGAGTGGTAATGGCTTTCTCTTAACCAGGGAGCCATCTCTACAGTCCAAGAGGATTCTTTGGAGGCAGGCTCTCACTCTGTATGGTCTAGACTGGCCTTGAACACAGGCTTCCTAAGTGCTAAGTGTCTGCTCATGTCCATGTCACAGGTCAAATGTATCTTTGATGAATACAGCCTTTGGGGACAGAGGCCACTTGGCTGCAGGGGCGGGGTGAGGGTAGAGCCGGGAACCCAGACCTTAGGCTAAGGCCACACTGCACCCCAGATCCTCAGTGGGAAGCAGGATTATGAGGGGCAGCTGCCAGGAAGGCAGGGTCAATTGAGTAGGTCTGGGAGCAGTAAGTAAGACAGAAGACCATCATGGTCATGGCTGTCACTGGGGAAAGAAGTTTCCAGTCTTGCCTCTGGGGGCCATAAGGACTGGCTGGCAGGTGGCTAGGTCAGTCTCAACCTCAGATCCAGGGCTAGATTGGAAGGTTCCCATTGGAAGGCACATGGACATTGGTCTCAGGCTCTCAGGCCCTTTCCAGAGGACATGCTTTTGATAGGGCAGTTGGCACACTCAGCTGGGACAGGGACCATAACCTGGTGTTGAGGAGTCAGGTTCTAGTGACACCAGGCAAGACACAGTAGTGATGGTGAGTGAGAGAGGCCTGAGGATGAGTCAGGGAGTGCTTCCTGGAGGAGGTGTACTCCATCCTGGGGAGAAGTGGCTTTGAAGGCAGAGGGCTCAAGGTCAAAGACCCCAGGTTGGAGAAGAAGACAGGAGCAGAACTGTGGAGGTCTGGGGCCGGTACTAATGGGGTAACTTGTGGGAAGGGACGTGATAGTTGAAGGATTTTACAGACCAAGTGCAATCTACTCCCTAGCTTCCCCACCAGGGCCAGGGTCAGACTGTTTCATCCTCCCTGGGTGGAAAGGGAAGACTCTGCACTTCCTGTTTGTATTTAGCGCTGTGCTCTGGGGGTGTAAAACAGAAGCCTAGAGGCAGACAGTGGGTGCAGAGGCTAAGGCGCAAGACCAGGAAACAGACTCAGAGCAGTAATAAAACCTGCCCTGGGTTAGGTAGATGAGAAGAGGCAGGTGAGCAACCCAACCTCAGGTCTGCCCTCAGGAACCTTTGTCCATCATCAAGTGGATGCCCCTTGTCCCCACCCTAAGCATCCTGGGACTTTCCTTCTCTGTCATCTGAAGGTGACTCATCTGTATCCCTGTTGCCTATAGCAAAACATTCCCTCCCAGCACCCTGGGCTCTGCATCCACAAAGGTGGGTGTGGCTCCTCACTGGGCTTTTTCAGGGTGCATGTGCCTGCCCAGTGGAACCTGCATACCCAAGCCACAGCCAGCACCACAGGCCCACATGTGCTAACCTGAGCTCAGTGGGCAAAGCTGAGAGGCTGGATGTCAGGCAAGAGCACCCTGTCCTCACTCTGGCTATCACTGACGTGTAGGCCAGGGTCCTTGATTATCTACCTACATCTGTGTTCTGCATCCCCTTCAGCCAGTCAGGTAGCACAATCTTCCAAGCCACACTGAGGTGATGATAGCATCCAGGTGTGCCTAACTCTGGACCAGAAGAGTGTTCATCTTGTGCCTTAGAGTCATGAATCCACCCAGCCAGCAGGCTGCTCCACTGTGAGCCTGGATCAGGTGTTCTCAGAGGAGTCAGACACAGGGTAATAACTGCTAACATATAAGATAACTGCTAACATACAGCAGTCTGTCTGTGCCAAACACTATTCTAAGGCAATAACTTGTTTAACCCTCAGCACAAGCTCTAATAGCCACATGTAACTGGTGGGAGACTGCTACGAAGAGAAACAGTCCCTTACCCTGGGGCACACAGTTTCTGCACGTTGGAGGGCAGTAATGGTCCTGAGGACTGCTGGGTGCCCCCTGCAGGTTAACTCTCAGTTAACAGTTCTGCATTTTTTTGCTTGGTTGTCCTGAATCCCACCTGCAGGCATGGAAGGTTGGGCATGCTCCTGGTGGGCTCACCATGGGTTTCTGCCTGAGAAGCCACCACATCTGGAGTATACTGCCAAAGCCAGTCAGAGGACAGGCACTGTCCTGGGGCTTTCTGGGCAGCACAGCTGGGAAGAGACACAGGCCATTGGAAATGTCCCCCGTTAGCAAGTCTTGGGGCCTCCAAGACCTGTGAGCTACTTTCAGACGTGATGTGTAGGGCAGCGTGGGCAGAGGTCTGCTGTGTTGAGAGAGACAGATTTTAGTGCTGAAGGACTTCCACAAGTCAAGGCCCCTGGTGCAAGGGTGAGGGTGCCTGTGTCTGGAGTGGCCTGTCATAGCCATGTCACATATACCCTCAGAGGACAGTTGTTCTGCAATCTTGGGATAGGGTGCCCCTGGTGCAAGGGTGAGGGTGCCTGTGTCTGGAGTGGCCTGCCATAGCCATATGTCACATATACCCTCGGAGGACAGTTGTTCTGCAATCTTGGGATAGGGTGCCCCTGGTGCAAGGGTGAGGGTGCCTGTGTCTGGAGTGGCCTGTCATAGCCATATGTCACATATACCCTCGGAGGACAGTTTGTTCTGCAATCTTGGGATAGGGTGCCCCTGGTGCAAGGGTGAGGGTGCCTGTGTCTGGAGTGGCCTGCCATAGCCATGTCACATATACCCTCGGAGGACAGTTGTTCTGCAATCTTGGGATAGGGTGCCCTGGTGAGCCAGGGATGTTTTCTATGGCTCTCTTACCCTTGCATCTATGTCCCCTTAATAGTCTGCAGGAGTTAGACCCGTTTTACAGATCAGGACAGTGAGGTGATGGGAAGCCACCCACTCCAGCTAATCCAGCCAGCCTCTATTTGGTTCAGCCCAATGGCAGGTGTTTGTGAACAGCCGCCAAGCACCCCAATCCTTCCTCATTCCTTCCCACGGGGACTCCACTGGCCTAGTAGCACCCTACCTCAGACCTTGCCTCCCACTGGTAGGAAAAGCTCTTTAATGAGTAAGCTATTTGGGGAAGTGGATAGGCGGGGGCATCTGGCTGTGGGCTGGCAGAGGGCCCAGGGCATTTTGTTTGCACCCTCAACACCACCCAGTTTATACCACAGTTATGGCCCTTGGGCATGTGCTCGCTTCCCCTTGGCCCCCCAGGATGATAGATTTATGGGATGGGTAGGCACACGCTCCACCTTGTGCCTCCAAAGCTGGACTCAGTAACTTTCCACTGGAGACAGCCTCTCCTTGGGCCTCAAGGGAGCTTCCTGTCCTTTAAGGTCCTTGGTGTTCAAGGGCACAAGATGGAGGAGTGGAATTTCCATGTGTCTGGGTTGTGGCACAGGACTCTGTCCCAGAGATGGGGGCTTTGTTCTCAGAACCAGGTAGTTCTGCGCCATCTCACTCTATCTCCCTTTTGACAGATTTGGGCACTGATGTCTGTAAGACCCAGGGTCTTACATCAATTACAATTGGACTTGGCTAGAATTCCAAGAGAGGTATAAGAAAGAGCCCTGGGCTTGGAGGCAGTGCTTCGTGCAAATCTCTGTCCTGCTGCCTGTAAGCTGTGTGTCCTCAGGCAAACTAGCTCCCCACTCTGAGCTTCCATCCCCTCATCATCTTTAGGATCAGAATGACGATGGTACTGCTCTCCTCTGGCTCTGGAAATGAGAGACAGAAGTTAGACCCCTGCACACAGTAGGACTCCATGTGTGGCCTTTATGCTTAGATGCAAAGAATCCGCATACCCAGATTTGTTGAGATGAGGGATTAAGACTAAATTGCCCTGTCACACCCAACATCTCCTTCCTGTCCCATGGAAACAAGTGTGGGCTTTCGATTAAGTGTGGTTGACCTGTGCCCTGGCCGTGGCTAGACCCTCTCCATCTCTAGGCCTCATCTTCCCATCTATGAAATGGGTTTTGACCTATAGATTGGCTGCAGGAAGCCTGAACCTAGTATGAAGGAGGCTCTCACAGGCTCAGCACAGGCCTTCACCTCTTAGGGCAGTAGGCACTATGAGATACTATAATAGCCAGCCTGCGGTGCAAAACTAAACACACCCTGGCCTACTATGTGCTAAGCCTCCTCACAGGCCGTGGTCACGGCATCTTGATCCCATTTTAGATGGCTGCTTAGAACCCCACTGTCAGCCCACTTCAGTCAGCCAGGGCTTAGGCAGTTCCTCTGCCTCTCCAAGTTCCTCTTCTTCAGGGGCAGGGCTTGTAGCAGCCAACTCTGTCTCTGGGGTGGTGGCCCTGGGTTCGAAGGATCAGCCTTCCAGCAGGTGTCCCTCTAGCTCCATTCAGGGCTGCAGGCCCTCCCTCGGAGCTCCTCCTCCATCGGAGCTCCCCCCCTCCACAACCACCGCTTTCCTTTTTCAGATTCTTTGCCTTTATCCGTCCTGAATTCCACTAAATGCTGACCTTCTTTTGAGGCTGTAACCAGCTGATTGGTGGTTTCCACTGCCACTCTGCCTGCTCCAGCCAGAGTCCCTTTCCGTGCCAAGTTCCACAATGGCCTCACTTTCATCTGCAATACTCTCCTTGCTGGTTGGGATGTTAGCAAGACCTGGGGTGGACATTCTATGCAGTATGAGTCTGCGAAGAGGAGTGTGCTGGAGCGCCTATTCCACCCCTGTTCCATGTCCACCCTTCAAGGCGCTGAGTAGGTCTGTTGGCACAAACACCCAACTCTTAGGAGAACCTGTAGGTGTTCACCTGGCACAAAGCTTCCTCCGCTCAGAGCACCAGGTTGGGGGAGTGGCTGTCTGCAAGGCAAAAAGAGAGGGAAACACAGGCCTGGGCAGCTCCAGCCAGCTTATCAGCGAGCACCTGCCAGGGCTGCCTGGAGGAGAGCCACTGGGGTGGGGGGTGCGGCAGTTGGACTCGATGTTCAAAATCCTGGCTGCCTTTCCCATGCCTCTTCTATTGGGCCATTTGGACAGGCAGGGAAGAAAGGAAGGTTTACAGTCTGCACTTCATTCTTCAGAGAGGAGATCCATTGGGGGCATTGTCCAGCTTCAAACTCTTAAGCAGCCCCAAGCTTTCTTGACGATCTTTGCCTGGGCTTTAAGACCCTTTATCACACAGCCCTTGGCTTCCTCTGCGTCCTCCTGTTCCACCAAAGCTCCCAATGCTGTCTGCTTATTCTCCCCTCCTGGGTTTCCCTGCTGCCTGTTCCCCTGACTGAACCACATCTGCCAGTCCTTCTTCTGTCTGACGGACAGCTCCTCTGACTTCCCTGTGCAGTTTGTCTGTGTGACCTTAGAGCTGCTTTCAGCTCTAAATCTACCTCCTAGGGGAAAGGAGACAGCGGGGAGCCCTCTATGGGACTCACTGGGACGCACACCCCACATCCCACACAGGCACTGGCGCAGAGTGGATGCTACGGAGCTGTCACATGGAGGAGGAAGTGTTGTGCCAAGGAAGGGATAAGAGACATTCTCTCTGGCCTTCACAGCTCTGAGGTCTTAACCCTGAAGCTGGATCCCATAAGGCTGGTGTTTCCTGGGTCCTTTCATCAAGAACGAACCTGGCCAAGGAGGGGACATACAGTTGGAGGGACAGCCAGATGACACTCTGCCTGGGCTCCCTTCAAAGCTAGTGCAGCTGAGGGTGCAGTTACACTTCATGGGCCCCAGAGAACAGACAAGACTTTCTCCCCAACAGCCCCAAGGGACCCCCAACCCTCCAGGGCTGTTGAGTGTTGATAGCTGTTCACAGAGCAAAGAGGAGGCAGCCAGTGGCAGTTTCCAGCGCGGGCTGGCCCTCGTCCACCCAGGGTGCTGGCCAGCGAGGCCTGTGAGGCCAAGAACAAAGTCCCCTGTGCGCCTGTTGCTGTGTTTGGCAGGGGAGCCAGGGTGAGTTTGTCATTTTCTAGCCACTTCAAACCCACCAATGGAAAGGTCTCCTCTGCTGCCAAGGACACCCAAGTCCTTGCCCTTTTGGTATGGTGGGAAGCCTCAGGGTTGTGTGTGTGTGTGTGTGTGTGTGTGTGTGTGTGTGTGTGTTTTCTTATCTCTGAAGCTTGCCCTACACATACAGGCACATCCCATATTATTTTGTGCTGCCTGCAGAGCTGGTTTGCATGTTGTACTAGAGCGGCCATTTCTTCAACCAGATATTTCTCATTCAAGGTCTACAATCTAAGGACGGATGATCCAAGGGTCCAGGAAACCTCTGAAGTGAATGTCCGATTGTGTGCATGGGGTGTGGGTTGTTTCTGGGGAGAGGAGGCTGTACACTCTTCATTGCTTTCAGTAAGGCCTGTGATTCCACACTGCCCTGAAGATGGGTGGGTTGGAGGAAGGCCTGAGTTTGGCCTTGTAGCCTCAGTTTCTCTTCTTTGTTGGAAATGGAAGGTAGTGACTCCGCAGGGATGTTTCCAGCTTCAGGACCAAGCGTGGAGGCCTGTGTCCAGCACATCTTTGGAGCTCAGCAGGGATTCCCAACGAAGCCTCTGCTCTTGTTAAAGGTGGGCAAGCTCTGCTTCTGGGTGAAGCCAGAATGCCATCATTGCTACAGCGTTGTGGAAGCTTCCAGCATGCCTGGCAGTGAGTGCTGTTTCTTCAGCCTGACATAGATCAAAGGGTCAGTGGTGTGAGGATTGGGGAGGATTGGCATAGCATACCTGTGCCTGGCCCATGGTGGCTTAAAAACAGGCCTCTGTCTGTGGAGGTAGCCATAGGGTTTGAGGTGGCATTTCCTGGCCAAATTCATGGGCCTTCTGGAAGAAACTGTATTCCTAGTACACTGATTAAAGAAAGAACTAAATGTCTTACAGACATCCACTGGGTGCACCACAGTGCTTATCACATAAGCCTGCGCCATCCTCCAAATGAGATCAGAAGGTCTCCCAGAATGACTTCCACTAGTCTTCTAGATCTTCCTGAAACTCAGAGATGTTAAGTGTGGAGTTTAAGGTCACATAGCAAACATCACACTGCTTGGTTTGAATTGAAGCTGTATGGCTACAGGGCTCTCTGGAGCCAATATATACCTATTTGGAAGCAGGGCTTGCCCATTGCTTGCATCTTGATGGAGGGCATGAATATTGGCTACCTCTCTGCTAAGGGCCAGGACTTCGGGAGGCATCTGTGGATGTTCCCATCATCCCTGCCAGCCACCCCAAGGTGGAGCTCTTAGGTCATCCACCATTTGCAGATGGCAATGCTACATCCTTGAGAGGCAAAGGGTTGCTCAGGCAGATTAGTAGCAAAGCACATACTGAGCCCAGAGCCACACAGCAGGAGCCACCCAAGGAGAATCATTCCTAGGCTTGTTCAGGACTGGGCGTTGGAGATGCCCAATCTGCCCTCTCCAGCCCTGAATCTGCCATTGATTAGGATTAGTGTCAGGCATCATTCCTGTAGGTGAACTCTAGAAAACCCCATACCTCTGGGTGGGGCCAGCACTACTGGCTGTGACATTCAGGCAGAGACTGTCCCTGTTGTCAACGACAAGGTAGCTGCTCAGGTGTGCTCTGTCCCACCTCTACAAATCCTTCCACTGACTGGGTCTCACATTAACTAGATGGGCCTCACTAGCCTGGGGCCTTGGCTGTATGAGCAAAGGGACATGGGTCTGTCCTAGTGTGATTTGGAAGCCTCATCCTAGCTGAAAGTTCTTGTGATGATGGTGTCTGAATCTGGTGCTGGTGACAGCAGCTGAGAACTTCTGTGCTCATTCATGGCTGCAGCTCAGCAGCTGTGACAGGATGTCCTACCATGACATGCCAGGAAGGTTGGAGCTGGGGCAGGACTGGATATACAGTAACAGAGGCTTAGCAAAACTGGGAAGCAACTGAGCTCAGGCTGCTACAGAAAGGGGGTCGGCAAGCTGGGGCTTATGTCTTAGCTCCTGTGCTATGTACTGTGGATCGTGGCTGCCTAGAGCTTGCTTGTCTACCAGAAGTGGATACAGTGACCTTGCAGGTGAAGATTCCTCTTAAAAGCCAACAGCAGTCATGATGAGAAACACCCACTGTGGGGAGTATGCAGAGTCGAGGGTATTGTCTTACAGTAGGACCAGCGCAGAGATGAACAGTGCCATGGGCTGAGGCCCGTAGGATTCATCTCTTCCCCCAGCACTCTGGGACAAAGCTCTTGTTGGCCCTGTTGAAGTGAATGAGTAAGTTTCCCACTGCTGTACGTAGAGCCTTGGCCCTCCTGAGAGCTTGAGTTTGGGCCCAACAAAGCAGGTGGATGTGCCTCAGGACACCCGTTGGCCTTTAACTGTCTTCAGTTTCTGTCAAGAGCACAACAGCTTTCCATCCTGTCCATCATTCTGGTTTTCTTTGCCTTTCACCGGGTCTCTGGCCTCAGTGTGTGTGTGTTTGGTGGGCGGGCGGAGGGGGGGGGGGAAGCAGAGTGTTTATCTCTCATTCCCTGAAGGAAGTTGAACTGTGTAATCAAAATTAAACAAAAATGTCAGCCTGAGGCATTTGGATGCCTGCTGTCCCAAAGCACAGTGGAGTCTGCAGGGACCGTGCCTGAAAGTAACAGAGGATGCATCTCCCCATCTCTCCGCCTACCTCCCTGCAGACTGGGCTCCATTAACAGCTGCTGAGTCTCCCAGGCTGCTTGGTGAGGGGCTGTGATGGTCAGATAGGACTGGTGCACAGAGAGCGTGGAGCCGGAAGAGAAGTACAGTCAACCACACTCACGCTGCACTTGGGTGCTCTGAAGGCTTTGCTGTGGAGTCCCATTGGTGCTTCCTGGAGAATTCAGCAGAGGCAGGACCTTGGTCTCTGGGTACCGGCGAAAGCTGTAGTCCCAAGGCTGCTTGTGTGTGCTGATCCTGCTCATGACTGACACTGGGCATCCTGCTTGCTGGGAGTTTATCTTGTGAACTTTTTTAGGTCTTGGTAGTTCTTATCACAGGCAGTACTGACTGGCCACAGGCTGGTCTGCTGGAAGCCTGCACACAGCCCCTTCTCACCTTGGGTCCTACCACCTGAGCTGAGCCTCTTGGCTTGCCATTTAGGGCCATCCAGCTGAGTGCCAGGACAGTGACGGCACATACAGCAACCCTTCACAGCAGTGGCTACCCAGCCTAGGCACCCCTGCCCCCCGCTGCAGTCTTTCGCTTTCCCCACAGCAACCAGTTCCTGCTTGGCTCACAGCACCCCCTTCTGATCTTTCAAGACCTGTCTCTGTGGACATCACTGCCACCTACAGGTCCTGGGTGCTGGGGCATGAGGCTGCCTTCTTTATGCTCCTTTGGAGCGACGCCAATCACTGTGTGGGGTCTGCAGAAAGGACAGATGGGGTGAGTAAATGAAAGACTTGAATGAGCAGTGGAAGGAACACAGCCTGCCACTCTCTGGTGTCAGTTTGGGGCCTCCTGTGAGTACTTCCTGCAGCCTTCCCACCCCAGGCCCTTATTGAGAGAATGGAAAGGAGACTGAGGGACAAGCACCACAGAGTAAGCGGCCTTGGGATGTTTGCAGGATGCATGGTGACTGCACAGTTTGTAAGTAAAAGCCTGTCCCGAATAGAAAGATCAGTACTGGTTAACCACCAGGACCACACCCCAGCTGCTGGATTTGAATGCAGTCTCCCCAGCAGCTGGTCATGGTAATGGGGAAGGAGGGACCATAGGACTGGGCAGGGACTGACTGCAGGGTGTGTGTGGAGAAGGATGGACTCTTACTGATGCCCAGACTTGGAAGCTGTGCCTGGTCAACCTGGAGCAATACTGGCCCTGACACTTGAATGGCTGCACCTAAGTAGCCTAGTAGAGTCCACAGAAGGGACTGACTCAAGCTTAGGGCTTGCAGGCCCTCCATTACCCCATTTCCCTATCTGCAGACGGGCTGTCGGAGAAGCCAATGTAGCTAACTGCTAGACTAGCAGGCAGCAGCTAGCCTTTATCAAGGACCTGGTGTGGTCATGTCTTTATTGGGCATGGGGGTGTAATGGAAGCCACACCCCTGGGCCACACCTGCCACAAGCCTACCCCTACCTCTTCTCTATGCTTCCTCTTCAAATATACACTAAAGAACCATCCCCCTTTTTAAAATGGGTTCTATTTGTTGAGTATTGTTTAAACGTTCAATGCAAGCCAGGCATGGTGGCACACACCTTTAATCCCAGCACTCGGGAGGGAGAGGCAGGCAGATTGCTGAGTTCGAGGCCAGCCTGGTCTACAAAGTGAGTTCCAGGACAGCCAGGGCTACACAGAGAAACCCTGTCTCAAAAAAAAAAAAAAAACCGTTCAATGCAAATATATCTTGTGGGTTTGTTTTGTTTTTTTATTTCTGTGGAAATTTTATTAGAATCTTTGTATCTCCTGGGCCATCAAGACACACCCAGAATCTGACTCTTCTTTGTCACCTACTGGCCTTTCTCACATCTGAGCCTTGGGATCCAGCAGGCCTGTCCAAGCCATGGCTCTTCCAACAGCCCATCCTGCCCCAAGGTCCAGTGTAGCCCTCCTCTCAGCTCTGAGCTTCCACTAATGAAGCTCCCTCAGAGTAAAACTGTTAAAGTGAAGGCAAGGATCTATAAGCTCCGCCCCCACTGCTCCCCAGCCCTGGGCTGCTGCATTGATACTTTCTTTCCTCTGGGTCTTTGCACTGCTGCCCTGTCTGGCGTCCTCCTGTTCCCTTCCCTTCCTTTAGGTTATGCCCCTAGTCACCCTTCAGAGAGGCTCTCCAGCACAGGGTCTCGGCTCCAGCTCAGCACACTGTTCTCTGCAGTACACCCCACCAACACAGATGCCTCATTTCATGTCAGACTTTGGTCCCTGGGCTGTCAGCTCTTCAGAAGAGAATCTTAATCTCTCTTAGGACAGCTGTATCCTCACTGCCTAACATGCTGTCTGATGAATAGTAGATCCTTGATTGATGTTTGTTAAGTACCTGGTTGACTACAGTCCCTGAGGCTTCTCACTCTCTCTCTCTCTCTCTCTCTCTCTCTCTCTCTCTCTCTTCTAAAGAGGGACTTTGTCTTGTTCCTTGGTCTGGCATTGTCTTCGGCATGTGGATGCATCTATCTCAAGAGGCTGCTTCCCTTCTCAGCTTTTAGAGGGACCATGATTGTTATTTTCCCTTGGTCTCCCAGCCATCAGTCTTAGAGTCAACTAAACCCTGCCCAATGTCCATCCCTTAGAGGACCATAGCACAGTGCATCCATGCTGGGGTGAACATGGGAGGAGCTGTCCCTGAGGTGGCCTGACACTTTGAAAATGGCCTCTGCTGCTGTAGTAAATCAGAACTCCTCCCTGCAATGACCACCCACCTACCACCTCCCTGGAAATAAAATGAGAAAGGAGGGAAGATGGTTCTCATCAATGGTGAGGTTCTCTGAAAAGCCCCTCAGAGAAAATCTCCCCAAAAATAATCCCCCAGAAGGTACATTTTAGACAAGCTAATTTTATGACCATCAAGAAAGGGAGAAAGCCAGAGTCCTGGCTAGGACAGAACCACAGAGAGATCGTCTGGTCACCAGTGGACCATCACAGACACTAGGTGTCCCCACATATGTGGGGATTTGATCCACACTGCCTTTCAGTAGCGATGGGAGTTTTTTGCACCCATTTGTAGACAAGGACATCAGGCAGGGAGAGTGATAGGGCTGCGGCTGAGATCCAGGTCTAGACACCAGAGGCTGGGAGTGTCGGCTGCCATAGGGATCCCTACAGAATGTGTGCTCCCTAGATCTGTATCTCAATCTGAACATGCATTTTAAGGAAAACAGCTAGACATCCCCACTGATGCTCAAAAAATCAGGGCACTCTGCAGCTCAGATGTGGTCCTAGGACGAAGCTTCTAGATTTGGGAGAGTTTGCTGGGAATGAAGACGGTCATCTGAGCCCAAGCCATAAACTGGATGTGAAACTGGGGAAGTGTTGGGGTCCACTGCCCGCAGTGGACTGGGTTCCTGGAGGATTGGCCCGAAGCTGAAATGAAACTAAGGGAGAGGGGGAAGAAAGAAGGTCTCCGAGGCTACATGGTTGCTTCTGCTTAGAACAACTCTTTAATGGTGGACAAGCATTTGGGGATAAAGGAAGGGAAGCCCCACCCCCAGTCTTCTGCGCAGGCGTTCTGGAGTTTGGCGGGAACCCTGAAATCTCGTGACATCTCAGGTTGCGCAGGTGGGCTGGTCATAGGTGGGCCTCTGGTAAGCTGGGCGGAGCCGGGTGACCTAGGAGACGTGCAGAACCTGCTGCAGGGGTACCGGGCTCTCTTAGCCTAGTTAACACAATGGATGCCATTGGGTGCGGCACGGCTCTGGCCATTTGCACCAACTGTGTTGGTGGGGAAGGACACCACAGGGAAGCCCTTTAGTGCACACCCAGCATCAAGCTTGGCTTGCTTATCTGTGAAATGTGTACAGTGATTTGCCCTGGTTAGGGACAGGGAGGAGGCGCTTCTTAGGTCTAGCCCAGAGCCTTCTAAATTTTAAAATTTAAAATGTATCCATGCCCAGTCTAAGTTGGAATTTATGGAAATGGTTAATAAAATTCCTGGCCACAGGACTTCTTAACGCTGACATGCCTCCTCTCTGCCCACAGACTCTAGCCCTCCTGCACGCCTCCTGGCCACCCGGCCTTGCTACGGCCCGGGCCCAGAGAGGCGAGCGGTCCTGGGCGAGGCGCCGCGCTTCCATGCGCAGGCCAAGGGCAAGAACGTGCGTCTGGACGGCCACTCGCGTAGGGCCACGCGGCGGAACAGCTTCTGCAACGGCGTCACCTTCACGCAGCGCCCCATTCGCCTGTACGAGCAGGTGCGGCTGCGCCTGGTGGCCGTGCGTCCCGGCTGGAGCGGCGCGCTGCGCTTCGGCTTCACTGCGCACGACCCGTCGCTCATGAGCGCACAGGATATCCCCAAGTACGCCTGCCCCGACCTGGTTACACGGCCTGGTTACTGGGCCAAGGCGCTGCCAGAGAACCTGGCGCTGCGGGACACGGTGCTGGCCTACTGGGCCGATCGCCACGGTCGCGTCTTCTACAGTGTCAACGATGGTGAGCCAGTCCTGTTCCACTGCGGCGTGGCCGTGGGCGGCCCACTCTGGGCACTCATCGACGTCTATGGCATCACGGACGAAGTACAGCTTCTGGGTAGGTCTGTTGGCACAGCCTGCACATCCCCAGAGTTTACAGCTCCATGGGCTTGGCTCACCTGAGTCACCCAGCTGCCTCATGGGTCTTGATTTTCACAAAAGCAATGGTGTCCAATTTCCAGAGGAGGAAACTGAGGCGCTGAGAGTACTTTTGTCACGGGACTGGGAGGGAACCCATGTGGGCTGGTCCCAGAGTCCAGTTTATCATTCTTAGACCACTAAGCTTCTATTCACTCCCTCTTTCCATTCCTTTGTTCAATCCCAGCATGCATTTCCTCTGCTGGCTCTTATTCATTCACCCTGCAGATGAACCTGTGCCAGTGGGCAGACAGACTCAGCAGCAACTAGAGCCAGATAACTGTGAAGGGGCTCAGGGTGGGTTTGGAAGGCCATTGTCTGATCTCTCCTACCCCAGTGGATGGCAGTCAGTTGTTCTCTTTTGAGCCTGTAGCCTGCACTTGAAGCGAGAGGATGGACAGAAAGACATCTGTCTTACCCACTTGTCTGTAGATTGCAGCTTCCCACCCCAAGACACCTCTTCCCTAGAAGTAGATGCTTTCATCTTTCTCTTGGTGCTTTGAATGGGCTGTGCTTTACACTAGAGGTTGCTGTGAATTGCCTGGTTTGGTTGTTATGGGAAGATGGCATAAATAGCTAAATGTTTGGACTGTATTCTGGTTTTGGGAGCCCCCCTCTCCCACCCCACCCCCACTAGGCAGACTTGGGGTCCAGGAGCTGACTCTCCTCTCCCCCCAGAAATACAGCAGCCACAGAAGTTTTACGTGGTTAGAACAGGCAGGGACACAAGAGTTGCTGAGATGATTGCCTGGACCCAGCTCTCCACCGTCCGTGGGGCCTTGGTACAGAGCTGGGCCCTCCCTGACTTTAGTTCTTTTTGACTGTAAAGCAGGTTCGTGATAGCAGATCAGTTCAGGGGATCATTGGCAGGGTTATAGGAAATAGTGCCTGAAAGGGTGTGTGGCCTGAGGCATTGCCTGCACTTGAACGGCAGCTGGAAAGGGAGAATCTGCTCTCTTGTGTGTGGGCGGTGCCTGTGTCCCGGGTTCAGGCAGTTCAGGCAGCCAGAACTGTGAAGAGCTCTGCTCCATGCTGGGGCCTCCCTTGGGCATTAACCACACCCCTGCCCACCCTTTTCCCTCAAAGGTTTTTCATGAAGGCTTCAGAAACGGCAGCTTTCCTACGCCTCCCAGATCTCCCACCACCTTTTATCCCTATAGAACTGGGAAGCAATCATGTCTGACTTTCCAACCCTTGTGAGCAGACAAGAAACCACAACCACACACGAACAGTGCAAGTAGGTTAGGATGTTTTAAAAATACAGTTCAGAAGCCGGGCCTCGATGACTAAATGAGTCTAGATACACCTAGGAGACACAGGACCTCTCCTCTCATTTTCTCAGTCAGCAAACCTGCACCCACACCACCACTACCACCATCATCAACATCATCATCACCACCACCACAGTATTCTGTGACCCTTAGGGAGAATCGAGCAGAACCCACCATGTAAACCTGAGCCTCAGTTTCCTTATTTTTGAGCTGTCCCTGAGCTGTGCTAGTTGATGAGATGCCCTCAGCATGGAACAGTGATCACACAAACATGGAATAGGGACATGGAGTGCTGGGAGCTCTGTCTCTGGGATGTGGGTCATGGGCAAATTTCCCTTCCCACAACACATGCAATTGTGTTGCTTTTTTTCATGTGTATGAGGGCATGCCTGAATGTATGTACTTACATCACATATGTGTATGTGGTGGAGACCAGAAGAGGGAGTCAGGTCACTAGGAACTGGAGTTCTGAGCCACCATGTGGATGCTGGGAACTGAACCTGGTCCTTTGCAAGAGCAGTAAGTGCTATTAACCACTGAGCCATCTCTCCACCCCAGCCCCGTGTACAATTAAAAAGAGCAACAAAAACATTTCCGGAGTTATGTGCAAGAAGTTTCTGGCTCTATGAGTGTCTTTTCTTTCCCATGGGGAAAGCAAGTTGATAATGGTTACATCTGGGTAAAGAGATAATTGGGGAATGAGGGAGTTTTAGAGACCAACCATTTCTGGGGGTGGACACACCACCCCAGAAAGTCTTGGTTCACAGAATGCCCCAGAGCAGCCAGGGGTTATTGTGTAATGTTTTCTTTCTTTTCTCTTCCTAAGTTAATTAGGTTTGTGGGGGGCAGGGGGAGGATAGTAAAAATAAGAAGACCCTGGTGTGTTACTATAAGGGCCTTTAGCCCCAGCAGCCAGGAGGCAGAGGCAGGTGCATGTCTGTGAGTTCAAGGCCAGCCTGATTCATGTAGAAAAGTCCCAGGCCTTCCAGGGCCACATCGTGAGACTCTGTCTCAATTGTGGCTGTTGATCCATGTCAGAGCACTACCCAGCATGCAAGGCTCCAGTTTTGATCCCCAGCCGTGAATAAAACTTTAAAAAATACCAGTAAATAAATGGATATTGAGTTACCATGACTTAATATTTAAAACAGGCAACAGGTGTGGGATAGTGTAACGTACAACCCCAAGAGACCCTTGGGAAAACTTGGCTTGGGGAGAGAGGTACCCCAGGTCCCACCAGTAGGTGGCTCAGTGTCTGGCTTGCCCTGCGTACTCTAGACTTCTGGGGAGGTAATTTATTGCTTTAAAATTCTCAGCCATGAAATACTCGCCTCAAAAACATCATCCAGTACCCCCTTACTACCCCCCTCTTCTCATACCCATGGAGTAAAGCCTGAGAAGCAAGACCAAAAGATGATGTCGGGGTAGGGCTGTCAAATGGAGCAATAAAAATCCAGGCCACCTACTTAGATTTGAACGTAAGATAAACAAAACAGAAATGTAGTACCAGTACATTCTGTGGCAGTATTTGGGACATGCTCATACCCACCCAATTTGTTTATCTAAAATTCCAGTGTGTGCAGGCTTTATTTCATCTAGCACCACAGGCCTGGGAAACATGCTCTCCGTCTTTGGAACTGCCTTCACTGCTCCAGAACTCAAGTCAAAGGGGCCTACAGGACGCACACAGCTTTTGGCCTGGTGGAAATGTATGCCTTGCACCTTCTGCAATGGGTCCAGCTACTACACTGGACGAGCTAGGTCCAGGGTGCAGCTCCCCACTGAGTTGAGAAGCCAGGTTCTAAGAAGGAAAGTGACCATTCCTGAAACTCCTGGTCTGCAAAACCAGATTTGTCTGTATTTGGCTCCACAGCTCTCAGCCCTGGCTGTACACGGGGTCCCCTAGGAGATCTGGAAAGTCTCTGTTTAGGCTGCACCTAAGCCAATGACAGCAGAGCTGGCTTCCAGCACCCCACGTACCCAAGGCTCTCAGGTGGCACAGCCTACAGCCAGGCCCTGCTGTAATTCTGAGGGAGCCCTTTGCATTGGGTGCCTGCCCCTCCCCACTAGTCACTTTGATTCCTTTAGCGCTCATTATATTTATATTTGTGATCACTGGTTTATGCCACATACATCAGGACTGAGTTACCAATTAGTGCACCCTGGAACAACCTGCAGCTAAGGAAACTGAGGCTCACATCTGCTAAGTTACACTGGCATTCCAGAACACAGAGAGGCCCAGGGATGCTGGCTGGAGGAGAGCCATCCCTCTTCCTGGCACAAAGGTCTGAGTCCGAGTGGCTCCCATCCTTCCTCTGCCCAATGTCTGGGTCAGATTAAACAAATATCACAACAAAGCCATGTCATCACAGGCTAGACAGTCTGAAATACTCAGTTGCTTCAATATCATTTAAGGAAGAAAGGGTCACAGCAGTGAGCCTCTATCCGGCAAAGGGTGAAGCCTGGAGGCATCCTCCCTTCTCCCTCTTGCTTTCTCCTCAGCTTGGACATCCTGTAGGCCAAACAAAGGGTCATCTGCTGTAGCAGTCCTCTGGCCTACCAGCTGCTTTTCTGGGTCTCAAGACTTACGGCCTCATCCCATGCATATGGTTCACATCTCCATCTCTTGCTTGTGGCTGTAGGCAGGGGGGTTGGGTAGTAGTGACTGACCAGGTCGAGAGGCCCCAACTCCTCAGGTGATAACAGTGAGGGTGGGCTGTTCTCACCAAGGAAATCTGGATGTGGGTACAGAAACCAGAGCAGCAGCCCTCCATAGGCCTTGCAAGGCATCATGTACCTGACTATAAAGACCACAGGCCCTCCACTGCTGAGACAGAAGGCCCTGGATTTTGTGCTGGGTGCACACATAAAACACATGTAGAAGACAGTGCACTTGGGGCTGAAGAAATTGCTCAAGTAGTTAAGATCACTTTCGGCTCTATTCCTAGCACCCACATGGTGGCTCACAAATATCTGTAATTCCAATCTTAGGGTATCCAACACCCTCTTCTGGCTTCTGTGGGTACCAGGTATATAGTGTACACACACACACACAAACATACACAAAACACACATACACAAAACACACATAAACATAAAAACAACAAAAATGCTTTAAAAGTACATATAAACATATTTTAAATATGTATTCAGATCTTAGAGCCACACAGGGTGTGGTTGGGTGTATGTGTGTGTATATGTGTAACACAATCTGAAGATAGTTATGTGTGCATATGTATAAACAGCTGTAGACTTGAACAAGCTCTTTATAAAGCAAGACAGTGTCCCCTGATCTGAGGACATCAGCGGGACTTGGATGCCATCTCTGGCTTCCATGGAAGCCTCACTTTTGTCTACTGAGGCTTCACCAGAAAATCTGTTTAGCATGTTGTGCAGGCTGCAGGGCCTCTGGGAGCTGCCATCGGGGCAACAGGAGCAACAAGCAGGAGACATAGCATAGTGAAACCAGAAGCCAGAGAGTCGGTGGTCAGGCCTGCTCTCTTTATAACAACCTATTCTCACAGGACTGAGTAACTCTTCAGTCCAGCATTTACCCTTGGGGACCAGCACTTCCAATGGGGCACACAGATCCCTGCCTCTCAGAACCTGCAGTACCTCTTAATCTAGCTCCCAACACAGGAACCCCAGAGGACTTTGCAAAGTCTAGAATTCCCAAATGCACACTCCACCCTCCTGCTGCCTACCTGCCTCTCTCTGACACCCCAGCCTGGCACGGAGCCTGCTAGATGGAACTCTTGACTCTCCCGACTCCTGCTCTCCCAGTACCCTACTGTCAGCAAACAGCACCTCCCACTCAATGCACTGGCATCCTTGCTTCCTTTCCTCCCCTATCTCCATTCTGTCATGTGCCCTGTCCTTTCTGTTCCTGGTGGCATTGTGGTGGCAGTAGTGGTAGTTCATGCCTATCAGTTGCTGTATTCAATGAGATCTGTGAGCTCCGTTAGCCTGCCACAGGCTAGGGCCCCAGGGTAGGATTTGCTCTTCAGGTTGATGTTTTGCTTTAACTAGGGAAACAATAAAGGAACTTCCAATGCCCAGCTGTGCAAATATATGATAACCTCTGGAGGGAGAGAGAGAAAAGGACAAAGGAAGAGGCAAGAAGTTGGGTATGGTGCTTGAACTCCAGAACTTGGAACACTAAGACAGATGATCACAAGTTCAAGAATAGACAGGGCAGGGCCGGAGGAAAGAGGAAGCAGGGTGGAGATGGAAAGGAAAGAAGGCCCTTCCAAAGCAGTGGGAGGTTGGGTACAACAAGGGCTGGAGGCTCGGGTAACACTTAATCCAGTCCAGCCATCTGCAGCCATGAAGCCAGGGGGACCTAGATGGAAGTCTGAGGTCAGGAAGAGCGTGGGTGAGATCCAAAGGAGCCAGAGATCAGAAGTCAGGCAGATCTGGGGGCCAGGGCCTTACATTTAGGGCAGTGGGGTTCTGCCTGATTTGTCTGTGGTCTGAGTAGGGCATAAGTCTGAGATAGGAGATCTAGAGGAGCTGGAGTCTAGAGTCTCATGTCTGAGGTTGCAGGGCTTGGCAATGTAAGCTCCAGGTTTTGAGGTTTGGGAGTTCCGGACTGTGAAGTTGGAGGTAAAGGGAATCAGGGGTCTAGGATTTTAGACCTGAGGTTGGAGGTCGGTGGATCTGGGTAGTGTGCAGGATCTGAGGTTGCAGGTCAAGGGCAACTGGAGTCCAGGGCCCTTAAGACTTAAGGGACCAGGTCTGAGGCTTGAGGTCCTGGGTGCCAATTGCCTCTTGACACCTCTCCTCTGTCCCATAGAAAGCACCTTCGCAGACACGCTGACCCCCCTGCGCCTAGGCCAGGCCCGCCTCAGCGCCTGCCCCCCTCCTGGTAGCCACGACGCTGCCAACTTCGACAACAACGAGCTGGAGAACAACCAGGTGGTGGCCAAGCTGGGTCACCTGGCTCTCGGCCGCCCCGACGCCGCTGTCCCGTGCGTGACCCGCGAACGCGCGAGGCCCGCCTCATCGCCCGCGCTGCTGGACGCCGAGCTGCGCTTTCACGCCACGCGCGGACCCGACGTGAGCCTGTCCGCCGACCGCAGGCTAGCCTGCGCGCCCCGCCCCGACGGTGGCCGCACGCTCGTGTTCTCCGAGCGGCCGCTGCGGCCGGGTGAGAGCCTGTGCGTGGAAGTGGGGCGCCCGGGGCTGGCGGCACCCGCGGCTGTGGCTTTCGGCATCACATCCTGCGATCCTGGCGCGCTGCGGCCATCTGAGCTGCCCGCCGATCCTGCTGCGCTGCTGGACCGCAAGGAATACTGGGTGGTGGCGCGCGCCGGGCCCGTGCCCAGCGGAGGCGACGCACTCAGCTTCACGCTGCGACCCGGCGGCGACGTCCTGCTGGCGATAAACGGGCGCCCGCGGGGACGTCTGCTGTGCGTGGACACCTCGCAGGCGCTCTGGGCCTTCTTCGCGGTACGCGGCGGTGTGGCAGGCCAGCTGCGTCTCCTGGGTGAGTGTGCACCAGGGTCCCCAATAAGAGCTCCCTGTAGAAGACAGCTGCTGTCAGGGCTTGGCTGGAAATGGTTTTATTTCCTTTATTATTTATTTACTTACTTATTTTATTTCCTTTATCTCACTAGGATTTTTTTTTAAAAATACATAAAATAAATGACATTTAAAGATAACAAAATTACTGTAAAAAACGAGGGAAATTCACTGGCAAGAGAAGCATCGCTAGTGCAGAGAGTGGAGGGAAGGCTTGAGCCTTTGGAGACAATTCTTGTCTTTGCTCTTAGCAAACATAGACAAAGAGGACAGAAGCTGTGAGCCAGGCCAGCAGAGGACAGGATACCCACTTGCTTCATGTGACAAGCTGATAGGGACAGCTACACGGTGTGATATTTGCCACTACAGCAGAGGCAAGTTTGGGGGACTGAGTGCAGCGGTCAGGGAAGTCTTCCCAGAGCGCATAGCACCACGCTCACAGTCCAGCTTATAGCAGAAAGAGACACCATGCCACCGTGTTGGCCTAATGGCCTGCGAATCCACATGACTACCCCCCCACCCCCGTGTCTAAACACAAAACAACAGAAAGGCAGATTACCATCCAAGAGTCACACAGCCCTGAAGGGCTGGGCAGATCCCACTCTCCTAGGGGTCAGTGCCCTGGGTGGAAGAGAGTGAGGTTGCCATGGGATGGAACGGCTTCAACAGGTGTCTGATACAGCGTGCTGTAACACCACAGCCTAGGTGTCTGAAGGAGAAGCAGGTGTCTGTGGGGTTTGGCTAGGATATTTTGAGCTTTTTACAGTTAGTATTGCTGTTGAAACACCTAATTTAAGATTTCGGCCTGAGACAAGTTTTCCAAGTTGCTACTATGATAGTTGTCCTTTCTTCAAACGGAGTAAAAGAAGCATCTCTGTCTTCCTAAGCATCATGTCTTCCTAAGAAAGGACATATTTTCCAAGTTAGCACTGAGCTTGGGCAGGGAGAGATGCTCAGAGTCTGGAATCCTGTAACTGTGACAAAACCCCATTCTAGTGCCCCAAGTAAAACGTGTAGAGTAGCTCAGAAATCTGGGAGTCTCTTGATGGATTCAGGAAAGCGAGGCCTGTCTGCTGAGTGTGCACCCCCAGGATGAGCCTCTGCTGGCTCCACACTCAGGCCTTGCCTCAGACGGCCTTCTCCCTTGGCAGCTACCCTCAGTGGCATGAGCCTTTCCTTACCAATAGTTATAATGACAGCAGCATGGTGTCCTTGCCTGGGTTATATGCCCTTCCTCGAATCACAGTGGGATTAAAGAATGGGAGGTTCTTTGGGTTTGGCCCAGCATCCCAAGGCTGTTTTTGAAATAGGAGCTATAACAGCTTAAAGTATGCATATATTATACAGTATATAACTCATACACAATATATGATATTATATATTATAATAGAGCTATAGCCATACCACTGTGAAGGCACCTAAATAGGATGCAAAGCACAGACATCCACAGAACCCTGGACAGTCACCTCATCCATCACTAGACAGGAGGGTGCAGAGAGATGAAGCAGGGACTAGCCTGTGCCTCTCTCTCACACCCTAATAGAGTCTGTTTGACTCCCAGGTACCCTACAGTCCAGTTCTGAGACCATGACGTCATCAGGATCCTTCAGTGGCTCCCAGGATGACAGCGATTCAGACATGACCTTCGGTGTTAACCAGTCATCCTCAGCGTCAGAATCGTCTCTGGGTAAGGAAACACGGAACCCGGAGGGGCAGGACTTCCTCATGATATGGGTCCTCTGGCTGTGCCTGTGGCCTGGGCCTTTGCTGGCCAAGCAGGCCAGTGGTGTTTGCCATTACATCTGCTCCTCTATGCTGTGCTCAGTGGGTGAATAAATACAGAGAATCAGAAACCCAAAGGCTGCTGATGAAGGCAGTTTACCTTTGTGCTTTGTGAGACAGCACTATCAAAAACGGGTAAAATTAAAAATGTAAACAAAGATGGGACTGTGCCCATTGCCACCAAGTGAACACTACATTCAGAGTCCTTCTGAGAGCCACGCCATTAATGAAACCCTATCTCCCTTCTGGCAGTGACAGCCCCCAGCTCCCCACTGAGTCCCCCGGTGTCCCCAGCCTTCTCTACACCCGAGCCGGCAGGCAGCAGGAATGGAGAGTGCACAGTGTGCTTCGACAGCGAGGTGGACACAGTCATCTACACGTGTGGACACATGTGCCTGTGTCACAGCTGCGGCCTGCGGCTCCGAAGGCAGGCACGGGCCTGCTGTCCCATCTGTCGGCGGCCCATCAAGGACGTTATCAAGATCTACAGGCCGTAGCCCTGCTACTGGCTCGGCCAAGGCAAGGTCACCTTTCTGAAGCCCCTGCTAGGTGGGTGACACCATGGCTATCAGGGAGCCTGGGGTCAGGAGCCATCTGTCACCTGCCACTCCGCAGTGATGAGCAAGGCGGGACAGGTGTGGAGATGAGGCCCTGGGGGCCAGAGCCCAGGCAAGCACACATCACCCCCAAAAGCCTGTCCCAGGATTCAGCTCAGGAACTGTCTGGCATATCACCTGCCTCTTGGTGACCTTCAGCTGGGAAAGGGTACCCTCTGTCTGTGCAATGCTTCTTTGGGGTTGGGTTGAGTGTGTGTGTTTGGGTGGGGGGTGGGGAGACAGCACAGAGAATGGGTGAGAGAGAATGTGTGAATGTTTTATGTAGGGATCCATCTCCTGGAGGGTATTTAACACTAAGGAATGTGCAATCTGGGCCCAAATGTTAATGGGGTGGTTGTCTACTTTCTGGGGACTTAGGTTTTCTGCAGTGAGCTGGCTTTGAACACAGGAGGCCTGGACCTACCTACACAGAGCTCCCTCAGTGGCACTCAGACTTTCTAAGGGAAAGCAAAAATAACTCACTGTTTACAGCTCCAGACACCAGCTTCTGTTGAGGGTAGAGGTGGGCAGAGAACATCGGAGAACAGGTGGCTTTTGTTTCTCACTCACACTAGGAGTCGCCTTTCCAAGGCAGCTGAGGACAGGTGCCCCAGCTGTAGCTGCTAGAGTCCTTTATCCCCAGCCAGTAGAACAGTAAACACCTCAGCCTTGTCCCTACTTGCTCTGGAGTTTTATGACGTCCTTCCTGTTCTCTGGGACAACTCCATGTCTCCCAAGGTAGAATTAAGAGCTTAGGGCACGTCCCGGTGAGCAGCTGGCAGAAGCTAGAAGACCCAGCCAGACCCCGACCTCGTCCTTGCCCTGACTCTCATTTCCTGTTGATTATTATGGTACACCAGTTAGCTACTAGTGAGGAACTGACTGAAAATGCACCCCTACTCCTGGGCCTGTTTGCTGGCGTTTCCCAGGCCCCTGGCCCTGTCACCCTCTCAGTGGGTCACTGGTTTCTGTAGGCTTCCAGACTTTGCCATTGTGGATGCTCTGGCTGTGTGTGTCACCCCTCCCTTCTAAGGAGCCACAGGTTGTACCGAATGTGCATCCACCTACCCGGAGCTGCACCTTTAGTGAAGTTCCTTGACCTCCCTCTTCTTTGCTCCTACTGGGAAGCCTGGTGCCAGGACATTGGTGAGACCCACTCTGCTTTGTGTTTTGTTTGTTTGTTTGTTTTTTGTTTTTTGTTTTTTTGAGGGAAAGCTTGAGACACCTTGCCAGGAGCAACTGTTTCCTCGCAGCACCTAATCTGGCCCTCTCTTGCTGTGACGGAGGAAAGAAGAGGGGAAGAGAAACATTCAGGAAGTGAGGTTCATGGAACAGGTTTTGACAAGGAACCATGGACCACCTGAGAGCAGCCCAAGCCCCACTCAGTGCCCCTGGTGGCTGCAGGCCTTGGGCCTCCCTGCTGCTCTGTCTGAGAGAGTCTGGATCTGGCCTGTTCATGGTTTCCTTCTTCCTCTCCCAGCAAGAGCCTCTGAGAGCTGGCTTTTCCTTAGGGACGTCACGTCCACCTTTTCGCTTTAGGATGATTTCTTTTTCTTTTCTTTTCTTTTCTTTCTTTCTTTCTTTCTTTCTTTCTTTCTTTCTTTCTTTCTTTTTTTGTGTGTGTGTGTGTTTTGGTTTGTTGTTGTTTTGGTTTTCCTGGAACTCACTCTGTAGAACAGGCTAGCCTCAATCTCAGAGATCTGCCTTCTGAGTGCTGGGACTAAGGGTATGCACCACCACTGCCCTGGTGCAGCTAAATCCTTTAAGTAGCTAGAGTAACCCTTGTTCGCCTCGGTGAGAGTCTGAGAATCAGGCGCTTTGGGTACATAGCTCAATTTACACAGCCAAGCCTTTAACTTCTGGGCATGGACAGAGCCTCCTCATTGCCAGTGATGATGGCCGGGTTTCCAGGCAGCCGTGGTCCTGTCTGAATATAGACTCTAACTGCCACAGTTTCAGAGAAAGGGGAACAAGTTCTCCTTTGCTTCTTGCCCTCCCAGATAGACCTTTTAGATGCATTAGGGGTCACCCACAGCCACCACCAGGACATCAACAGCTGAGGTCCTAGACTCAGGGATGGACCAGGCATGCTCCTGGTGACCTGTTACTAGGACAGAAAGGAACCACAGGCCTGTTTAACCTGCTCTGCAGCTGCTATAAATAGCTGCCTTGTTTCCCACAGAGTAAAGGGGCTGTTTCTTTTCTGAAAGTCGGGTATTTTCCTGTGGTCTGAAAGATGGAGTCAGGTCCTAGAGAAAGTGTGTATGTGTGTGTTTTATCTCAACAATGGGCAGGAGGGAAAAGAAGCCAGTGTCTTTCGCACTGAGTTAAAGAGGCACCTTTTCGCAGGACTCTGTGTATAGGTTTTAGTGCCATATTGAGTCCCATCTGAGACTTGGCTCGTTGTAAGGCTTGCCATCTTACGGGCAACTTCAAAAGCCACACCCACCTTAGCATCCTGGATGGTTAGAAGGTTCACCATCTTATGGGCAACTTCATAAGCCACACCCACCTTAGCATCCTGGATGGTTAGAAGGCTTACCATCTTATGGGTAACTTCATAAGCCACACCCACCTTAGCCGCAGGATGCTGGGATGCAGCTTCAGTTAAAAGGCCATCAGCTGCGGGACACAGGTACTCGGGGTCTAGGAAATACAACATTGTCCTTATTTGGCAAATGAGCTCTGAGATCCTGTGAGACTCTTAAGTATCACAAAACAGGAAGTGGCAGGGCTGGGATTCCAATCCCAGCATCTCATCCTGGCCTGCCTGCCTGCCTTACTTCTTAGGAAGCTCAATATAGCCTGAGTCTTCTTTCCATAGACTCACCTGGAAAGCCTGGCATCCATACCTGTGTAGGAGGTTCTGGTCCTTCACTGCACAATTGCACTGGGATGTCATGCAGGGGGATGTCATGCTGGCTGCTCTGGAGAGGGACTTTAGGCCGCCCCTTTCTGGGACCTTGTGGCTACTCCCTTCTCCGGGAGCACCCCAGCCATTTTCCAGGCTCACTGCCCATTTGTGCCCTGTGAACCTCAAAGCCAAGAGTAGGATGGGGAGTCCAGGGCCTCCCCCCATCCATAGCAGCCATATCCCTGCCCACTGGGACTTTCTGGAAAATAGTTGTTTCCCAGGCTAAGCAGGCTCCTCCTCTTGCTGGTCGACCCCCTTGAGCAGCTGTCCCATGCAGGCTGTGACACCCGTTCTCACTTGTTCAGCATCCACTCACCAGCATGGCTCATGGTCAGAACATGAGGTTGGAGACTGGGACAGAAGGCAAGGCCTGTGGGCAGCTCTCAGGCAAGAGGCCAGATCATAAACTGATTTGATCACTCTGGAGTTGGGGCTGGTGCTAGCGCATAGTAGGTGCTCAGTAAAAGACTGAAGGTCAGACCAGGAGCCAGGTTAGGAGTGGTCAGGGGGTTGGTGAAATAGCATCCAGTATATATATGGACACAAAGTCATTCAACAAACATTTGCTGAGTGCCCTCAGGATGTCAGCTGCTGTAAGGGGCAAGAGAGAGCGAGCACCCAGCCCCGATGCCTGAAGGGAGGAGTGCCTTCAACAGGGTGAGCCAGGGTGGAGCATGTGGGCTCTCTTGACCACTCTGTTGCCTTGGATCCATCTAGATGGACGCCTACAATGCTTTCTGCACCCACCTGAGGGGTGTTCTTTATGGTGAGTGCGCCCTTGCCAAACAGCCAAGACCCTACCAGTTAATGACCACCTACAGGGAGTCTCTGGGGAGAAAACTCCCATACCACTTCCAGGCACTGGGACGGGGATGCACAATTCCAGCTTCGAATGGCCTTGTGCAGCCTTGGAGCATGGGAAGCGGTAACCGCTCACTGCTCTGTCCATCCTGCCCTGGCTGGGGACACGGCTCAGGAACACTGGGCCTCCCAGCGTTCCTTAATATTTAATTGTCTCACTGTTTCATCCAAGTCCCTAACAGAACTACCCATATGACAATCTGTCTGTGCCTTATGGAAGTGTGTGTGTGTGTGTGTGTGTGTGTGTGTGTGTGTGTGTGTACTCACGCACACACACACTTTTTATCCTTTAAAATGCAACCCTTCAATTTGGACAAGAAGCTAGCAGATGCGATTGGGCTCCAGATGCCAGCAATGAGTCCCTGAGACCCTCTTGCAGGTTGCAGCTGGAATGATAATGTTCATCCCCCACTCATCCCCACTACCTGTGTACAGACCCTTTGAAACATGTCTGTCCTTTCTGATTCAATACTGTGACTCTCCTATACCGTCTAGTCTTTGGGGAACTGTACTAAAGGCCTGAGAACTTGGTGGGGGTGGGGGTGAGTGGGAAGGGTTTGCACTAGTCTTTGTGTGTTGTGTGTTCTGATATTTGTCTGTTTTTATCTGTTTTATATTAACATAAATTTCCTGTTTGAAAACAAATACAACTTTGGCTTGGTACAAAAAAAGGCTCATCAGAATTCAGTTTTTTAAATCATACTGAATGTCATATAGGCAGGAGGTGGGGGGCTTTAAATCCCACCAGCATTTTAAACAGGTGACACTGTGTCTGCAGAGCCTTGTGTAATGGCCATAATGTACCACTGTGTGATGATCACTGTCACTGTGATGGCCACTGTATGGCAGTCACTATGTGATCCCATCATGTGATGGCCACTGTTTCGGCTGGTGT
Organism: Mus minutoides; assembly: GCA_902729485.2. Classification (NCBI taxonomy): domain Eukaryota; kingdom Metazoa; phylum Chordata; class Mammalia; order Rodentia; family Muridae; genus Mus; species Mus minutoides. The sequence continues at coordinate 510,253 of LR756420.1, read as the reverse complement.
GTGATGGTCTCTGCGATAGCCACTGTGTGATGACCTCTAACTGTGTGTGATGGCCACAGTATGATGACAACTGATAGCCACTGGGTGATGGCTGCTGTATTAGAGCCAGTGCCTAATGGTCATATTTTGTGTCATATTGTGTGATGGCCACTGTCCCATGGACACAGTGTGGTGGCCACTGTCCCATGAATACTGTGTGATGGCCACTGTCCCATGAATACTGTGTGATGGCCACTGTCCCATGGACACAGTGTGGAGGCCACTCTCCCATGAATACTGTGTGATGGCCACTGTCCCATGGACACAGTGTGGCGGCCACTGTCCCATGAATACTGTGTGATGGCCACTGTCCCATAGACACACTGTCTGGCGGCCACTGTCCCATGAACACAGTGTGGCGGCCACTGTCCCATGGACACAGTGTGGCGGCCACTGTCCCATGGACACAGTGTGGCGGCCACTGTCCCATGAATACTGTGTGATGGTCACTGTCCCATGGACACAGTGTGATGGTCACTGTCCCATGGACACAGTGTGGTGGCCACTGTCCCATGAACACAGTGTGGCGGCCACTGTCCCATGAATACTGTGTGGTGGCCACTGTCCCATGAACACAGTATGGCAGCCACTTGTCCTTTCATCACGTCACCTTCTATCTGCAAAAATACTGCAAAGAAGTCCTCTCATTACGGGTGAACTCAGATAGTGGTGATGTCGGCAACAGCATCAGTTAGTGTGGAAGGAAACCAAGACCTGGAAGTGTGCAGCACTTAAAGCAACATGGGTGCTGCCTTAACTTGTAAGTAACAAGGTTCCCAAGGTAGGAAGAAGAAAACATAAGAGAGGAATGACACAGGCGCCTCCACTGAGAAGACTGCTCTGCATCCTGCCTTGCCCTCCCTTGTCCTCTCTCCTTTTCCTGGCAGGTCCTCAAAACTTCCTGTCTGCCCAGCCTGAATCCTGCCTTCCATCATCCCTAAGTGGACCAACCTGTATGGTGTCCCTTCCTGAACCAATCCCTAAGACCGAGGTAATGTGGATCCTCATCGGCCAGCTCCAGGACATGCATTGGCCCTTTCCTGGGTCCTGAAGACTGTTGAGTGGGTATTCCCTTCCCTCAGGAATATTAGAGGAGTGAAGGGATACCTCTACAGACACACTAATGGATGCTTGCAGATGCTCTAGGCACTAGTGTCCAGCACTCAGAACGAGCAACAAATGATAGGTGCTCACAACAGGAACATAGTATTAATGTTAACAAGACATGGCGACAGAAGCAGTTCAAGTTCTGGGTCATCCAGGGGAAAACAGGGCACAAAACCACACAGTGAGCTGGTGGACAGTGTTGGACACCTTTAATCCCAGCACTAGGGGGCAGAGGCAGGCAGGTCTCTGAGTTTGAGACCAGCCTGGTCTACAGAGTGAGTTCCAGGATGACCAGGGCTACATAGGGAAACCTTGTCTCAAAAAACAAACAAACAAAAAACCCACATACATGGTCTGACCCAACGGGTGTAACAAACAGCCCAGCACTGCTGGCTGTACATCACAGCCACCACAGAAAACTAGCCAGAGTGGGCTGCACTGAGCAGTGGCTGTATTCCTGACTGCCGGCGGTTCCCACCTTTTCTGTAGCAAGCAGGTATGGCTGTCCATTTAAACTTTGGGTTAGAGTGAAAAGTGCTTCCCAGTTCTGCAAAACCCACAAAGAGCAGCTGGCCCTAGCTGGAATTTATCAGGATGCCCTGGCAGCCACTAAGTGAGTTTAAGATTTGCATTCAGCCAGGCGTGGTGGCGCACGCCATTAATCCCAGCACTCGGGAGGCAGAGGCAGGCGGATTTCTGAGTTCGAGGCCAGCCTGGTCTACAAAGTGAGTTCCAGGACAGCCAGGGCTATACAGAGAAACCCTGTCTCAAAAAACCAAAAAAAAAAAAAAAAAAAAAAAAAAGATTTGCATTCATTCATTGGTGAGATAAGGCCAGGCTGACTGGCTGGCTTTGGCTTCCTGTAGTCCAGGGTTTAGGGCCCAGATGCCTGGGCTGGACTTGCACCAGGGATAAAATAGGGAAGGTGCGGGAAGTGTACAGGCCTGCTCTTCCCACCCTGTCAGGACATCCCAGCCGGGCCACTGCATTAGGAACAAGGGGCAAGAGAAATGCATCAGCCACAGAAACCACAACATCCGCAGGATCACCACAAGGCCTCTTCAGGTTCTCATCTACAGGGGAAGAGACCAAGGACTCCCCAGAGAAGTAGAGGATATCCCTTCAGTTTAGGCTCTCCTCTCAAATGAAATTGCGTTTCACGATTTAGAGCGTTTGGTGGGTAGGACCAGGAGTAATGAGTCATTTGTTGGATGAAGGCAACTCCTGGTCGGACAGCACTCAGTTATTGCTCTTACCCAGGTCTACAGTGGGGTGAGGGAGAGCAAAAGTGGGGAAGAGAATATATGTAAAAGTCCAGTTGGTTGAAGGCAAGATCTTGGGTAAGTTTAACGTTGCAGGCCGAGTGCATACTGCAGAGGTGGCTGCGACATTCAGGAAACTTCCAGCTGCACCAGGACAACAGGGAAGGAACTCTGAGGCTCGACCTTATCCTCTGTTCAAGATCTCAGCATTTAGGGAAAATACAGCCAGACTCTGTCAGGCTATCGCACAGATGACCTCTGATCCAGTTGTTGGTAAAGCACACGGTCCTTTGAAGCCTCGTGAGCAGGGCCTCCACTATCAGAATTTCTCTCCACAGCCCCAGTCTTCCATACTCTCACAGGAACAGCCTACCAGGCCCTCAAGCGCTTATCCAGCTCAACATTCCAAACACTGCCATGCTCTTCCTGTAAAACCCTTCCAAAGGCCTAAGAGCCACCCAGTCAGGTTCCTCACCGCAACAATTCCACTTCTTGGTACGAACGAGCAGCCAGTATTGACTTCCAGTTCCAGTCCAGCACGGTAGGGACAGTAGGGTGGCAGAGACACAGTCAGAAAGCAGGAAGAGATGGATGCTGGCACTCGGCTCTTTCCTCTCTGCATCTGGTGTGCCGCTTAGGGTCTTCCTCCTTTAGGAACTAATCTAGAAAATCTCTCACTGGTGGCTTATCTCCAGTGTAATCTTAGATCCCATCAAGTTGACAGTGAATATTGACCATGACAGCAACTGTATAGAAGTTTCTAGAAAAGCTTCAAATTTTTCATTGACCCAATGGACCAATAGCCCAGTCCCTGAACCAGTCTCTGTCACATGTCTACACTTGACACAAAGCCAGGGTCTTTTGCTCTCTAAAGTCCGCCTCCCCAGAGGGGCAAGCAGACCAGTGTGGATCAGTGCGTTACTGAGGCTGGGAGACAGACCAACTCGGATGCAAAGGCTATGAATCACTTAGTGATATGCTGGTTGCTGTTGTCAACTTGATACAAGCTAGGGTCATCTGAAAGGAGAAGACAGGGTTGGGAAGATATCTTCATCAGATTGGCCTGTGAGCAAGCCTTCAGGACATTTTCTTGCTTAATGAGTGATATGGACAGGCCCACTGTGAGCAGTGCTCTCCCTAGACGGGTGGCCCTGGAGTATAGAAGAAAGAAGGCTGAGCAAGCTGAGGGGAGGAAACCAATAAACAGTGTTTCTTGGTCATCTCCAGCTCAGCTCCATCCTCCAGCTCGCTCAGCTCCACCCTCCAGGTTTCTGTCTTGAGTTCCTGCCTCACTTTTCCTTCATTAAGGACTGTGTTGTAAAATGAAATCAACTCTTTCCCTCCCCCAGGTTGCTTTTGGTCATAGTGGCTTTATCACAGCAATGCAAGGAAGTCGTCGGTGTCCCTCCTGATCTTGTACACTTGTCCTTGCCTTCTCCAGTTTCTCTTTGAGTGTGCAAAGCCCCCACCACTCCTGCAACCAGACACTGAGCCAACCCTGGGTTTGGCCATCTCACATGCACACAAGCTTCTCTTTCCCTCAGTCTTGAGGTTCTGCACACCGAGTAGCACACAGAGTTAACAATAAGGGGTCATTTAGTGAGCACTTCCTACGTGTGAACGACTTCCATTTCATCCATATGTCCTCACAAAAACTCTGGAGTAGGCCTCACTGCCACTGGCATTTGATAGAAAAGAAAAGCAGGACCAAAGACAGGAGTTCTCTACCTTACTGTGTAGCCGAAAGCTTTCTCCTCTGGCTTCTTCATTCTGCTCCAGCATCTAATCCTGGTGATTCTACCAAGGCAAATGGATCTTTCCAAGGAATTTCATCACAGCCTTCACCCACCTCCCCAGGTGTTCTGGCCCTGTAGGGAAGCAGAGGAGGAGGAGGCTCGCTGAGGGCAGGGCCTGCAGGTGAGGCAGGCTTTGAATGGACTGGCTCTTTTGCTGCAGCCCAGCTGACCTGTGGCTAAATCTCCAGTAGAAAGGAAGGAAGTGAAGAGGGTGGGAAAGAGAAGGGAGAAAAGAAAGAGAAGAAAAAGACCACTCATTAATTTGGAACACAGATGGGCAAAGAGAAGCAGTGGCCATATCTGGACGATGGTGTACCATTGTGCCCTCCCAGAGCCAGGGTCTCACCTAGGCTTCCTGTAGGTTCAGGCTGGTCCTGGAAGTTGTTTTGACTTCTAGATGAGGATGGGGAGAACTCAAGCATTCCGGGCATCCAGTTCTGGAAACAAAACTTGACCCTGACTATTAAATACACCCAGAGAGGAGGTACCAGCCCTGGTCCCCTTTTCTGCCTGCTGTCTCAGATGTGGCCTACCTAGGCCTAGACATCTTTTCCGAGACTGTACGTAAGGCCCACTGCTGCAGCCTCCGCTGCCTGAGTAGCACAAGCTCAGCTCTGGAGTTGCTTGGCAGCCCTGAAGCCTACACACTACTCCACCCGCCTCCTGTGTGAGACCCTCTCCACCATCTCAAAAAATCACTCTGCATGTGACTGCACCCTGGAGCCCCTCCCTAAACCCCATCTTCTCACCACTCGGTGGGCATACTGCCTGGGGCTCTGGGATCTAGCATGGTGGATGAGAGAGCATCCAGGCCTGCTTCTGGGGGAGACCCCTTACCTCTCAGCCTAGTTGGATCTCTGAGGAAAGAGAGGCATGGCCCGCCTTGTGGGTTAGGTCACAGTAATGCCACAGAGTCAATGCTAAGTACAGGACTCTATTTTATCCTGATTTCCGTTCTATGGTTTACCCACAGTCAACCTTGGTCTGAATACTACACAGAACACTCTGGTAATAAATGACCCACAAGCTTACACTGTACATCCTTCCAAGTGTCCACAATGTATATGCTACCCAGCCAGTAGCCACAGTGAAGTTAACTGGCTTGTCAGATCTGCTGTCCTAGTAGGGCGGGGCTCTAGCTGAGTAACCCTTAAATACTTCACAACGGCCCCAGGTGGAAGCAGTGAGCTGCAGACAGTGCCAGGACAGGAACCATGGAGAGCACAGTGACTGCTGCCCTGGATGCTGCAGGCCAGAAGGAAGGCGTTTGCAGCACACTGCTTGCATTTGCCCCGCCCCCAGGGGGTGTTAGAAGGTGTCTCTTTTTGGATAAAGGGGACTAGACAGTTGTTTGTTCCCCCAGCGACAGCCTGCTGGGCTATATAAACACAGCTCTGCTCCCTGCGGTCTACCACCACATGGTGGAGCTATTGAGTTCCGTCCCACCTCCACCAAGCTGAGTCTCTAAATTTAGCGCACCTCCTTCCCACAAAGAATGAAACCCGGGTGCTGAGACAGGGGCTTACCAGGCCTGCTTCTGAGCCTGCCCTGGCCCCGTCCCCTTGTTTGTTTTGGTTCCTGGTCAAGAATGCTGGTCCAGGCCTGGGAGGCTAACCTTCTGACTCTGGAGGGAAAGTCACACTTTTGCTCAACTCCCAGGAGCAGTCTTGCATTCCAGGGGAGGCGTGGGAAAGGCCAGGCCTACCCCAGCAAAGGCAGTGGAGCTGCCTGAAATCCAGTCATTGCTCCCAGCCTCTGTACTGCCCACAGGGACAGCCAGTCCACCTCAGGGGGATGGAAATGCACCTAGGGGAAGGTCTCATGAGCCAGCACAGGCTAGACGTCTGAAGTTGCTAGAAGGAAACCCTTTAGACACTCCCCCTGCTCCTTCTCAGACTCCTCCCTCTCTGTGCTGATCTCACCTCCACACTGGACCCCTTTGGCTGTGCCCTGAAAAATAGGGACACCTTTTCACAGGGGCATTGTTTTCGCTGCTGTGGTGGTGATACAGAGGCCTAGGCTTAGGTGAGTCTCTTCTAAGTTTTCAGAAAAGCCAGGCACTAGAGGCAAGCAGCTTTTGGCCAGCAGGGATACTGCCCGGAGTCCCACCGGCAAAAAAGGACTGCCCGGCCGAGGAACAGACAGGCCAGCAGGTGGGTGAACGGCTGGGTCTGGGGCAACAGTCCAATCTGGCATTCATCAGGCTCTTCTCCAAGATGTCCTCAGAAGCCATTCCCTGATGGCTCTTAAGCAGGCTTCCTCCCTGGATCGACACAAGGGCCCCTGCTCAGGGACAGCCCACACTTAGGCCTCTGGAAAGCCATAAAGCTGAAGTTGGAGGGTTTTGGCTTTGAAGAGAGGCAGCTGGGGCTTTTTGGAGATGAAACATCATCTCCCTCTAGTGGACATGATGAAATGTGGCACCCCTCCAACTCACACAAGCAGCTGGCTTGCCAGTCAAATCCATATCAACACTTCCACCCCACCCAGCACCCTCCAGGTGACACCCAGCAACCAGGAAAGTGAAAATCCAGTAGTTGGCTTTGCAGGTTGGTGTTTTCAGGATGTGGGAATATCAGGGTGACATTGAGGCTGTTTTTGGATGGCCTGACACAGTGGTGGGAGCCTACTGGAGAAGCTCAGACCCTGACAGGATCCCAGGATTGCCACACCCTGAAGGACCAGGAGGTGGGTCATGTTCAGGCCACGGGTCTGAGGCTCACTTTAATTCACCCAGCCTACCTATGCCAGGAACCTTGAAGAGAGGCAATGGGAACACAGATGTAAGACAGTCGTAGTAAGAGTGCTGAGCGTATAGCTTTAGTGACCAGAATATGAATATTCCAGGACTTGAAGAATGTGTGACCCAGTGACTCAGAGGCATGGTCTAGTGTGTGGCAAGTTTCTGCTGGGTCACAAAGCCAGTTACTTTTCAGGACGACAACTGAAGCCCAGCATGCGTGGCTACCTCTGCACACTAGCTAAGCCCCGGAGACAGACTGGATAGCAACAAGCAGCAATAGTGCCAGCCTGCCCTCTCAGGGACACCGTGGCCCTCGGGCAGATAGGCCATACTGAAGTGGAGACGTCTGGTTTCTTTGGAAAGTCAGTTGTGTCAGATAGTGTTTTGCTGGGGTAAATGCCTGAAGGAGTGTTTCCCTGAAGCGGACACAGGTGAGAGGACATCTCACTTAGGCAGACTTGTGAAGGAACATTTCGCTGGGACACATGCTGTTAAGAAGGACCCAACCAACAGTAGACGGTGTTGGTGGGAATGGTGTGTCTCACCGACAGAGGACGGTGTGGGTGTGTCTCACCGTGGCTCATCATTTGTCAGGACCCGATAGAGAGAAACACACCAAAAAACCTCTGGTGCTGTACTGGTGGCTTCTTGCCGCTTCCGTGGACTCAGGCAGGCTGGCAGAGTGATGTCAGCTGATACAGACTCACATGGAGTTTTGCTAAGAGAGACTCGCATGCTGAGGCAGGACCCATGGAGGACACGTGACATTTGGAGGGACAGTGACGGGGCTTGCCTGTAGAGCTAGCTGTGCAATGCTTCTTGGTCTCTCGGCTTCAATGGCATATCTATTGTCCGTTCACTGAGAGGCACAGTCAAGAACTCCTGACACCCCTGGTGGCCCTGGTTTTCCTGCTGACTCGTGCCTAGTCTGCTGAGGCCTGGCTGTCACTGCTAGGTCGTGCCACCGCGGCTGCTATCCCAACACTACTGAACTGGATTGCTGGTGGATCTGTGAAGTGTTTGCGAGTGGATCGAGCTGCCTCTACTGACCTGTGAACTGAACTGCTGATTTCCTGACAACGCAGATGAGATTTGCTCCAAAGAACAATTTCTAAGCAGGTCCACTTCCCCTGTATCCTGGTAACCTTTCTTTTCTACTACCTCTGGTGGGTGGTGGGCTAGAAGGGAGGTTAAAGCATTTAAGAACCATCATTAAAATTAGGTTTTGAAAAATTAAAGTTTACACCATATCCTCCAAACATTAGGCCAAGAGCCTCTCTCTCCAACACCACAGTGACAGATGGGTCTGAGATTCACTCACAGCTTTGGAATGACATCAATGTCCCAGACACACTAAGCAAGAAAAACGTCGAGAAAGCATCTGTGTGATATGATGTCATTAGAATAAATATTATACTAATTAAAAACCAAAATAAAATAGATAAACAGATGTGGGGCACTGGGCTATGCACAGACAGGCTGGTCTCCAGTCGAGCTGAGGTCATGAACCCCGGTAGGACCTGGTGGTGATAATTCACCTACATGGGACAGTAGGTGTTCCCTCGTGTCTCCTGGACTCCTGGCTCCTATCAAAGTTACTGCTCCCACAGCCCCCACAGGAGAAGCTGTGGCTAGTAGTCACGTACACAATGTGCCAAGCTTCTGACCTTCAGGCTAGACTCCTCCCAGTTACCTAGCAAAAACAAGCCCACTATAAGAGGGGCTGTTTGGCCCCTCCTCACTCTCTTACTCCCCTTACTCTCCTCACTCTCCTCATCCTCTCCTCAATCTCTCTCTCTCTAACCTCTTACTCTCTCTCCTCGCTCTCTTAAGCTTTTACTTTCCTTACTCTCCCTCTCTCTCCCTTCTTACTCTCTAGCCTTTCTTCTCTCTCTCCTTTTCCCCCTTCTCTCCTCTTGGCCATAGCCGGTCTCTCTTTCAACCTTCTCACCTTTCTCCCTGCCTTTCTACAATAAAGCTCTAAAACCATAGACTGTCTCTGTTCATCAAGGCCTGCTGTTCATGGGCGATGGGATAGGTTTTCTCTTAACAAGATTCTAATCTCCCGATAGAAGGCTTTCCTGTGCTCTAGCCATGACCAGACTTAGAACTCTCACCTGTGTGGGAACCTCTCTCCCTCTGCCCTCTCGCCTGTATCCCCAGGGCTGAGGGTGTTGCCCCGGGGCCCCTGGTATCGGGGGCTGCCCCTTGTTCAACCCCTGTCAAGTGGGGTCAGTGGTTTAGATGCTCACCCAGGGCCAAATGGAAAGCGTCCGGCAGTCCTCTCATGTCCGTTTGCCCAGACCACAGGAGGAACTCTGGCTGGACATGGGCTCTCTCCCTCCCCCGCTCTTCCCCAACACCCACAGCCCCCCAAACAGAGGCTGGTGATGCAGCTCTGGGGAGCAATGTGCTCAGCACACCAGAAGCCCCAAATTTAATCCCCAACACCACAATAAAATAAAGAAACACATCCTTAAAAGTACATAGATAGTCAGTCCAGAAGGCCAAAGGCAGGCCAGAAAGCTGGAGCCGAAGGCAAAGGCTCACTCTCAAGGCTGAAGACCTCAGTTCGATTCCTGAAGCTACATGGTGGGTGGGGAGAACAGACTCCTGCAAGCTGTCCTCCACCGACCCTCCATGGGCTTCACGCTGTGTGTGCATGCAGCACACACGTGTATGTCACACGCTCACAAACATAAGCAGCGATGTTAACAAAGGTGATCTTGAGAGGGGAGTGGTGGAAGTGAGCAAAGACACATTTACTTTCTTAGTTTGTTTCTCTGTGTGATAATAGCAACAAATAATTCTGTATGGGCCAAATATCACTGTCACAATATGAAAATTATTATTGTTTAATTCAAGAAGGGTCTAGACAGGGGGATGAAGGGACAACTAACAAGGGACCTCTTGTAAAGAAATGTGGCTCAGAAGTACATTTGCCTAATTTGTGTGAGGCCGGGCTTCCATCGCCAGCATCTCGTACAATGACTTAGCTAATTAACACAACTCCCTCCTGCTCTCGGACTCCACTATTCAAGGCAAGGACAGACATGAAGTGACTATTACAAGACAGTGTTGTGGCTGGGATAAGCCTAGGGCATGGAGGGATACCTGACCTGACCTGAGTGAATCACAGGAGGCTTCTGGTGGGGTCTTGAAATACTTCTTGCAGTTGATCCACAGACTGCAGACTGAGACAAGGAGGAAGGGCACACCAGACAGATGGTACCATGGATGCACAGGCCCAGAGGCAGCCTCCTCCTACTTGGACTCACCAGGCCTTACCCAAAAAAGAAGAATCTAAGAAAAAATTGATTTGGAGAAGAGGTTGAAGTCCCTGGGAATAGCTTTTGAATGCTTCTTCTTAAATAACCCCCCCCCCCGAACTTAAACAAGAAAAGGCTCTGACCCATCTTTGAAGCCTCCCCCTTGAGCTGGGGCCTGCTAATGCCATGACAGTAAGTCAATTTAAATGAGAGAGAATCCCATTCACCTATCCCCACTTGTCCACGGAGAAGCAGGCGCATGCCCTGGGGTGTGGGTGAGATCCTGGCTCTGGAATCTACACGGTGCCAGCAGTCATGGCACCTCCTGTCCTTGGCTTCTTCAGCAGCAGAACAGCAAGACACCTAGACTGCCTTTTGATGCATGGTCTGGCCACAGTGAAATTGTGAGGTCCCCAATGGTGGGAAGGAGACTGACCCCCATTCATGGGTAGGAAGGAGGACAGGGGCTGTGAGAACTCGGGACTCAGTGCTCCTTATGGCTATCACCATTTTTGAAGCGTGGACAGCTACTTTAGGGTCAAGTCCAGGCTCCTGTGCACAGGCATTCAAGTTCTGCAGCTTGATGTGCTGACTCTCTACCTCCCTGTACCCCATCCCTCCTAGCGCCAGGCTGCATCTCTCTGTACCCATCTGGAGTGAGCGACCACTGCAGTGCTGAAGGCTGTCATTTCCTCCTTACCTGGAATCGCTCCCTCTCAGTTCCATAGAAAGATGCCCCAGGGCAGAACACAAATAGGAGGGGGGGGGGGCTAGTTTGAATTGCCATGGCAACAGATGGCATGGGAAATGGGCTCCTGGGTTCTCTGCTGGCTTCTCATCAACACTTTGGTACTGAGTCCTTAGCTGTGACCTTGTGAAGAGAGGGAGAATGCTGGTGGGATGGGGGGGTGTCTCAGAACAGGAAGTCAGTCACAGAGAGAAGTTCATGTCATGCATGGATTTGGTGGATCAAGAGTCGTACCTGTTGCCCACATGCTCCTCTCATTCTGGAATGTCATCACCCATTCCAAGCACACACACACACACACACACACACACACACACACACACACACACACGCACACGCGCACACACACACTGCAAGGGTCTAAGAGGTGATCCTTTCTCCTGGGTATTTGCTGGGGTTTTGGTAAGGTGCTCTTGGTCAGTAAGAACATGATAATTGGTGGGTGTGCATGCTCATACGCACTCAGCCCTGGTGGCATTGATATTGGTGCTAATCCACTCACGGGAGCAGGGCCTCTGTGACCTAAGAGAACACAAAGGCCACAGCTCCATCAGGGATATGTTAGGCCACAAGTTCCAGCATATGAAGTTAGGAGCACACTCAGACCTAGCTCTCACCTACATAGCCAAATAACTGGGTCCCAGAACCAGCCCTGGCTCATCTCCTCCGCAATTTCTCTCACAGTAGGTAGGACCCTCGCCTCTGTCAAAACAGCCACCTCCACTTCCAATCCTCTCCTGGCCTGAAGAGGCGCCATCCAGAGTACGTTAGACTGTGACCGTTGCCTGGAAGGCAGCTCCTCCAGGTTCCTGCTCAGGGAGTGTAAATTTCCTCTCCATCATGCATATCGTCCTCTTCCCTGCCTAGCTTTGCTCCATCCTCTCCTGTTTTGTCTAGCTGCAACATCCTTGAGTCACAGTGACCATACACCTTTAGCCCACCAGAGGGCGCTATAACAGGGAAAGCACCCAGCTGATTTCCTTTCCCATTGCACCCTCTGGCAGGTGACAGTCCAAAATCCACAGGCCACTGGAGAATCCTGACTGTACCCAGTGCAGCTTCCCAGTGTGTATGCCTTTCCCATCCCTCCACAAACCCTGGACAGAACGTTTGCAGTTTGACATGTGACACGATTAGCCCGAAATTCCTTTTCCTCCTTTGAAGCTTCAGGAGCAGATTTCTTCTTGAGGAACCTTAGCAACAACCTCAGACTGTCTTATGAGTGTACCTTTTCACTTGAAGGGAACTCTCCATAGCCCTCTGTGAGGCTTCCCAGTCACAGCCTCATCTCAGCCCATTATTAAGTCTGAGAAGGGTCATCTAATGGGAGCACTATCAGGATGCACAGTTGATCTGAACACCAAGACAGTTCCTCAGTAACTGGTGAGCATAGCCCACAGCATAGAACTCGGCCAAGGGATGAGTCTTATCCCAAGTGGTACAGAGTAGGCTAGTGTGAGATTCCAATATGCTGCTCTTGAGTTCCGCTTTCTGAATAGAGTAGCTGTGAGGGCTGAAGTCTACTGGAGTTGAAGGGGTTCCACAATCAGGAGGAGAAGCTAGGCTCCTGAGGTCTCCTCCTTCAAGAATAAGCATACTTGGTAAATAGAGATCAAGCCATAGCTTGACCCCTCCCGTGCTACCTCCCATCCATGCCCAGAGGACAGCCTGTCCCTCAAGGGGGTGGAAGGATCCATAAAGCCCATGAGAACTGGGCCCTGGACACATCGGGGAAGGAGCATGGTGCTGGCTCAGCAAACATTTGTGGAAAGAGCCAGGTGGCAGGAGAGTTCTGATCCTCTGTGCCCTGAAGTCCTTATAACCCCCAGCAGTAGGTAGCCTGCTGTTCTTCACATTTGAGGATAAGAAAGCTGAGCCACAGCAGAATCCAGGAGAACTCCAGGAGTCCACATACTTCCTCTGTGTGACCACCAACCCTGCAACCTGGCTTCCTCCATACCAGTGATTCTCCAAGAGTGGTCGCCAGGGCAGCAGCAGCAGCATCTATACTTAACAGTCTAGGGCCTAGATGGGCCACACAGTTCATGCTCCAATGTGCAGACAGCCATGATGGCCTCTGTTCTTGTATCAGCCCTCTCTGGGATTTGGGAAATACACTTGTGAGTGGAAAGATTCCAAGGAAGGTTCTTAACAAGTCAAGCTGCTGCGGGAGGTCGGGGCTGGTGGCCTTGGGTGAACAGAGCCCCATGGTTAAAAACCCCATATAAGCATTTCTGTTTCCATGGCAACTTTATGAGGCAGCCAGAAGGGCTGAGAAGGACTGGAGGATGCTCAGGTTCACGCCAAAAGGTCAAACATACAGGTACTCAGACCAAACCCCTCACCTCCAGAGTGGGACCTGGGAAGCTGCCGTTTGAACAGAACCTGTTACCACCCAGTGCAAGCTAACACTGGGGACCTCTGTATCCATAGAAGGCTTCAGACTAGACAGACTCATGGGGGCTGGTTTTGTGACCAGGTACAAAGCTTACCCCAACTATAGCCTGAGATTCCTCTCTACAGAAGGTAGTCCTGGAAGGTGAAGGAGTTGGATTCGGGAATCAGATTGGCTTGGTGCATCTAAAGGGGGAAATCAAGGTAGATGCTGGGCAGCAAAGGTTAAGCCATTGACTCCGCAGACCATGGTTTTCAAGCCCTGGGGCAGTAGGGAGCCATGGAGGAAATAAGCCCCAAACCAGTGCCATCAAGTTTGCATTTTCCAGAATTACAGCCTGAGTGGGCTGAGCTGAGGAGGAAGAGGGAGAGGCTGTGCTGGTTGGCTCTGGGCTCCATTGTGTAGGTTCAAATCCCTGCCCCACCCAATCCCACAGTGGTGGGAGCTCGGACTATTGGCTTAGCCTGTTAGTGTGTTGGTGGTTTAATCTGTAAAAGGATATGAAAGTCTGATGATAAGAATTCAAGGACCCATATGAAGCCCGCAGCCTGCGTCAGTGCTCCACTGGCAAAGGTCTTATTGTTCTTCTGTGAGCAGAAGCAGGAAGCTACGTACCATGGCCAGTGCAGGCACTCTGAGGACCAAGGCAGGTAGTGCGGTCATTGAACACCCTCCGAGTAGCTCTGGGGACAGTATGGCCCGCGGTCACATTAGAACAGAGACTCCCAACCTCTCAGACCTGACCTCTCAGCATAGACCGCCTGCTAGAAATGTAGAGCTGGTGGGAAGTGTGACCCTGTCCCCCCTGAGCCCTCAGCCCAGGCCTGCCCACATGACCCAGCTTCCTGTTTGTGATACTAACATTGGAGGGAGGAAATCAACAACCCCACCCAGGGCTAGAGGGCAGGAATGTGGACGTGCTGACGTCAAAGCTTGTCCCAGTTCTGAGGAGATGGGATGGGAAGGGCTTCCTGCTGAGCCTCTGAGCCAGCCTGATCTGAGGAAGCTGAGGTGACCTGTGACAGCCTGCTCAGCTTTCTCTGTGGCGTTGCTGCAGGGGTGAACTCATGTCCTGCCACAACACAGCTGTAGGACCTGAGCAAACACCTTGCAAGTCTCAGTTCCTTCGTGTATAAGAAAGGAACGGCAATAATGGAACAAGGGTACCCATCAAGTATGAGAGAAGCCCTCCCTCAACCGTGAGCCTTCTCCTCACTGAAAGAGCCACAGGAGAACCTTGTCTTCAAGAAAGATCCAAGCCCCTCCTGGGATGAAGCATACCCTCGCTTCCTTCAGCTCCTGCCACCAACTACCTGGCTGGCAAGGCAGGGAAGGAGAGGAAGCCAGTCACAGAGCATGAAGTATTTCCAGGGGTGGTGAGGAGGAGTTTGTCCAGCATTTATGCTGTAACTCAGGCTGAAGCCTGGACTCAGGCACTTCCTGGTCTAGTGACTCAGTTTCCCTTGTTATACAGAAGCATCACAACAGAAGGCCTGCTTTTCAGCTTTGAAGAGGCATTGAGGCAACTATTGAGTGTTGGTAGGGCCCTTCATGTCCCATGCTTGGAGGGCCTACTATGTTTTGTGTAGCTTTGGCTGTCCTGGAACTCACTCTGTAGACCAGGCTGGCCTCAAACTCAGAAATCTGTCTGCCTCTGCCTCCTGATTAAAGGCGTGCGCCACCACTGCCCGGCTGAGAGCCTACTATTTGCCTGAGGCTCTATGCACATTTGATCTTGAGTCTCAGTTGAGCCTAAAGAAATTAGAAATACTATTGACCACATTGTAAGCAGGCCAAGAGAGGAAAAGGGATAGCCTAAGCTCATGGAGCCGGGGACCAGCAGAGTCCAAAGGAGAGCGCAGGTCTCACTAGCATCAGGGATGTGCCTTCCATTGGAAGCATGCCCTAATAGTATTAGGTCATGCCCTTGACCCCAGCAGCTGGTTGTTTCAGGGACCTCTCCCCACCTCTACCCCATAGAAGGTCTCCTGGTCCACTCTCCAGCCTGACCTTCTGGTTTCAAATTTGTCCACACAGGCTGTAGGAACTTGGCTCAAGTCTGGCCTCCTTTCTATAATAGACTGCTTGGAACCCAAAGCTGGAGTCCTGCTGTCCTCTGTCCCACATGCCTGGAAAGGCACTGTCAAGGTTCTTCACCCTATGAGACTGGATTTTCAAGCTTGATACTGAAGGAGAGCTGGCATGGAGGACTGACACAGGGTGGGCAGGTCCACGAATGCCCCTAGGAAGGCAGAGCCCCCTACAGGAGCAGGGCCGCCATGGGGCCCTGCCTGGGCTGTGTGCTCTCCTCCATTCTCTTTCACTTTCCTCTAGGACATCACTTAACCCCATCTTGGAGCAAGGTTGGCTGCCCCCAAAAACTTGCAACCTGGTCCATACCCATCTTTCCCCTGAGCCTGAGTTCCCTGGTATGCTGAAAAATTCTGGAGCTCCCCCCACCCCCAGTTACTGATGAAGACATCACATCTTTAAAGACCCTAGTACATCTCACAAAGCATCTTTAAACTGGCATCCAGACCCAGGGAAGGGTCCATGAATGACCCTGAGAGCCCCTTCCTTGGGTGTCCAGCAGGTGGCAGCATCAGCCCCTTGTTGGCACACAGACATTTGCTCTCAAATGCTTTATAGATTTTGTAGGAATTTCCCCCCCTTCGGCCTTGACGCTGGCGTTCCACCCTGAGCCACACCCCCAAGCCCTTACAGAGTTTCATGCCATTGGTGGTGAGGAACTAGATTTAGAAGTTGATGTCTCCTCGAAAAACCAAAAAAAAAAAACAAACAAAAAACAAAAAAAAACCAACAAAAAAAGAAGTTGATGTCTCCTGGAGAATTTCCTGCCCACTAATCCCATATGCCCATGCTTCCTGTGCTCCTCCTAGCAAGGCTGCCGGCCAGCCCTGTGGGAAGGAACAGAGGGAGCCTCACCCTGGAGACCCCTCCTCCCACTGCCCTGCCTGCCTCTCCACAGCCCTCTGTGTCCAGGGCTCTCTCACCTTCTCCATCTTCTTCCTTCCTCTTTGTGTGTACTACATAAACAGTACACAGGTTCTTTTCCTTTTAAAACAATTATATTTCATTTTTTTATTTTATTTATGAGTATATTGTAGCTGTCTTCAGACACTCCAGAAGAGGGCATCAGATCTGGTTACAGATGGTTGTGAGCCACCATGTGGTTGCTGGGAATTGAACTCAGGACCTCTGGAAGTGCAGTCAGTGCTGTTAACCACTGAGCCACCTCTCCAGCCCACACAGATTCTTTTCCAGGGCCAGTATGTAGCCAACCCTGTTGAGGAGTCTTCTGGCGAGTTCAAGTGATGGTGGGAAAACAGTCAATAATAAAGGAAGAGAGGAACTTCTGAGCCTGGCAAACATCTGTCTGTGGTGATGTGACAGGGTGACCAGAGGGTGGCAGGGAGGAGGCAGGGAAGTGGCCAAGGACAAGGGAATGCACACAGAGGTGCCATCCTCAGAGGCCCTTGGGCAGCCAGGGATGTCTTGGGAATCCAAGGAGGCTGGCACCATGCTTTTCCAGGATGCCGACTAAAGGGTGCATCAGCTTGCCACAGCCCACATAGCCACAAACACAGATGAGCAGTTCCTGGGTTGTCAGAGGAAGAAACTAGGACCCTCAGCCAAACCAGGGACCATGAAGAACCAGGAAAAGAAAGGAAAGACAGAGTTTAGCCTGTGCAGAGTGCAGGTGCTCTGTTGGCCTTAGCGGCTACTTTATGTAGATGAAGGGATGAAATGGGAGTCTCAGAAGGAAGGAACACACACCTAGGGTCATGAAGAATAGCAGACCTGAACCTTGTACCCGAGGCTTTGGCAACCTGTGCTCTAGAAACCTCAGAGCCACTCGGAGGGCCTCTCCTTCCTCGGGCCTTGCAGCAATCCTGCTGAAGCTTCTTGGGGTCCCTGAGGTCAGCAAGCAAGTCTTATTCTCACACCCCTCCCCTGGCACTCCACGCTCCTGTAGCAACGATCTACCCTCTCCCACCGCTGCCACCACACCACACCAACCCTGTTGCCTCTCCCTGGATGGCTCTCTGTGTGACTAACACCTAAAGTCACCACAGTGTGTCTGTCTCCCCCACCAGACTGCACCTGAACCCCACGAATGTCTCTAGCCTCATGAATCAACCTTTAAACGGCCCCTGCCTACCATACTGATAACACATATTCATTTGTACCCAGGGCTGAATGTGTAGAGAAAGAGCTCTGTGGACTGGAGACCTTTGTTTGAACCTGTGCCAGGACCTTGACCTGCAGAAAGAAGGTCAGAGAAAAAAATGGCAGCTGTGACCTAGGCCAAGTCCTCCAGTGTGAGGCCATCTGGGTCATGGGTAGGGTTACTGCTGTGGACAGGGCATCAGCAGGCCTAGAGGTGTCTCTTGTGCACAAAATAGAGATGAGTGAGCCCTAGAACGTGACCTGGAACATCTTCTAGGGTGTAGGGAGGGTGGAGTCCCTGGAGCTCTGAGCAAGGTGGCCAAGTGTGTGAGGGTCTGAGTCAGCCAGGAACTATTGGAGAACATGGGAAAATGGGGACAGACACCATTCTTGCACAAGCAAGGTTTGGGCACAACCCAAAGGACTGTCACTTGCTGGACCATTCTTGAGCCTCACTGTGGTCCTTAAAGCAGGTGGAATTCTACTCAGTGTGGATGAGGAAGCTAGCACTTCCAGAAGGAAAGGTACTCACCTAAGAGTCCCTAGCCAGAAAACAGGGGAGCTCTTTTAGGGGACTGGATCAAGATGACCTGGTCTTCACTTGGTAGCAGGTGCTCATAGGTGGTTCAGGAGTGAGCCAAGGATGCCAGAGACTCTGAGAGGACAGAGGCTTGGGGGGCAGGGCCTATAGAACCAACCATATACACTCCAGTACTGGTTCTACACCCAGCCCACAGAGGCCAAGACTTTTCCCAGACATAAGCTGACATTTCACACTGTTCACCGTGAGCTTTCAGTAGGTTCGATCCTAGACTGACTTGGCCCTGGAGTTCTTCTCTCCTCCCTCCTCCCTCCTCCCTCCTCCCTCCTCCCTCCTCCCTCCTCCCTCCTCTCTTCTCCCCTTTCCCTCCTCATTTTTCTGTCCTCCCCCTTCATCCTCCATCCTCCTCCTCCTCAGTCCTCAGTCCTCCATCCTCTTCCTCTGTCCTCCATACCCCATACCCCATTCCCTATCCCCCATCCCCCATCCCCTATCCCACATCCTCCATCCTTTGTAGACCTCGCCAGCCTTGTCTGGTTCCATATCCCCAAGATGAGAGCTTACTGAACCAACAGCACACCTCCCTGCTAAGGTCTACATTCCTTTACCCAGGCTGGGCTCTATGTTGCTCTGCCAGGATGACCCCAGAAGGCTCCTCTGCTACAACAAGAGCTACCTCTGTCTTTGTGGCCTCTGATGATCCACCCACTAGGAGACAAAGGGCACCCCACTCTGTCCTGTTCATAGGTTCTACCGAAACCCACTCTGCGAGTGGTCCTATTCTCTCTCGCCTAGGCTATCAAAGCAGCCCCCTCACTGGCTGCATGTTAGCCAGCCTCAACTAGTCAGTGCCTGGCTTAGCACCTCCCTCACATAGGTGTCTACAGTGCTGGCAGCATTAAGCTGGCATGTATCAATGAATTAGTTAACCACTTTGGCTCCTGGTGGGCTGTGCACACATGTCTCACCCACCCAAGAGATCTGGATCTGTGGATAAAACACACACACACACACACACACACACACACACACACACAACACACATGCTCACGCAAGCATGACGACTAATTTTGATATGTCTTGACTAGCTCTATGGCTGAGTTCTTCTAAACCTCCCCACGACTAGCACATTCTCCCATCCGACATTCCTGAGTCAACTTGCTAAATCTATAAATATTTCATCTCTGCTACCCCAGACCTACTCAGAGGAGTGGCCCCTGGGGCCACTTTCCAGAATTCTAACATGGCTGGGTGCTTTCTTTCCTGCAACTCTTATGTCTGTCCCCTCTGCTTCCCTGTCACAGTGACTCTCCTCCTCTCTCCTCCCCTTCGTTCCTTGCTCAGGGAATTCTAAAAGCCCTGCCTTTTTCACCCTGCCCAGACATGGCCATTGGCTCTTTATTAATTGATAAAAAACTACCTGGGGACAGAGACCTTTAGTTTGGACATGCCGATTCCTGATTTGGGGAGCCAAATTAAGACAAAGCCTTAGAAGCAACCCCCAACACTGGCGTCTTTCTTCCTGGAGGGATGGAAGGAACAGTTTGCAATCTGCCACACCTGCCATGATGTTATTCGACTGAATACAGTGAGGACGTTTTAGGGAAAAGGCCAACTCATGAAGCACAGCAGCAGGTGAGACATCTGCTGTGCAAAACCCAGGAAACTTGGATGTAAGAATACAGAGCTGAGTATTCCAGAGAAAAGGCCCAAGGTCTCAACTCCAAAGGTCTGGGATAGCAGACTGCAAGCACCTGTAAGGAAGAGAAAGGCAAAGGTCCCCTCCATAGCACCTCAACTCACACACTAACAGGGTTCACTGTCTGCTGCATATGAACACTGAGAGTGGGCAGCCTCACCCCAGAGGCTCCCACACATCCCCAAAGTGCCTATAGAGCATGTGTCTCCTGTCTTGCAGGACAGGAGACAGATCCCAGCATCCACACAAGAGGCCCCTGGATAGTTTCTCTTATTGGACAGTCTTTTATCCTATGACCATCCTCCAAACTAATGTCTATAAGATTGATTTGGACAGTTTGGGTCACATGGTCACCCCTTACCAATGCCTGTTACCTGTTAACTGGTTGCAGCCAGCAGAGCTGTGGTGTCCTGTAGGCCTTCCAAGCTGTGGTGGAGGGTAAGAGGCTGAAAGGGTCCAGTGCCTGCCAGCCCCTGTGGCGTTTTAACTCTGTTTCTGCCTCCATTATGTTACTTGGCCCAGGACACTGGACATCTCTGGGTCTCAGTGTCACTGCCTGTAAAACAAGAACACCGTTTCTACCAGAGTGGCCATGAAGATCCCACAGTACCAAGCATAAGCCCTCAGAGTAGCATCTAGTCCCACCCTCTGGGTTCCATGGTTCCAAGGCTAGCCCACAATCCTCTCACCTGTGGACCACCTGTGTAGAAAACATTGAGATATAAGGGACATCCCCCCCCCCCCGTGGGGGGAGGCGGGAGTGCAGGCCATCCCAGCTAAAACCAGCAAAACCACTCTGAGGCAAGAAGGGTGCTTCACCCCACCTTGCCTTATTCAGCGACACATTAGGCCCCATACTCAGTCCCTGGTCTAGTGCAGATCCCCCTAGAATACCTTCCCAGCTCCTTTTGTGTCTGACCCTCAGTATTCTTCTCTGCAAAATGGCCTTTCCAGGTTCTGGAGCCAAGAATTCAAAGTGCGTCCAGACTGGAATGCAATTTGGGTCCAGTAATTGACCTCTCAGTATCTTGACCCTTTCCTTCAAACCAGAAATAATGTTTCCTGTTTCATGGGTTTGTTGCAAAAATCCAAGTACATCAAATATGTGTAAGGGAGGTGGTGGCCGGAGAGAATGGTGTCTGTGGGGTGTGGTGCCAGGCAGAGGGTCAATGCCAAAGACCGGTTTACGTCATAGGGCTTTGCTAATCTTTGCCACTACATCGTGGGGCACTTCATTCAGACTTAACCTTTGTTGTTAATTGGGGCTGTGAAGCAAATGAGCCTCAAAGGATGTTTCATGTCCCCACCTGGTGGAAAACTGGAATCATACTCCATCCATGGAAAGTAAAAAAACAAACAAACAAACAAAAAAAAAAAAACTGTTGGGCTGAAGGGCTCACTCAGTGGTTAGGAGCATGTCTTGCTTTTGCAGAGGACCTGGCTCAGTGGTTAGGAGCACGTCTTGCTTTTGCAGAGGACCTGGGTCCAGTTCCCATTGCTCACATGATTGTTCACAACCATCCTAACTCCTGTTCCAAGGGATCTGACAGCCTCTCCTCAGCTCCCCAGGCACAAGGCTTGCACATAATCACATATATATATATATGCAGGTGAGACACCTGTGTTATACATAAAATAAATCTTAGATTAATGAGTATAGCTGGTACTCAGGCATGAGCTAATGTGTTCCATAAAGAACCCCGGTGGTGCCACATGCCTGTAATCCCAGCACCAGGGAAGCAGAGGCAGGCAGATCTCTGTGAGTTCGAGGTCAGAATGAATTCCAGGACAGCAAGGGCTGCACAGAGAAACACTGTCTCAAAAACAAACAAACAGGGGCTGGTGAGATGGCTCAGCGGGTAAGAGCACCTGACTGCTCTTCCGAAGGTGATAAGTTCAAATCCCAGCATCCACATGGTGGCTCACAACCATCCGTAACAAGATCTGGCGCCCTCTTCTGGAGTGTCTGAAGACAGCTACAGTGTACTTACATATAATAAATAAAATAAATCTTAAAAAAAATAGAAAAACCAAACAAGCAAAAGGAAATTCCTGTTAAGCTGTTTTACAGGTAGGGAAACTGAGACACATTAGCCTAAAGTAACTTACAAGGTGCATCTTAACTGTGGCAATACCTTGTGTTCTGTGTGAATATCGTTGACAACTGGGCCAGTGGTTTCATCTCTTCATTAAAGAGTATGACCAGGGGCTGGGGAATGTGGGCTCAGTTGGTAGAGTGCCTGCCTAGTATGCACAGGCCCTGGGTTTGATCCCTAGTGCCACATGAACTGGGAATTGTGACACAAGCTGAAATCTCAGTACTCAGGAAGTGAGTGCAGGAAGATCAGGAGTTCCAGGTCAGCCTCAGCTACACAAGGAGACTAAAGCCACCCTGGGCTAACTATCTAAACGGTGGGGGGGGGGGGCGGATATCAGTAAGGGTAAAGGGACATTTACCATTCTTTAATGAAGAGTCTAAGGTGAGAGTGCCCCTCCTGCCCTTGCAGAGCCCTCAGTGGGAACCTGAAGCAGAAGCAGTCCCTAGACATAGCAGCAGTTCCATCCGTCCCCCACTTCTAGCACAAGATGTTGTCTCTGTTGAGCAGTAATTCTCACTCTTCCTAATGTCCCAACCTTTTAATACAGTTCCTCATGTTATGATGTCCCCTGACCATAGAATTATTTTGTTGCTACTTTATATCTGTAATTTTGCTACTGTTCTGAGTCATAACATGCATATTTTTGGAGATAGGTTTGTCAAAGTGTTCACAGCTCAGGGGTTGAGAAGTGCTGCTGTTGATGGCGGTGCGGGGACCCAGAGGGGGATTAAGAAAGGTATCAAATCCAATCAACAAGGACAGGTCATGTCCCATGCTCCATCTGTCCATGCATTATTGGGCCATGAGAAGGAGTGTCAGAGCTCACTGAGGCAGGCTGAGCTGATGATCACTGTGTAGATAAGCCTTCTATTGTGGTGAAGAAGCCTGCAAGCAAAGGAAGCTGAGAAAAGGTAAGATCTAGGTAACTCATGTTGGTGTGACCCTGTGTTTAGGTTTTCCCATCATGGTGGGGGCTTGTGATGGAGAGTGATGATGGAGAGTGATGTTGGAGCATGTAATGGAGCACATGATGGAGCATGTGATGGAGTGTGTGATGGCGCACGCTGCACACCGCATGGCTATAGGAAGTGCAGAGAGAGGGAGCAAGAGCACAAGGAATCACAGGCCTCTTCAAGAACAAAGTACCAGGCTCAGGACCCAACCTCCACTGTGTGGGCACAGTGTGGGCACATGTTCAGACCATAGTCAGGAGATGGGAACAAATTGGCAGTGGTAGCTCACTGGCCTGTCATTGACCAAAGCATGTAACTAACTACCGTGACCACCATGGTACTGTGACTGTTTCCCTCATGCTACCGTGACCACCATGGTACTGTGACTGCTTCCGTCATGCTTCAGTCATGTGACCTGTCAGCACAATCCAACAACACACACACATGCACACACACACACACACAAACACACACTCACACATACACAGCCCTCAATCGAAAAGCAACAGAACCAGAAATAAAGCCTGGGAGGTCACGACTTCAGCATCTTCAGATATGTGAGGGTTCCCTCCTGGCTCTACCTGCAACAATTGCCACCAAGCCTATCAGCCAGACCTGGGTCCCTAGCTGACATTTCCGCAACACAACAAACAAGCCCATCTAGGGGCACAGGGTTTCCGTAGCTGAAGCAGGAAGGGTCTGGAAGTGCTAAAACAGGAGAGTGGCACAGGCACCATCTAGGCGGCCAGGGCTCCCTGACAGCCTGAGCTCTGACCCAGAAGCATGAATGGAAACAAGGCAATGCACTGAACGTGTGGAGCTGGGGAGATGGCACAGTGGGTAAAGCTCTTGTCATGTAAGCATGAAGACCTGAGTTCAAATCCCCAAGCCCATGTAAAAGCTGGGTCTGTAATCCCCATGTCCCTACAAGACAAGATGGAGACAAGAGCACTGCTGGAAGCTTGTGAGCTAGGTAGCCTGAGGAATGCAGCATCAAACAAGAAAGAAGACCCTGTCTCAAACAAGGTGGAAGTCAAGATCAACCTTCACACACACTCCGTGCTGTGCACTCACCTGCACTCACGCACACGAACTCACACACATTAATATGTTAATTCATGAAGTCATCCTGAGCAAGACAAAATGAGAAAAGAAGAAGGAAGAAGAACAGAAGGAGGAGAAAGCTTTTCTTAGCAGAGAAATGCCAGAGGTGTGCAGGAAATGAAAACAGAGATTGTTATCAGCACGGAATCGATTCACCTTCGGCCATCAGGTCAGGGTCACGGTTAGAGCACAGTCGTCCGTATCTATATGAACCCTGAGAACACATGAAGGCATCCTCACTTCACAATGGATCCAGCCTGACCCAGAGCTTGGGCTGGAGGTCTCCAGGGTCTCCCCATTCCAAATATAGAACCTGACCAAGTCAGACTGAAGGCCATGCAACACACAGTTTGCCTGTGTCCCACAGAGATGTCAAGGCTGGGAGACAAGTTCATTAAAGGAAGCAGCTACTATAGGTTAAACAGAGAGAAGACGTATGACTGGTGAAAGCCATCTGACCCCAGCTTGGTCCCAGAGCCAGCGTGAAAACGTATAAAAGACTGTCCCACTGTGTCAGGGAGAGAGCATCATTGTGACTGAACCGAGGCACAGAAATGTGGAGGGTGAACAGTCATCATGTCTGTAACTTTTCTCAAAGGTTGTGAAATGCCTGTACAGAGGCTTCTCTTACTGGGAGGCAGTTAGAAATCAAGATCTGGCAGTTAGATCCCAAGGGCTGGGAGGTGAGGCCGGAATATGCACAAAAAACAGGCAGTTGTGGTAGCTGCCTGGAATCCCAGCACTCTGGCCCGAAACGGCAACTCAAGAGGATCCCAGCAAGCTCTGAGAAAGGCAACCAAAACCATAGCAGATGGTGACAGAAGAAGACACCTAGAGTCAGCTCTGGGCGTATACACACACATATACACAGATGTATACACACCCCATACACATATGCAAGTGACCACATATGTGTGAGCACACACACCTATAACACACACACACACACACACACACACACACACACACACACACGGATCTGGGCATACATATGATTCATGCGTGTGCGCGCGCGTGTGTGTGTGTGTGTGTGTGTGTGTGTGTGTGTGTATGAGGAACAGAAAGATAGAGACAGAGAGACCTAGAAAGACACATATGGAGAGAGACAGAAAGAGATAAAGAGACAATGAGAGAGACACAGAAACACTGAGAGATACAGAGAAGGAGACACAGACATGGACACAGAATACACAGAAAGACAGAGACACAGAAAGATGAGAGATAAACAGATATGGAGACAGAGAGAGAAACAGAAGAGACACGAGCAAAGCCACAGGAGACAGAGGCAGAGATAAGTGTGGCTGCTCTTGCTTTGGCCCAGACAGTCCTCTGATGTGGGAATGATTGCTTGTCTTGCTTCTATTTCCTGGATGCAGCCACACCTCTGACTATAACACCTCAAATGCCCTGACCATGTCCTGAAGGGACCCAGCTGAGTGCCAGGTTCTAGGCAAAGGGCAGAAGCATACATCTATTGATTGAGTCTTGAAACTTTTAAGATTGATCCAAATACAAATTTAAGGATTCACTGCATGCCACAGGAAATGGTGCTGAGTAATGAGGGTGGCTGATAGGAGGGGTCCTCCCCCAGTGAGTTTAACATGCCTGTGGCTATCTAGAGGGCAGCTGGGCATGCTAACTGCAACCACATATGTTGGTGTTGGGCAAGTTAGCAACACCTGTATCTACACCTGGGCTCAATTAATGGACCACCACATGGAACATGTCACCAACTGACATGCCAACATCAAGAGTCAGCCAGGATGGAGAAGAAAACAGAAGGCCAGCCCTGATGGGCAGTGTGGGCAAGGTGGCTTAGGTCTGAGTAGAGAGGTGGCGAGGTAGTTCAGAGCCAAGAGGCTATGGACCATCATGTAAACTGGAGAGTGAGGGAGCTTACTAGGGAAACTGGGTGCTCTTTAAGTACCCGGTCCGATTAGATGGTGTTTCAGCACAGATGAGCAAAGCTGAGAGAGGAGCCAGCCGTGTCTGGAAATGATCATTCAGGCAGAGAACTGCCAGTGGGAAGTGTCAAAGCAGGACCTTACCAGGGATGCCAGGGTGGGGGTGGGGTGGCCTGAGAGGACGAGCAAGGGACTGTGGTAGGAGACAAAGCAGGACAAGTGTTTCTACCAAGAAGCCGCATAGGACTGCCCCAACTCCTGCCCGACTGTGACTGAAACACAGAAGTGCTGCAGTAGGAGAAGGAAGCATTGCACTGAGAACCAGGCCAGGAAGTGGCTCCTGCAGCATGGTGGCTCTGAGCAGGCCTGACTTGGGGGAGAAATGGTCGATTTGGATAATATTTGAAAGCCAGGTGTACTGGCCAGTCTTATGTCAGCTTGATATAGCTAGAGTGATCTGAACTGAGGGAACTTCAGTTGAGAAAATACTTCCATAAGATCTGGGTGTAAGGCATTTTCTTAATTAGTGATTGATGGAAGGCCCAGGCCACTGTGGGTGGGGCACCCCTGAGCTAGTGGTCCTGGGTTCTTTAAGAAAGTGGGATGAGCCAAGTCATAGCGAGCAAGCCAGTAAGCAGTACCCCTCCATGGCTTCTGTATCAGCTCCTGCTTCCAGGTTCCTGCTCTGACTCTTCAGTGATGAACAGCGATGTGGAAGTGTGAGCCAAGCAAACCATTTCCTCCCCAACTTGCTTTTTGGTCATGGTGTTTTATCACAGCAATAGAAACCCTAACTAAGACACCAAACCAGCTAATCCCCCTTCTCAGGGACAGATCACATTTGGGTGTGAGACACAGAGGCATCAGAATGCCTCTGAGGTCCCCATCTGAGCTACGCTAGAACAGTCAGCTGTTCTTGGAGAGAAAAACCAAGGCCAAGACAGTGAAGTGGCCTGCCCACAGTTACTGCCACTTGTTGACTTGAATCCAGAGCTCTGGCTTTGAAATCTCCTTATTCCTACACCTGCTCCCTAGTCGAAGCTGTGTGTTTTGTTTTGTTTTCTTTTGTGATGGGATCTTACTATGTAGCCCAGACTAGCCTAGGACTCAGAAATACATCCTTCTGCCTCAGCCACCTAAGTACCAGCCTGTTCTACTACACACCACTTCACTAAACTTCAAAAGGAATATTTATATGGTGTGGCCAGAATTGCAGCCAATCCCCTGCCTGACCTGGTGCTGGTTTCTGGGCCAGGAGGAAGGTGTAACTATGGAACACACATCCCTGGACTTATACAGTACCCATTACCCACCAGTCCACCAGCCCTGGAACATCCATGGTTGAGCTCACACAAGAGTCAGGGGAGGTGACAGGACCCAGGCTGGTTCCACATGACCCATGCGCTCCTACTAGTCACCCTGTAAGACCAGAGTTGACACCCCTGTCCCACTGGTAAGGACCCTAGTCAGACAGGCCCCCAGCTCAAAGCCAGACATGCTAGGGATGGGAGCAGAATACACAGCCTTCAAGTCTGAGTCTTAACTGCTCCAGTAGACCCTGAGAACAGGACAGCCAGCAGTGTTCAGGATCCCTCACTCCAGGAGTGCCTCTCTCTCTCCCACTGCCCCACTGTGGCCTGGCCACCTCCTTTGACTTGGTGCTGTTGGCTTCACTAGGTCAAACTCTTTCCTCAGTATCTCAGGGATGGTGACAGTACCTCGGGATGTCTAACACAGATCTGCTCCCTCGCTCCCATCAAGCTTGGAACGCTGTTGCCATGGAGAGACATCAACAAGCCTGCACAATATTTGGGCAACACAAACTGGAAGATTGCTCTTCTTCCCGGAGCCCAGGCCCAGACATGCCAGGGTGTGGGCTGGGGGTGGGGCAGGGAAATTCTGGAGCACCACATGACAGTCCCAGACTAGAGTCAAGCCAGCCAGCTCCCCCTGCACCCTCTAGCACAGAGCCTCTGCTCTCATCCACTGCAATGGATAGTCTGGATTCACTGCTGGGGAAACTGAGGCCAGTGCTCTTGCCCCTGCCACAGTCTCTGCTAAGCCCAACAAATGGCTGGTGTCTCAACCACAGATCTTCTCCCACTACTTCCCGAAAAACCTAAAGGCTCCTCACTTATTTCACCCTAGGACTTTGGTCAGGCCACTGGCCGGGCCGCTCACTAGCAGTGAAGTCCTGTCTCTTTGAGCACCAGCTAGTCTGTCTCTGTAAAGTGGGGTTGTGACCAGACCTCCTTTACCATGTTGATTAGGTACAAGCAACCATGAAGTTAGGGGGCAGCATATGTCTAACCAGCCTCCCAGGGGATTCTGAGATATGCGTGGATCTGGGTGTCATTTTACAACATCCACAAACCATGCCACGTCCCTGCCTTAAGGTCCTCCATAGCTCCCCATCTCCTCTGGGTGAAGTTCAAGAGGCTTGTGTGGATAGCCTGTTTCTTCTACTTTTGTGTGTCCATACATTGCAGTATAAAAATATTAGCATACTAATGGGAGTACCTCACTGTGTATGGGTAAGAAATGAGTTTCCCTCTAAAATCGGAGAAACTCAGACTTCTGAAGCCCTGTCCTCAGGAGTTGGCCAGGACCCAGTGTGAGCACTTCGCACAGGTGATCTCATGCCATCCCCACAGCTACCCAGATGCATGGCCGCCCTCCCTGGAGAACGGAGGACACAGGGGTTCGGTGGGTTGGGGTTCACACAGCCAGAGGCCAGCCTTTGAGCCTCTGACCGTCAGGGCATTCTGCACCATCTGCCCTGGCTGCTTGACTGGAGGGATGCCAGACAACAAATCCAAGGCATGCATCACAGCTGTGTCTGATGGGAAAACCAGCTGATAGCTCACAACACACAGGGCCAAAGGGGAAGGCCTACAAAGCCTGTCAGGATCAGGACCCTCGAACTTCATCCCAGAAGTATTGAGAATACCCAAGATTGAACACAGAACACTAGGCTCACTTTAGAGTTCCTGAGTCAGTTGGCCTTGAGTATGGCCCTTGGTGGTGGTGTGGAGACCATACTGTGAGAACTGGCACCAAGGAAGGAACGTGCATGGTGAGGAGCGGGGGTGGGGTGGGGTGGGGGGGCAGGGCAGGGAGCAGGGGCAGGGAGCAGGGTTGGGTACCCAGGTTGTCTATGGCAGTAAGGGTTACCTCAGCTAGGAGCCTGGGGACCAAGGACCTCTGGTTCTATCCCCTATGAGCTGCATTGACTGAATCAAACAGTCCTGAATCCATGGACAGACAGGTGCTCCTGCTAGGTGTTCCTGCTAGGAACAGCCTGCCCTCATTCTCTGTCCCCACAGGAGACTAGAGTGCCTGACAGGAAAGGGTTGTCAGAACAAGGCCAGGGTCCTGTTCCTAGCAATCCCATGCCCCAAAGGCTGTGTCAGAAAGAGTGTCTATTTTCTCTCTGGGTCCAAGTTGTCAGCGGTCTTGTCCCAACAACCCATTAGAAGGGCCCATTCTGGAAAGTGCCCTTCCCCCGCATCCTTCAGAAAGGAACAGCACTGCAGGCCCAGGGGGGCTGTCCAGTGAAGGAAGGGGCTTTGACCTCCACTAACCACAAAAGGCTCCAGATGTCTGTCCCAGAGACTCGATCCCTCAAGGGCAGACAGATAGAAGTCTCAAAATGGCCTAATGCCTAGAAAATCATCTCTGGCAACCAAAGGGCCTGAAGCTCAGGATGATCTATCTTCAGTAGCCCAGGATGGCCTATCTTCAGTAGCCCAGGATGATCTATTCTTCAGTAGCCCAGGATGGCCTATCTTCAGTTCCCACCTAGCCAAATCTCTCCATTTCCCTCTCTCCCTCTCCTCTTCTTCCATTCTTGATTTTCTCCTTCCACGACTCCCTTCCTTTCCCTCCCTCCTTTCTTCTCTCATGGCTTACAATTCATAGGGAAGGGCAGTAACTCACACTTTATATATAATTGGTTTACATATTTTACAAACAAGTTATAAAATTATTTCAGGTGTCGGGAAGCATGCTGAGGCGTAACTAAGGAGAATTGGGGCTAAAGAGGAGACTTAGGGAGAGGAAGAAGCTGTGGGGCAGGCTGCTCTAAGGCACTGATCTCTGGGTAACAACTTGGAAGAAGAAGTACCTGGCCCTGGGAGCAACTTGGGAAGGGCAAGAATCAGGAGCCTCTGCACCCTGCCCAGAGGTGGGCAGGGAAGCCTGACAGAGTGGCCAAGGAGTGCTGGGCGGGGCTGGAGAGCCCAGGGTCCCAGCTGGTGGAGGCAGTGGTGGGGATGTAGCAAGCATCCTCTGGTGGGGAGGGGAGAGCAGGGAGTCAGGGCAGCTCATGGATTGGGACTGAGGGCTGAAGGAAGCCCTCACTCAGTGAGGCTCTGATAGGAAGATAGAGGGGAGAAGCTCTGGGAGCCAAGACTAAGAGGTCAGCGTGGACTCCAGATACACAGAGCACCAGGTTCCAGAAGCAAGACTCAGCCCTGCTCCTGGCCAGGTCCTAGGAAAACAGAGCAGTTCCTGGTGAGGCTGCAGCAGGGAATTCTGGGACAAGTGATGCATGTCCCTCTAAGGAGCCTCCTGTTGGAGTAGCCACTCTCTTATTAAGTTGCTTCTTATTACAGCCCTGACTCAGTTTCTTTAATGTTTTTTACTCTGAAAGTTTTTGCTGTATACCAAGTACCAAGTTCATTTCTGTACATAGTGACAAATATGGTCAGTCACTCACACACACGTATGTGTGTACATACCCACCCACATATGCATGCACTCACGCATGATAAAGGAGTCTGGGATCCAGACTCAACCTCATTTTACCTCCAGTTCTAAATTCTATTGTCCTCTGGATTAGGAGGGGCCAGCACAATGAGGAGGGGCCTGGGAAACTGGACCAGGCAGAACACTTTGTACCAGCACACAGAATGTCCTGACTACTCTTGATCCCGTGAGGCCTGAAAAGAGTCACTCTCTGTCCCCAGCCTTCCTTTTTACCTCCCTATAGTGGAGATAATGACATCACCTGTGGGAACTGTCATAGAGGCTGTGTGAGAAGCTTCACAGGATCCATCCATAATTGCTGTCTTCTCCATGTTGAGGGGGACATGTTCCACCACTACTCATGGAGCAAAACTCCTTCACAGGCTGGAGTGGCAGTTTCAAGTACCTGGTGATGACTGAACTCTGGCAAGTTCTTTTGCATCTCAGAGATGCTGGGGAAAGAGGGTAGGCAAGAGGCTAAGGGGTAAGTATTAGCAGCTTTGCACCCCAACCCAACCACAGTCACTGCAGAGGTCCCAGGCCACACAGATTTCCCACTGTCACTTGACATAGCAGATCCAGTTCCTGACTTAAAACCTCGCAGGGGTGGGCAGCCCCAACTTCCTCCTGCCAGAGCTCACATAGCTGCGCATCTGTTCGTATCCAGGCCAGAAAGCAACCAGGTTCTGGGCTCAGCCCATCCTCTAGAAGCCTCGCTAACACTGGCTTTACCACTGCCCAGTAGGGTAAGGGAGGCTTTTCCCAGGAAGAAGGTATGTTCCAGAGCTGCTTCCTCCTGAGCCCTAGCCCCTTCCCACAGCATTTTGCATCCACAGACAACTGCATCTCCTAAAGAAAAGCGTGACATAACAGACATCAGGGATAATTCGGTAGAGAGACTGTAGCATGCAGCAGCTCCTGCCTCAAGCTAGCTGTGTTTAGATTTATTTTTATAAATTTTCTCCATTAGATGAACTACTATCAAATCACAAGGAAGGAAGACCCAGGTTTATTTATTCGAAGTTAGTTGTTTTCTTGAGACAAGTTTTCACTATGTAACCCTGGTTGTCCAGGAACTCACTATGTACATGAGGGTGGTCTTGAATTCAGAAGTCCTGCCTGCCTCGGCTTCCTTCATGCTAGAACTAAAGGTATGTGTCCCAACACCTGACCTTAAAATACCTTAGTTTTAATATTGAAAAGCAAAAGTATTTATATAAATTTGCACACGTAATCTAGGTGGAACAGAACATGACTTGTGACTAAGAATCACCCACATGTGTGTGCAGCACCTGTATTCAAATAAGAAATCATGAGTAAGCCGGAATGACATAGAAAGGCTCCCAATTGTCCCGATTCATCCAAAGTCACGGCACCTCAGATTCTCTCAGTGGACTGTCCTGAGAGACTGGGAAGCCCTGTGTGTCCTTGTGTAAAGAGTTGGAATTTGAGAAAGGATGCATGTTTCAGAATGGGTATATAAACACTCCCTTTAAAGATAAAGATGCCCCTGCAAGTGTGAGCAGAAAGCATGCTGGGAGTAGCTGAGCAGTTTGCCCCACGTGTGTGTTAACACAGAGCTGCATCCCCATACAGGACCCTTAGGGTGTCTCTGGTGCCCATGATACCTGCCCTGAGTTGCCAACGGCACTGTGGTCTGCCTGCCAGGCCAAGGTTGATAGAACAACTTTGTTCGTGTCTGAAATCTACTTGGATAGAACTCAGGAGGACTGTGGGACTATGGGAAATAGATCAATGAAAAAGGACAGTGGGCACAGGGCTTTTTATTCCTGAAATGAGTTAAGTCCTCAGTATATAAAAGAGAGGAGGAGGAAACTCCAAGAATGGGCCTTGAATGTTCAAGGTCCCCTGAAGAGACAGTCTTTTCCCTACTGTCACCTTTGTCCTGGGAATGAGAGATATCACATATGAGGTATCTCAAGAAGGAAATGCCCAGAGTAAGGGGAAAGGATGTCATTGCTTCCTTCAGGGTTATAACAAGGGTCTCATGTCTGTCTTCTCCTCTTGGACTGAGCTCCTGATGTGCAGGGTGACTAGGGCTTCTCTATCTGTGTCTAGGACACCCAAACAACACCTAAGTACCTGAGGCAGCCTATGGCACCTGTGAGTGAATGAAGGAGTGAAGGAGAGAGATTTGCTGTCAGGACATTTCTACCCCTGGACCTTTCACTGAGAACACCAGAATGAACGCCTGGGCCTCTATTCACTGAGCCTCTAGCTTGTTCCAGGCCTAGCCGTAGCTTTCACCAAAGTCACGTGTTCTAGCATGACCATGCTGGCATTTCAAGCCACTCTGCGTGGTGCCGATTCTGACTGGGGGAGGGGTTCCTTTGAAAAAGAAACTTAAAAGTTGACTCCTAGGTGTATAGGTATACAACCAAAGGAAATGAGAACACGAAACCACATGAAGACTTGAACATGAACAGTCATGGCAGTGTGATTCATCAGAGCCCGAGTGGAAAGAGTCCAGGGGTGGCATCAGTCAGAGAGGAACAGTGTGTGCAAAGCCACGTAATAGAGTATTACTATTCTATTACTAATAACAAATAATGATTTATCAAGAAAATGCTGACACATACTACACCATGAAGCTTGGACACAAGAGGAAACCCACCCCCAAAGACCACATATTATTAAGTCTATTTCTATGAAAGGTCCAGAATAGGCAAGCCACAGAGAGGGAGGGTAGATTCCCACTGCCTAAGGCCAGGAGCGTGATGGGTAAATACATCTGTGAACACATGGAAAGCTACTACATCTTCCATTTTACATGGGCAAAGTATGTGGCATGTGAATGTTTCAATGAATCTGTTATAAAACCCAAAACAAAGAAATTAGAGAATTCCCCCTCTCCAAGGAGGAGCCCGCCGAGAAGCCGGTTTCACAATCCAGGGGTGGCTCTGGCTTGCCAACGGTATTTCTATTTTTCAACAGTCTTGAGCCTATTCTGCAAAGTAGCTTTTCTCAAGACTCACGCTGTACTGCAGAAGCCCCAGGTTGCTGGTTGCTGCCTGTCTCCAGTCTGGGTGAGCCTATCTCTTGCTCTTGACCCCTTGTCTATGCCCACCACTGCCTCTCCCTCAGCTCCTCTCTGCTTAGGAAAGCCAGCTCCAAATGCCTGGGCTGCCTCAGGAACCTGGTGACATGGGCCTGTTGTGGTTTGTTTGGGCACAGAAGCCTTTGCTGCCAGTGTTGCCAGGCACAGAGGGTGACTAAGCCAGCCAGTTGTGTTCAGGTTTCAGTGCCGATCCAGGAGCAGGGGGAGCCGAGGGCCGTTCAGCTGCTTGGGAGATGGGCTTGTTTCTGTTCAGCTATGGGTGCTATACTTGGGCTATCCTTACACACACCAGAAAGCATCTTCAGCCACCTGATGTGAGCCGGATGTCCGATGACATAGAAGTGCCCAGAAGAAGTGTAGGAGCTCCAGAGAAATAAACATCAAAGTGACTGTCACAGCCCACAGCCATACCAATGAGTTCTTCATGCACAGGCCCAGCCAACTGTACATCAACACACCTGCAATACCAGCACTGGGGAGGTAGAGTCAGGAAGATGACATTTGAGGCTAGCCTGGGCTACAAGAGAGAGGCTGCCTCCAAAAATAATTATGCCTATACTGAACACATATGTTTTTCTTACCATCATCCATTCTACAAACAACACAGCTGTCATGCCATGTGCAGTTCGTTAGGAGTGGTATGTCTTCCAGAGCTGGTTTAAAGAATATGGGGAGGAAAGTTGCCTAAGCTCTATGCAGACACTGCTGTATGAGTGGACTTGATCTCTGTACAGTCCTGGAATGACTCTCCTGTCCCCATCCCCAGGACATCTGAACTCAGAACTCCCAGTCTAGCTAGGGGCTAGTGAGAGGGTAGCCTCTGGGACAGGCTTGGAAAATAACTACCCATGTGTCAGTGAGGGTGACCAGCTAGAGGCAAGGAAGACCACCAGAGCAGAGCAGGCTAGGAGTCAGCCTTGGGAAAGTATCTTTAGGGAAGGCTGGATCTTCACGAACACCTGCATACAAAAGTCTTAGGGAGTCGCAGGTGGGCAGCAGGACTCTTTCTCCAAGCCTCTGACTGATGAATGGGGAGGAGACAAGTTGAGGGATGAGGAGAATCTTCTATCCTCTTTCTGTGAGAGGCCACTGGTTGGCAAGTCCATCCTACAGCAAAAGGACATTGAACACTGTGGCCGTTGGCACTTGAAATTTAAATTTAAATCAAGCACTAATCATTTCAGTTGATTTTACCTTTGTAATTAATTCAAAGCTTAAGGAAACAAAGCCAGGGGCTGGAGAGATGGCTCTGCAAGTGACTTGTTGATCTTGCAAAGTACCAGCACCTACATGGCACCTCACAACTATCTGGGAGACAGGGCACTCTTCTGATCTGTTTTGGCATCAGGCATACATGTAGTACACATACATGCATGCAGACAAAACACTCAAACACATAAAATCAAATAAGTAGATCTCTCTCTCTCTCTTTCTCAAGCTTGCTCGCCTGCTCCTGCTCCTGCTCCTGCTGTGGCTGCTCCTGCTGTGGCTGCTCCTGCTGTGGCTGCTCCTGCTGTGGCTGCTCCTGCTGTGGCTGCTCCTGCTCCTGTTCCTGCTGCGGCTGCTGCGGCTGCTGCTGCTGCTGTTCACAGTAGTTTAAAACATAACTAATGTAAAATGTTGGTGGAGCACACTTTTAGTCTGGTTGTGAGGTGCCATGTAGGTGCTGGTACTCTGCAAGATCAACAAGCCATTTGCAGACAGCTCTCTCTGAGTTTAAGGCAAGCCTGGTCTACATAATGAGTTCCAGGACAGCCAGGCTTGCATAGTAAGACCTTGTTTCTAAATACCAATAATGATGACGATGATGATGATGAAAGTTTTGAAATGAGTAAATGAATATAGACCTAAGATGACAGAGGAACAGTGAAGTATAAATTATTAAAAATTTACCAGGAACACATGGTTTTGTTGTGGTTGGTTGGTTGGTTGGTTTGCCTTTTGTTTTTTTTAATAAACACTCATTTTTTGAAATTTAACCCCCAAACCAGTTCAAACCCTGTCATGTGGGTCTGGAAAGCATCTTTCTGGGTCACTGGCCAAGCTGTGAGCTGTCACTTCTTGTCCTAGTTTGGTCTATGTTGCTATGACAAACTTGATGACCAATCACAACTTTGAGAGGAACCGGCAGCCTGTTGCATCTTACAGCTCACAGGAACCTGGAGGCAGGAGCTGATGCAGGCACCACAGACAGGAGCTGCTTACTGGCTGGCTCCTTGGGCTTGCTCAGCCTGCTTTCTTACACAACCAGGGCCAGGCACTGCCCACAGTGAGCTCACACTGGGTCCTCCCCACCCATCATTTAATCAAGAACATGCCTCCACAGACTTGCCTACAAGGCAATCTGACAGCCATTTTTTTCTATCATGGTTACTTCTTCCCACATGATCCTGGCTTGTGTCCAGTGGACAGCAAACTAATCCATATACCTCTGGAAGGTTCTGTTGCCAACACCAATCACAAGGGCTTACTAAAGCAGTTTTTGTGGAAGGTCGACCAGAAGGAGCTCTCTCTAAGCATTGCCTTCCTTTAAGCATAGAAGGTGTGATAGAAGGTCAATAGGGCAGGGCTAGCCCCGGATCTCCTCATTCTCTGGAGCAGGCTATAGAAGCTGAACAGAAAGGAAACCAACTCCTGCAGTTAGTTGAAAGAGTGAGCCTGAAGCTTTCTTGCCTGCAAACTGGGCCTATGGTTCTCCTATCTATAACACACACCCGCTCAGAGGTAAAGGGACAAAGGGGAACAATGGCCAGGTATAGGCTAGCAAGAGGAACTGAGCGTCCATCTCCATAGTTCTGCCCCATCCAACTAGCCAGTGGAAAGGAGCCACCCAGCTGTCACAGGAGCAAACCAACCAGGCCAGTGTGTCCTCTCCCAACCCCTTCACACCCCACACACACCCAGGAGCTCTTCCAGGCAGACTGGCTGAGCCTGACTTCTCACAGAGGAGGAGGCAGAGTGCTCAGGGATCCACATTCATCCTTGGTAAGAATCCTTCTGTCATATTATCACAACCCCTCTGTCCCCAAGATCACTTGGCCAGCCAGGATGTCTCCACAGGCAGGTCTCAGAGTCCCCATCCTCCCTGATGCACACCAGAGTGTGTACTGTGAGTTTAAGAGTTTCTAGTGTCTCCACCTTGGTAGCTGCCAACCAGCCCTCCTATCTCACCAAATCTTATCTATACCCATCATTGGAAACCCCTAGTCTCTGGAGACCTGGCCTATGTCACCCCTTTGCCTTTAACAGGCTCCTTCCTTAATACTCTTCCTCCCACCAGACCCCTGTCTAGTAAACTCTTACTGAGTCTGTGAAGCCCTGCCTAGCTGCCTCTTCCTCTAAGAAGTCTTCCTAGATTCTCACGTCACAGTAACCTTGCACGCTGCAGTGTGAATGACTCCCCTTAGAGGAGGGCATAGAACCATCCAGACCATTGGTGCATCTACTGGGTGGTGAAGCTTAAAGGATACAGGCTTTGCACTCAGACTCACTCAGCTCAAAGCTTAGTTTTGCAACTGTGAGCTATGCACCCTGAGGGAAGAAGCTTAACCTCTCTGATCCCTGGTACTAAGATGAGAACAAGTCTCCACCCCTGACACTGAGGCAATAGGAAATGCCTAGCATAACACAGGCTTAAAATACTCTTCCTCCACTTCCCTGGACATTAGCGATTCTGGATGTTCTTCCCTACCGTCCAGTTGTGTTCACATCCGCACTTGTGTTAACAGCCTAGGCCAAGATCTTTCCTGACTGACTGGCTGTGAACCCTGGTTGTCCTTGCTCCCAGGACCCGCTCCAACCAATATACTAGGACACTATGCCTGTAGAAACTCCCTCGTAGGTGCCCACATACATGTGTGAGAATCTGCTCTGAAGCGTGGCAGGTGGAGCCAAGTCCATCAGAAACATTAAGGCCTTTCTGCAAGGACAGGAGCCAGCCGTCCACAGCTGCCCTGGATCAGGGACAAACTCAGTGTCCCAGCAGCAGGTGCGTGTTGTTTATGCTGTATCCCAGGCAGCAGAATCCCGCAGCCCCGGCCAAGAGTTCTAATTTTTTTTTTTTTTTTTTTTTTTTTTGGTTTTTCGAGACAGGGTTTCTCTGTGTAGCCCTGGCTGTCCTGGAACTCACTTTGTAGACCAGGCTGGCCTCGAACTCAGAAATCCGCCTGCCTCTGCCTCCCGAGTGCTGGGATTAAAGGCGTGCGCCACCACGCCCGGCTTAAGAGTTCTAATTTTAAACAGCGGGTTCTGGGCAGGCCGAAATAAAGGTCAGATCCTGAATGGCTACCCAAAAGATGCACACACTAAAAAAAGATGACCCTTGGTGTAAAAAAAAAGATGCCCTACCTCTGTTCTACTGTCTACACTACCTGACATGGCAAGGACACACCTGTCAGGACCACTGGGGAGGCAATGGCCATGGCCAGTCCCCACCTACCCCAAGCCAGGGGTCTCCAAACTGCTGGACTCCAAGAATTCCACCTGGAAACCCCAGTTCAAAGCAGATGGGCAGCGCCAGACAGAGGATTCTGGGGGCTCTCCTGAAGACTTTCATCTGTTAGGGTCCTTTCTATTGAAGTTGTCACTGCACTGCATCCCTTGCAGTAATCCTGTGGCCCACATCTGATGCCTGCTGACAGCGGCACATCTTTGTCATTTACTGAGGTCCTTTGTCAGGTGGTGGCTCCTGTCTAGTGTTGAGAAATAAAAGGGGCTGATGGGTCCAGGTGTGATATGGAGAGGTAGCTGATGGGAAGTATCTTGTTTTCCCAGACAAGGCTCAGGGGACACACTGCTGTATTTTTCTATCGTGAGAGCTGACATGGCTGTCCAAGGCTTCCTCAGGTCCTGGGTTATTAGAACAGTGAGCCTTTTGCTTATCATTTTTATACCCTTTTATATTTATAAGCAGGACTGAGTCTAACACACCTCCCTTCTCACCATCTAGTTACATACAATTTACTTACAAAGAGGCGCAAAGACCTAGGATTCCCTATTTGGGGGGGGCACTCTTGTCTCTGGACAGAATCAGCTCACAAAGGCAGATCTCCATGCATCCTAGACCCCTGCCCTGCCCCCTACCTGGTCCCTCACGCCAACCCAGCCAGGTGACTCTATTGTTCCGATCTGCTCTGACCTGAGGCTAGTGAGAACGGAAGGTGCCCCAGCCCTTCCTGCCCCAGGCAGGGCCCTCTGTGTTCCAGCTCTGGGTCCAGTGTTAGGGCAGGTGGCCTGCCACTGCCCAAGGCAGTAGGGGGATGCTGGGCTGGGGACTGCCCACTTGCCCTCTGCAAGCCACTGAAAGCCACCTGCCAGGGTAACCTCGGGACAACTTTGGGGATCGGATCTCATAGCCAGGTGCTTACCATTCCCAAAGGTGCTGCAGGATACCTTTTATCCACAAGCCGTCAGATAGGCACTAAGTGACTGAATCTAGACTTTCCTAGGACAGAGAGCATTATTTCTCCATAGGGCAAAATGAGGCCCAGGTGCCCCAAAAGCAGGAAACAACAAGTTCCAAGCCTCCCCACAGTGGAGCTCCTCTCCGGACCTCAGTTTCCTTATAAGATGGCGGCTACAGCAACACCTACTACACCAGCTGTGAGCATTGGCAAAAACACTTAGCAGTTGATCTTTCTTCCAAAATAACTTCTAAGACCCTGAGGGATTGACTACAAGAGAGCCACAGTGACCAGCCATCCCTACAGGGTTTCCTGAATATGGATCTTTAATGCTAAACCCTGGACAGCCTTGGCACACCAGTGAGATAGTTTCCATCACCAGGCTGATCTGGTAAAGCCCAGGCAGAAAGAGGCCCCAGTTTTTATGCTCAGAGCTATTGTTTCTCCCAGAAGCCCTTGGGCCCTTGGTCCTGGTCTCTGCACAGTGTCCTTGCTTAGCCACAGGGAGACCAGACATTCTTAACACAAAACTTTTCCATATTCTTCAGGGCAATCTCTTGATGCCAGAAATAGTCATCAGGATTTGGGAGCTAGCCCAGGCCACTAAAAATAGTTCCACTGCCCACTGGAAGGCCTGCTTCATATGGGCCCCAGATGCCCTGCACCTGATGAGGTGCCTGTCCCTAGCTAGCACCTTAAATGAACAAAGCTCTTCCGGGCTAGCTGGCTGGGTATACATAGAGGTGATTCCCACTCTGCTTCCTTAGCTCAGACATGCCACTTTCTCCGCTCAGAGAGCAGAGCAGAGCAGCCACACGAGTTAACACCTGACAGCCTGACTCTCCTAGCCTAGCAGCACGGCCACAGACCTTCACACACTTCTACACACACGTACCAGCCACAGATGGTCACCCACACCATTCATCTCAAAGCTGAACTCTTGCCCTCCAGCCTACATCCCCAAGGCTGGGTCCCCACGTTTGTCTCTCCCAGTTTCCACCTAGCCTTCAAGAAGATAGTCTTATTTTAAATAATTTTATTCTTTTCATGTGTACATGTGAGTGCCTGTGTGAGTTTATGTAGACCACATGCATGTAGGTACCCTCAGACACCAGAAGGAAGCGTTATACCCTTTGGAGCTAGAGTACAGGCAGTTGTAAGCTACCTAATGTGCTCGCTGGGCCTCCATCCTAGGTCCTTAGCAAGAACAGTAAATGCTCTTAATGGCTTTTCCCCCCTGGCATCAAGGATTGAACTTAGAAACTTAAATACGCTAAGCAAGCACTGTGCCCTTAATCTATAGCCCCAAACCCTTTTTGTACATTTTGGATTGAAATAGAGTCTCGCTGATTTATACAGGATACCCAGAGTGGTGACTCTGGAACTCTAGGTCCCCTATGCCTTATGCGGGCTCTTGTCAGCAAGGGCTCTGCCAGGTGAGGGGCTATAGCTAAGAATGTATCTCAGGTTCCAGTGGGCACCTTCTGGAGCTGGATCCAAAGCCCTTATACTCCCTAGGGCTGCCTGGTCTCTGAGAAGGAAAAGGCAGAGGGGTAAACTCTAGAAAGAAGTCCCCAGGAGCCAGGAGGGAGGGTGTGTGTCTATTGTACATTTGTCCCAACTCACACAGAAGTGAACACTGACATGAACTCCAGCTGTTGGCTATCGGTCCCCCACAGATTGGCCATTCTGCCAAGCAATGATGGTGGCAGACTCTTTGGACCTTGGGACACATGGGACACCTCCACACCCTC
Source organism: Mus minutoides (assembly GCA_902729485.2). NCBI lineage: Eukaryota > Metazoa > Chordata > Mammalia > Rodentia > Muridae > Mus > Mus minutoides. The sequence goes on along the minus strand of LR756420.1, from coordinate 469,419 downwards.
TGCAGTGTTACTCTGGATCTAAAGGCACTCTGGAAATTAAGTCCATGAAATTATTTTTAAAGATCTACTAATACAAGTAGGTAAGTCTGAAAAATTGCATTGACTAAAACACCCAACCATGGTGGACAGAATGCTGCATTATCATGATGATAGAAAACTCCAGAAGACACAGGTTGGCTAAGGTGGGAGGAGAGGATGCAGAGAATGGATTTGTTTTGTTTTGTTTTGTTTTTTGTTTTTTGAGACAGGGTTTCTCTGTGTAGCCCTGGCTGTCCCGAAACTCACTTTGTAGACCAGGCTGGCCTCGAACTCAGAAATCCACCTGCCTCTGCCTCCCAAGTGCTGGGATTAAAGGCGTGCGCCACCATGCCCGGCTGGATTTTTTTTTTTTTAAAAAGATTTATTTTATTTATTATATGTAAGTACACTGTAGCTGTCTTCAGACACCCCAGAAGAGGGCGCCAGATCTCGTTACGGATGGTTGTGAGCCACCATGTGGATGCTGGGATTTGAACTTATCACCTTCGGAAGAGCAGTCGGGTGCTCTTACCCGCTGAGCCATCTCACCAGCCCCCTGGATTTTTTTAATGTATAAATATGGTCTGTATTTTAAACATGTTGGCAGGAATAATATATTCTGTGTATCTCAAACCTCAAAAATATGTCAAACTAAGGGCTGGAAAGATTCTCAGTGGCTAAGAGTGCTTACTGCTCTTGCAAGAGGACCTGAATTCTGCTCCCACATCCACAACTGGAGACTCAGGACCACTTGTAACTGCAGCTCTATGGAGATGTGACACCTGTGGGCACCTGCACTTGCATTACACAGCTGCACACAGTCGTGACATGGAGATGTGACACCTGTGGGCACCTGCACTTGCATTACACAGCTGCACACAAACAGTCGTGACATGGAGATGTGACACCTGTGGGCACCTGCACTTGCATTACACAGCTGCACACAAACAGTCATGAGCCATTTTTATTAAAAGTAATAAAGCCAGGTGTGGTGATGCACTCGGGAGGCAGAGGCAGGTAAGCCTCTGAGTTCGAGGCCAGCCTGGTCAACAGCGGGAATTCCAGGACAGTCAGGGCTACATAGAGGAAACACTGTCTCAAAACAAATAAAAAAAAAAAGAAAAGAAAAAACAACAAACAAATAAAATAAATAAATGATATGTTAGACATATATAAAATTATAAATTTGTCAACACTCATTAAACTACAAAGCTGACAATAGATGTGTTTGTGAGATCAGTTCTATATTATTAGGTTACCAAGAGGGTCACCAGTACTGAAGACAGGACTCACCTTCATAGGGTCCTTATCAGAAGCACGATGCTCTAACATGCTTTTCCTACTTGCAAACTGATGCTGGAGGCTGCCTTGGTTTCATGCACTGGCAGAGAACACAGCACCCTCAAGGCAGAGGCAAAGGATTTGACCGCTCACAGAACAGTGGTAGAGCATGCTCCAGTTCTGGACAGGTTCTCTAGAACCCAGTCTCCACAGAGCTACTGCAGAAAACCAGATGGCTTCTGCTTAGTCTGTGCTGAGGTACAAAATAGAGCCCTTCCCTGCAGCTGCATCTGCCCAGGGCATCCCCGCAGTGCTTGCCATTCGCCAGCTAGCTGCTTTGTAGCCACCATGGCCGTGGGCACCATACTTGGAGGAAGGCTGTGCTAAGCCAGCTAGCCTCAGAACAAGGCAGCTGTTGTCTCAGGACAGGCTGTGTGCAGATGGAGGCTGGTGTTGCCTCTGAGCAGACAATCATCACATCCAAATGTTAACCATAACAAGCCCCAGCTGTAACCCTCGGGAGCCACGGTCATGAGGCAGCGTTCCACACTCCAGCAAGCCGACTGGATCATCACATCCTCCCCCATACAGCTTGTTCCAAGGAGAAAACAACTCACATTTCAAAACTTAGTCTGCAACAAAGTAACAGGGTACTGGGAGCCATCCAGTCAGCACCCCACACGGGTGTCCACCTGGTGAGACCTTACAAGCTTGCCTGCCTTCCCAGCAGCCCAATCCCTTGTCTGGGTGGCACTTCCCTTCCATGTGCTAACTTTTGCTCTTTATTATTACTATTATTAATTTATTCACGTTATATTCCAATCACATCCTCTCCTCCTAGTCTCCCCTCCCACGGCCCCTCCCCTGACTTCCCCCTCCCCTTTCCCTCTGAGAATTAGGAGGTCACCCCTGGGTATCACCCTGGCACATCAAGTTACAGCAGGACTAGGCATATCCTCTCCCACTGAGGCAGCACAGTTTGGGGAGCCAGATCCACAGGCAGGCAACAGAACCCACATGGAGACCAAGCTGCGCATCTGCTAAATATGTGCAGGGGCCCGGAGTTAAGAACATTCCAAACTAGCCCCACATGGTGGCGCACGCCTTTAATCCCAGCACTCAGGAGGCAGAAGCAGGCAGATTTCTGAGCTCAAGGCCAGCCTGGTCTACAAAGTGAATCCCAGGACAGCCAGGGCTATACAGAGAAACCCTGTCTCAAAAAACCAAAACAACAACAACAACAACAACAACAAACCATTCCAAACTGAGCTCAATGATGCTGTCAGTTCACACATAGCAGGGACACTGTCCTGGGCTTCTTGTAAGTATAAGGGTGGGCACTTACAGGTTCACAAGATAGACACAATTCAGAGCTAGAGAGACAGTTCTGTGGTTAGGGGCACTTGCTGCCCATTCATGAGGCTTGGAGTCTGGGTCCCACATCAACAGGCTCACAAGGGTCCCAACCACTTTCCTCTGGCCTCCACAGAACCCAGGTGCTCTCACATAGACACAAATACACACATACACACAAATAGAATAATTTCTTCAATTTCATTTATATAATGCTCAGGCACGCCACAGCTTCATATAAGGTGGTGGTGGGGAGCATAAAAAGCAATATCTGTATAAAGATGGGACCACTCTACTGGAGCAGAGCCCTGCATATAAGGGTGAACGTAGTATAAATATTTTAATAAATCCCTTGGTGGGGGAGTTCCTTCCCACCTTTGACCATTTATGTTCCGGAATAAAAGACTTAAGCAGCACAATAGCTGGGCAACTGGCTGTTAGAATCTCCATGCTGTTAGAATCCACTTCAAAGCCCACTGTTACTATGTTTCATCTGGACTGCTACTAGCTCCAATTGGCCAGCCTACATGGCCACATTGTGATTCAGCTAACCCATGGCGGCACCTTTCTCCTCTCCTGCACACTCCTCTAAGACATGGTGGCCCTTGTCTCTCTCCTTCACACTCTTTGAAGATTTGGCTGCTCTCTCAGCCCTGCTCCTTCCCAAGCCCCTGGAAAACTAAACCCCGCCTATATCTCTTCTCCCCAACCATTAGCTACTGGCATCTTTATTTACCAATCAGAATTGACTGGGGGCAGNGGCAGGGTCTCTCAATGTCTTACTTGAAAACTCTCTGAGCTAACAGTTTTGTGGGACTCAAATTAACATTAGAATACAAGCAGCATTAGGCCAAACCCACCACAAGTAAACTACTCCAGCGCCATAGAAGCTCTTAATTTAGGAGTTAAACCTATCCTAATTTGTATTGCAGAAACCCAGAGCCATTGTTCTGGTTTTCCTTAAAATAGAATCTTGCTATGTAGCCCAGGCTATCTTTCAACTCCTGACCCTCCTGCCTTGGCCTCCCAAGTCCTGGGACTATAGGGAAAGGCATTATCTTTATCACCCTGGTCAGGAAACAAATCTGACCCAGGCTGTTCACCTGCAAACACCCTTGAAAAGACAGTTCCAGGATGTGTCACAATGCATGAGAAACTGTGGAGACTCATTCATTCCCGTCGTCCACAGTGACCCACCCAGCATCCTTCTGTCTTACTGTCCTGTTGTCATTCCTAGTGTTATGCTATGGGTCACAATTGCTGCCTCAGCTCCTGGCATTATCTGTTGGATGGAAGCAAAGCACTGCCCTTTTAATGGAGACTCCTTGCAAGTGCAACACATCTTTAGCTTGATCTACTGACAACATGCCAGGCCAACAACAGTGAAAATATCTTCCACCCTGTTAGACACAGACTCTGGCCAGAGACACTGGAAACAGGTCTCTTGGGTATTATGCTTGACAAGCAATGTCCCTAGTAGACTATCAGGTCATGTCTTGCTAAGACTATCTGCAGGAAGGCCATGTAGAAAGATGAACAGAGCCAGTCACTGGAGCAGCCAGATACTGCCAGGTCACAGCCAAGGTGTGTGAGTGAGGGCCCTAATGGTTCTCTCTAGGCTGGGTACAAGGCCATTTTAACTACATTGGATATTTTTCAATCTCTGAAGGCCCATGATGAAGGTCCACAGTGAACCCATCTTCTCAATATTTAAGGATTAAGAATTTGAAGCCCAGAAAAGTTATGTGATTTGCTGAGTATCACACAACAAGAAAATGGTACAGTCAAGGCTAGAGCATAAGCTTCCTGTCCTAGCTCCTTAGAAAGTGGTAATTGCTGAGTATGAGGATGTATGTTATGTAGAAATTTCCTCAGAATTCACATTACATTTTAAAATCTTCATGTGTGTGCATGAGTGTGTGTGTGTGCACACACATGTGCTAAGAGATTGAACCCAATTCCATAGAACTCAACTGTTCCTTCCTGAATGGAAGAGGTAAGCTTCTTCTAAGGTTCAGGAAGTACAATTTACAAGGCTTAGGAACTTCCTGAAACTCATAAGAGTCTCAAGGCTCCTTCCCAAGGTTATGTAAGCAATAGCTATTGCTGGGGAGAGAGAGACTTTTCTTTCTAGCTGCATGTCAATTCCACGGATGCTTTTCAAAGATACAGCTACCACGGAGTCACTCATGTCCTGTAAGTAACCACAATCAAGCTAGCAGCTTCACCTAGCTAGCTGTGTGTGAAATTGTTTCTTTGGTCTGTCATTGGTGCCCTGTTTAAAGTGAACAGACATGTATTTAGGTTTTCCCAGTAAGAGTTGAGCAGTGATAAGCTATAGGAGTCTGTCCAGCAAAGCCTTCGGCAACACCCCCACCTGAGTTAACGACAAAATGGTAGAAACTATATCTAGCAGCAGTACTAAGAGGATGCAGAGGCCACAGTCCTAACCAGATCAGCTTTCTTCTGTCTTTTCAGGACACTAGCTGCCCATTCTGTGATGTGTCAAGGGCAGGAAACACACTGCTATGTCCTACCCTTTGTGAGAGCTGAACAGGTGCATGAACCTCTAGGAATGCGGTTCTGGAGAAGAAGGGGCCCAGGAACAACTCCAGGAACCCTTATTCCTTACATAAACCCAAGGCTCCAGACTCTCTACACATTCTGGGACTAAGAAGCCCTTCCTATGCCATGTCTCCAGGTGTCTAAAATGAAGGGTCGCCTCTTCCTCCATGTACCCTTCCTACCTGGTCTCCTCAGGCAGCTCTCTGCTCCTGGGCCACTATCCCTCGTACACATTCCTGAAGCAATGTGGTCTTGACTACTTACCAACGGCAGAGAGAACCAGAAGTTAGAGTCACCCCTATGTATCTCTGTCTTTCTATGGCTAGTGTCCAGCAAAAGGCATGGCACTTCTCACTCAGGAAGGGTTGGTAATAGGAATGGAGTCCTTGTCTTGGTCAAGTACCTGCCGTGGTGTCTCTAGCAATACTCACAGTAGACCACCATCACCTGCTCCCACCCCATAAGCATGGTGCTTACCCACTCTAGACAGGTGCCTCCAGACTCTACCAAGTGTTCCTTCGTCCCTTCAGCCCAAGTGTTATGCCAGCGTTTGGATGGGAGCTAGAAAATGGCCATTCTCAGCCGGGCGTGGTGGCACACGCCTTTAATCCCAGCACTCGGGAGGCAGAGGCAGGTGGATTTCTGAGTTCGAGGTCAGCCTGGTCTACAGAGTGAGTTCCAGTACAGCCAGGGCTATACAGAGAAACTCTGTCTCGAAAAAAAAAAAAAAGAAAGAAAGAAAGAAAAGAAAAAAAGAAAAAGAAAATGGCCATTCTCACCCCCTTCCCTCGGCATCCCACACAGATCAACTCTCTTCTTTTTTGGGGAACTGATAAAGAGCCCGGAATGACAGGAAGGTTGGCCAAGAGCTGTATAGGAGGCCAGAGGAGAATCCCCAATGGCCACTAAACAAAGGACATTTCCAAGAGGAGACGTGGACTGTTAAGTCTTCCTACCAGACGAGAAGCTATGAGTCAGAGCCAGGAGCGTCCCCACTGACTTCCCCGTGCATGAGTTATTACCCTCCACCTCAGCAAAGGCCCACAGGCAGGGGAATTCTCTCCTGAACAGGAGGGAGAAAATAAGGAGAAGTGGTGGAACACAGGATCTCTGAATGATGTTCCTAAGGCTGATCTCTTACTGCAGCCCTCCCTAACCCAGTGCTGAGCCCCAGCATTGCCAGGGCCTGCTTCCTGCTCACCAGTGCTTTCAGATGCTCTACTTTGTTTGCATGCCACTGAGTTGTAGGAAGGTCTCCAAGGGACATTGCCTCATGTGGAAGGGAAAGAGATGGCTGAGCAGAGATCGCGTCACTTCCCCTATACCGGTGCCCAGGACTCACCCGGAGGGGAGGGGACATGTTTAAGTTCCTCCCTTCACCACAAGTGAGGAGCACCCTTGGTGTGCTGGGCTGTAGTATAAGACTGAGTGTCAGGCAGTAAGAAAGACAGATGAGGCTACTCTCCTCACAGACCCTGACCCACTAAAAAATGTCAGGTGATGGGTACCTACCATGGGAAAAAGGAGAGACGAGGAAAGGACAGTGCTTGCCATGGTCGAGAAGCAGCCTGGTTTAAATGGTGACAGTCAACGAACAGCCAGCCTTTCCACAGCTGTTGAAGGGAGAGCTGAAAGAACAGGGGATGGGAAGTAAGTCCAGGTTCAAGGAGGTCAAGTCTTTGAATATGGGTTGAATAGAAGTCCAGGTGTGTTCTGAGCAGGCAATGGCCCCCGATATGCTGGAAGTTTCTCTCTAGACTTGTACATTCCTGATTTCTTTTAATTGATACATAAAATATTGAAATTATGTGTACATGTGGTATTGTACACGTATGCATTGTATAATGTTTAAATCAGATTGAATAACCTGCTGCCCAAGTCAGTGGCCATTTCTTACAGAAAACCCTTAAGACCTCTTTTAGCATCCTGAGATGTGCAGTGTGGAGGGCCCTGGCTGCGCAGCAGCAGCTCAAATCCTCTTGCTCTGAGCTGCCTGTAATTCACCTACCCTATCCCATCCCTTCTGGGGTCTGAGACTCGCTTCCTCTCTGCTATGGCCCGCTACAACCTCATTAATGAAAATTCAAACTAGATGAACTCTGGTCCTGGGGCCCTCTTAAGATATTATCTCCTAACTTTAAAAGGTAAAAAATGAAATAAAGACTAAGAAGTCAAGCCTAACTTTGTAAAGACTCGTGTGTCAAACAAGACAAGAATAAAAGTCTAGTGTTCCTCAAGAAGGTTCCTGCTGACCCCTTCGAGCTCTTGGCTGCTCTCCAGAGGATTTTAACTGCCTGGATTCCAACCAAACCAATCATCATGGGCTGGCTCTAAACCAATCATCATGGGCTGGCTCTAAAACAATCATCACGGGCTGGCTCTAAACCAATCATCATGGGCTGGCTCTAAACCAATCATCACGGGCTGGCTCTAAACCAATCATCACGGGCTGGCTCTAAACCAATCCTCATGGGTTGGCTCTAAACCAATCCTCATGGGCTGGCTCTAAACCAATCCTCATGGGCTAGCTCTAAACCAATCATCATGGGCGGGCTCTAAAAGCCATCTCAGAGTTGCCGAGGTCACCTCATGCTCTGAATTGATTAAGGTCATCCAACTGCCCAAACCCCTAGAGATAAAGTCAACTGTCTTTTGAGGCTCACTTTAAGCCTCAGTTGATGGCCAGTATTTTTCATACACCATGTCTTACACTCACCCCCAAAATAAGCAAATGAACAAGAAGCATGGTCAAAATCAAGAATAGGGATGAAGAGATGGCTCAGTGGGCCAAGGAACAGGGAAAGGCAGTGGGGTGTGGGACAGGGAAAGGAGCTTTCAGCCCAAGCTTAGAGACCCGAGTTCAACTACTGGAAGCCATGCAAAAGTGAAAGAAGAGATCAGCTTTACAAAGCATTCTTTTGACCTCCACAAATGTATGGCCTGTGCACTCACCTTTCCTTCCTACACCTCTCCCCTCCCCATTCATAGCAATAATAAATACTTTTTACAAGTCATGTGAATATACTGGTGCACACTTTAAATCCCAGCACTTGGTCAGCAGAAGCAGGTGAATCTCTGAGAGTTCTAGGATAGGTACACAGACAGACCCTGTTTAAAATGAATGAATTAATTAGTTAATTACTTAATTAAAGCTGGGCTGAGACAGAAGAAAACAAGCCCAAGGTCAGTCTGGGCAACTTAGTAAGACTATCTCAAAATAATACATTTTAAAATGCAAAAAAAAGAAGCCTGGGGATGTAGCTAGTGATAGTGCACCTGCCTCGTGTGTGCAAGCCCTGGGCTAGATTCCAGAGAGAAACATCAAGACTCAGAGAGGAATTGGTCACCCAGTAAAATAAAAAGTGATGTTAGTATCTAAAGAATATAAAAAAACAATAACGAGAATTTCCCAGAGTATTAAACAGCATTAAGTTACAGATCTCAGAGCACAACACATAAGTGATATGCATAGAAAGAAACCTACAGAGACACATTCTATCAAAATTTCTTACAAAGATAAAATCTTAAATCAAAGAGGAAAAAGTAAGAAAAGTAGGGTCGAGCCGGGCAGTGGTGGTGCATGTCTTTAATCCCAGCACTTGGGAGGCGGGGCAGATGGATTTCTGAGTTCGAGGCCAGCCTGGTCTACAGAGTGAGTTCCAGGACAGCCGGGGCTACACAGAGAAACCCTGTCTTGAAAACCAAAAAAAAAAAAAAAAAAGAAAAGAAAAGTAGGGTCATTAGCGTACTTCCCAACTGTGACAAAGAAAGCATGAAGACAGTGGGCTATATCTTCAATGTAATGGAAGGAAGGAAGGAAGAAAGGAAGGAGAGAAAGAAGGAGAGGAGAGAAAGAAAGAAAAAGAAAGAAAGAAAGAAAGAAAGAAAGAAAGAAAGAAAGAAAGAAAGAAAGAAAGGGAGGAAAGAAGGAAGGAAGGAGGAAGGAAGGAAGGAAGGAAGGAAGGAAGGAAGGAAGGAAGGAAGGAAGGAAGGAGCAAGCAAAAATTAGAATTCTTTGCTCAATGAAATATCCTTGTGTAGTGGGCTGGCTCTGCTATGTATTCAAATGCTACGTACTGTATCCCAAGACCTGGTTGTTCCCAGACAAGAGGGTCCTCATATCTACCAGCTTTTGTTGTGTAAACCTTGCCCTCCAAGTTACCCATGATTGGTTAATAAAGATGGCTATAGCCTGGAGCTGGGCAGAAGAGAGGTAGTCAGAGGTAGTCAGAGTAGTTTGAGGCAGGGACCACGAGGAAGCAGAGAAGAGAGGAGGAAGAAGGAAGAAGTCACCATGGGGTAGGTGGATCATGACTGCATGGCCATGAGGGCCAGTCTGTGGGAACAGGAGCAGCCCAGGTGGAATATGGTGAGTGACTGACAGGGAAGTAGACACAGTATCTTAGAGGTTCTGTCTGCCCAGCTCTAGTGCTTTAGGCTTATAATTACAGAGGTTTTGTGTCCTTTACTTGGAAACTAAATGATCCAAAGTGGAGTAGAAACCCCCAAATAATATTTATCACAACATTTTGGTGCCCAACATAGGGTGAAAGTAACCGAAGGTTAAAAAAAATGTAACAAAGGTAAAGAAAAACAGTTACAGGAACAGTAACTGGGAGATCCTCAGATCAGCACTAAAAGCAGAGACCAGCTTCCAGCTGAGTGTTCACAGTCTGGCTAAACAGCCCAGGAGACAGCTGGGGTTACTCCAGCAACACAGGCAAGGTAGGAAGGTGGTCGTACTACACAGGCCGTTTTAGAAATGATAGGACTGGTTTATTTGGAAAATTTATATGTTTTGAGGATAGCCCTGTCTCAATTTGCTGTTGACTTAAATATGTTGTGAGCCGCTGTTGTCACAGGCAGAATGTCCTGCAGAGAGATCCTGGCTTAGGGGCAAATCCCAAGTATGCATTTGGAAGTGCTGGATTTGGGTGCCAGTTAGACACATGACTATTTCTAGGGTGCTATTGGGTACTTTCATTTCCATCTAGACAAACACCTAGAATGGAGAATAAAGTTGGAAACTCCCAGTGTATGTTATTATACTATTTTCTACCTTTTACTTATATTTTTGGTTGTGAGCCGAGCCTTTAATGGCTGAGCCATCTCTCCAGCCCTCTACCTTTTTCTTATGAGCCATTAAAAACAGGAATGGTGCCGGGTGTGGTGGTGCACCCCTTTAATCCCAGCACTCGGGAGGCAGAGGCAGGCGGATTTCTGAGTTCGAGGCCAGCCTGGTCTACAAAGTGAGTTCCAGGACAACCAGGGCTGCACAGAGAAACCCTGTGTCGAAAAAAACAAAAAACAAAAACAAAAACAGGAATGGCCAAAGGAGCTAATGGGTAACACTCAGAGTGTCAGGTAGTGTCTGTTCAATGTCTGCTTTGCTTGATTTTAACACCTCCCTGAAGCAAACCCTTGATGACTCTCTTACAGAAATATCGGGACTGAGACCTTGAGGTGAGACATGTTCCATGAGCAATCAGATACCAGCTGGTTGATCAAGCCCAGAATTCCTTCTCAGTTTTTAATTCTTTGAAAGCTTAACAAACCATCAGTACTTAGTACTTACTGAAGGGCTGGATGAGTGACTGGTGGCAGTTGTGGTGGTGATTTATAATCCCATCTTTATGGTGTGGTCCAGGCCATGGCAGACAGGCCTGGCTGGGAATTGGGAGTAGGTGGTACCTTCCTTCCATAGATGCTTTGGGGAAGCCCATTCTCGGGAGGGTCAGTCACATTCATTACACTAACACTTTTCTAAGGTCCCCTCCATGTGCCATCTTAAGAAACATCTGACTTCTAGCCTGTGGCTTCTGCAGCCAGCCTGAAGGAAGCCTAGGACTGCAGGCTCCCTGGCCTTGAGGATGGAGGGGCCTTAGACCCAGGAGCTGAACAGGAGAGGAAGCTGGATGACACTTCAGGTGCCTCTCACGGATGAGGAAACTGTCTCTGAGAGGGCCCAGGCCAGTGGGGCAGGGCAGAGTGATCTCAGAGCAAGGCCACTTCTTCTGGCTTAGTGACAGGCATTATGTGAATGCCGACTGGCGTCATGACATAGGCAGGACAGCTCACCCGTTTCCCTCTGCCAGGGCACTCTGCTCAGGGAGGGGCATCAATGTTGTGACAGAATGGGGACCAGCTGACTCACAAGTCTCAATAATGTGCTTTTCATTAAGTTAAATCATGAATCAAAATTGCCTTTAGAGCAAGGGGACCACATTAAAGATGGGGAAACAGAGGCTTCAAGAGTACTGTCAAAATCCGGGACTCACAGGTCCGACCGACTCAACTGTTCTATCCCGTGTTCACAAATGGTCCATTCACGGTTCCGGTTTTGCTGCCCTTTAGGCTAAGCTTCTTTCCGAGTGCGCCATTCAGGTCTCAAGGTGGCTGGTGACCCCTGAGTCTGACCAGCCACACTGGAATGTCCTTTTACCAACCTGCCTTCATGGCTCCATCCATATCCCATGGTCTCCTTACACACACATCCCAGTTTGAGGTCCCTTACCAGCCAGTGCTTGGTCTTTCACCAAATAGAGGGCAATGGAGTCATAGATACTTATTGGCTGGAAGAAGGAGGCGATGGATGAGTGGGAAGGCTCTTAGATTTAAATGGGTTTTGGTTTGTTTTTTGTTTTGTTTTGTTTTGAGGTACTTTCCTTAATAGAACTTCTCTGCAAGACTACACTTCAAGGCCAATACTGTGAGGATCCTTCGTTCTTCAGAGAACAAAACCCAGAGCTAAGCTGACACAGGCGCAAGGCTGGATTCAACCCGGTTGTTCTTGAACAAACTTGCCCAGCACAGCATCAGAAAAAAAGTCCCCAGAGCTGGGCAGCCCTCCTACCTGCTACCCAGAATGCAACCTTAGGAGACAAACAGCCCCAGGTGACCAGGATCCACCCCACCAGGGGGTGTGAGAAAGCCAGCTCCTGCAAGGCAGGCAGGCGGGGCCAGCAGGCTGGCATTGTTTGCCTCTGTATACAGCAACAGAAACCAAGCAGCCAGCACTTCTCAGAGGCACCCCGCCCCCTTTCATTTTAATCTCCCAAACTGACTTGTCAGCAGCAGGAAGTGACATGACAGCTTTCCTCACAAAAGGGAAACTCCTCAGTGTTACCATGGGAACCGAGGCCACTGCGGGATCACAGATTTATATAATCTTAAAGGGGTAGGCACCATGATGTCATTCTGGATAAGTTGAGACTACGATGTCATTCTGGATAAGTTGAGACTACGGACGGGGGTGGGGGTGGGGGTGGGGTGGACAGGGGTGGGGTGGGGAGGTGGACGGGGCTGGGGACAGGGGGTGGAGGTGGGGAATGGATGCCAGAGGATGCGAGTACAAAGCAGGGGAGCTTCAAGTTGCAGAGTCCCCCCCCCCAAAGGAAGGAGAGGATGCTGAGGAGGTGGTGGGGGCTGAAGCCTCATCCGATGGATGCCGGGGAAACCACAGGAAAGCACAGGACCCGCATCTATGCCTTTTCCGCAGCCTGGAATTAAAGAGCCAGGATGAAACCAGCCCTTCAGATCCAGGGCAAACCGGTCATTTCACAGGGTGGGAAAACTAGATGTCACTGGTGACAAGGGGATCCAATTGTTGCTCCACAATTCTCAGTCAGCTGGGAAGCAGCTTTTGTTGTCTTTGTTACACAGAGGAGGAAACTGAGGCCTTGAGGGGTTGAGCTTCCCCACTCCCAAATTCTGGGATAGCAGGTAACACAGCTAGCTAGAAAACTTACTTTTAGCAACTCCGCTGAAGCTATTTTGGCTAGTCTTCACGGAGGCTCCAGTCTCTGCGAGACCACCTAATAATTAGGACACTGACTCAGCGGTCTAGTCTCTTTCTCTGGGAAACATATGATGGTAAAGATTGTGAACACAGGCAAAACACTTAGGGGACCCCAGAACTCAGTGGCAACTCTTAAACTGACAGCCGTCACTGTCACATGAGCCTTAAACATTAAGTTGTATCTGATCAATTCTCTCTGGGAAACAAACATTCTAATGGAATCTTTTCATCCTGAGATACTGATTTTGCCTCAAGCATGATGTTTTCTGCAGCATCTCAGCAAAGGTGACCCATGAGAGGAATTGCTCCTGGTCTGGGCTGTGAAGAGACATGAGTGAACTGTTTTCACTGGCAGCTCCCTGAGGCAGCCTCTGTATTTTTCCATTGACTGGTTCACACTGGAGATTAATTTGGGTTCAACCAGTGACTGCCAAGTTGAAAGCAGAGGCCCAGGCCCACGGGAAAGGCAGTCCCCGCATCTGCCACGGGATCGCCATTGTTGGTACATTTCCACGAAGGGAACAACTCACAACAGCAAATATCTAGGGCTTGATAAAAAAACACTGTTTTGAAAAGCATGCATCCACTCACCCCAAACCCGGGGAGCTTGCCAGCACAGGACAAGTTCTTCTGTCTTAGAACACAAGGCTCTTCAGACCCGGATGTCACATGGCAGGGTGGGGGGGATGTCATAGACAGATTCTGTGTCAAGACTTGAACAATGGGGCTGGGTGAGGACGACGGCACCAGTCAAGATGATTGGGATGCAGAAGAGCAGGCATCCAGGGCCCCGAACCCGAGGGCTTTGCTGTTACTTCATTCAACATTACAGAGCAGATTATGGCTCAGTAGTCAATTATACCTTCCCAGCCTTAGTCTGCTTGGCAAGAGGGAAAATTCAGAGTCCTGCCCTGCAGCAAGTGTGACTTAATTGCCTATGTCTTCAACACAGTTATGAAGAACAAGTGACCTGAAGGTGACAGCTGCCAAAAATGATGTTGCTAAGCAGAGATGGTTGTACAAACCCTCCAAAAAGTAGAAGAGGGAGGGCAAGTTATTTCTTCCCTGTATATGCATATAGAGCTTGGATTCTTTTCTCTTTTTTTTGATGCATTATTTTTAAAGATGCAAAAGTCTTGTTCAAGGCATACACACACAGACACACACACACAGACACACACAGACACACACACACACACACACACACACACACACGATATAGACAAGTGACGTTTAAAGGTCATACATAGGATTAGAAAGCAAAACACAGTTCCCAATTCCCTGCTCAGCTATCAGATTCTCCCACCTTCATCTGCACAGCACCTGAGCCTCTCTGAGGGTAGGCTACTCCCAAGCTTTGTACATCCTGAGAACACATTAATCCAGGTATTCTGCACATAGTTCAGGAAGGGGAGATCTTGCCCATGACTCCTAAGGAAGATATTAATAAAAGGTAATTCAGGCAAATGCTTCTGGAGACACTCAGGTTCCCTGGGTGGCACGGTATCTCCTGTGCATGTTAAGACCCTCTGCTAAGATCTAGTGCTCCACACAGTTCTCCTGCATTCCTCCCTGGGAACCCAAGGGTCAGCCAATAGGAGCAGGCTCCAACCCCACCATGTCGGCAGCTTGCCTGGCCCACTGCTGCCTGTGCCATTTGCTCAAGAGCGGGGTCACCAAAGAAACAAGCACAGAGAGCTCAATAGAAACATCATAATTTATTCTGCTGTATAAAAAAAGTCATCCCAGTAACAAAATGTCTTCTCAGAAGAAGAAATATATTACTTCAGATCATAAATAAACAAACATACAACTGTTGATAACTGAAAGCTACAAACCTACACTGGCTTTGTCCGTCAGTGCCGGAAGCAAACCTGCTCTGGGTCTATTTACAAGATAGTACAGTACGCAAACACAAAACTGAGGTATTTGGTTCTTCTATGAGTAGACAAAGACATTTGTGAAGGCAGACCACCTACCTACACAAAAATAAATAAAGTAAAACTTTCATACGCGCATGTCATAGGGAATGGTTAATACTGGTAGGTATGTCAAGCATGAAGTTTCTAGAAAAAAAAAACAGACAAGCAAAGAAACTGGCTCAAACAGAGTCCTTTCTCTTCTGCCCTGTTTTGTCAGAGGGACTTGATGTACCCACAATATATTGGTCCCGAATGTGCTGAGTTCAGCAAATGTCTTGTGGTCAGGTCATTGTTGTGACTGCCTAAGAACTCAGTGGACTCAGGAGGAGTTGGAGGGGGGTTGTTAAATAAATAAGGACTAGCTCACAAGAGGCTTTCCCAGAGTTATTGCATTGCTCCTCCCATGGGTGGAGTGGCGACCCGGTGGCAAGTGAAACTCCATACCTCCCCTTGCCCTTCAGCAGCTTGGAGAAGTGGTGATGGGGCTTTTAAGGTAGTTCAGGGCACTGTTCGTGGGGTGGACGGGGATGGAGACAGGGAAGTTAAAGACAGTGGTAGTAGAGGTGCCCCGGTCAAGGACAGCCATGGCAGGGCTCCCAGCTTCAGCAGAGCAGTGAGGAGCAAGCACTTGGGACTCAAACTGCAGCAGCTGGCCCATGAAGCTGAAGTTCGGGGAGATGATACTCCGCCTCTGCTTCACAAATTCAAAGGCCTCGTCCAGCTTTACCCGGTTAGTCCTCATGAGGTAAGCAAGGCAGATGGTGGCTGACCGGGAGATGCCAGCCTGGCAATGAACAAATACTCTCCCTCCAGCATCCTTGATGGAGTCTGGAAAACAAAATTATGGGTTACTCAAAAACTCAGGAGAACAGCTGAGCCCAGATCAAGGATGGCTAAGAAATGTCATGTGTGTCCTGTCAAGAGATGGCCAGGGTTTGCCTCTTGCTGTCATGCAGACTCTATGTGTATACTATGCAAAGGATACCAGGGGATTTAAACCCGGACTGGGTATCTACACTTATAATCCTGGACAAGACAGTCAGTTCAACTGAGTCTCAGTGAGGAGGAAGGCTTGGGTGAGGATCATTTAAGCTGCCACCCAAGAGGCTGGGCTCAGTGGCTGTAGTAGGGATAGAAGCAGAGGTTCTAGGCATCTATTCCATTTACCTATGAAGTCGATAGCCTCGTTGAACCAGGAGCTGATGTCTGCCTTGTGGTTGTCCTCCACAGGGATGCTCTTGTACTGGTAGTGACCCTCAAAGTGGTTAGGACAATTGGCTGAGACGTTGATCAAGGCGGTGATGCCCAAGGCGTCAAGCATATCCTTCCGAGAAGCATGATAGGCACTGCCCAGGTACAGGAAGGACAGGATCTCCACTGGGCCCCCCTGAAATCCAAAACAGTCCAGCATTCATCAAGCTCATTCAGCGTGAGCACCAGTACCCACGCCCACAAAAACTCCCCGCTGAAAAAGGGAGTTTCTGAAACTGGTGACCTCAGCACTGCTGTTGACATATTAAAATAATCATAAAGAATAGAGCCCATTGGCCTGGACAGAGCCAAAAAGCTCTTCCAGGCCAGCAACTGGGAGACAGCAACTCGGCTCCATTCAATTGCTTCATGATGGAATAAAGGTTCTCATGTCCCCTCTAGTATAAATAAAGCTGCAGCCGCTTTCTGTATCCTCCTGGCACAACCCTCCCAGACCTCTGCCAGCTCTGCCGCCTCCCTGCCCTGCATGGACCTGGACTCCTACTAACCTGATCGTAGAGAGGGGTACTACAGGAGCTGCATCCGGATTCTGCACTGTCAGGCACACTAGTACTCAGTGGGAGGCTTAGCCCCATGGGGGTGGACTGTTTGCTGCACAGCTCAGGGCAGGAAGCCGAAAACGCTTCATATCCTCCTGAGAATACAAAGGTACATATTTTCCCATTAGCACCACCGACACAGTACCTGGAGACAAGCCACTCACCCACCAGGGGCTGCGAGTTTACAAGGAAGGCTTAAGGAAGGCTTTGTTATGGGAGTGAAACAAAGCCACTGACAAGACCCTGGAGACTGCCTTCATACTCCAGGTGGGACGCCCCTTCCCTAGCTGATGGCATAAGTCCTGCCAGAGCTAAAGCGTACCTTGGAGGAAGAAGACTTGAGTGGAGCGCGCCTCTCGGCAGAGCGCGCCCGCGGCCAGGGCCAGGGTGCTGTCGCGTTTGGCGCGGTCCAGGGAGGCGCTGCGCTCGTCCAGCAGCACCACGGCGTGGTAGGCTCCGGCCAGCAGGCGGCCGCGCAGTTCAGCGTTGGGCACGATGTGCTCCAGGCCCATGGCGCCCTTGGCGCGGCGCCGCACGATGGTGCTGAAGCGCACGTTCACTGAGCCCGCGATGTGGCCGGCGTTGAAAGCGAAGAAGGAGCGACAATCCAACAACAGGCACTGCGCGGCGCCCTCTCGCAGCAGCGCGCGAAGCCCCCCGGCGTCCAGGATGCCCACCTCCATCACCATGGCCAGCCCCAGCGACCCCAGCGTGCCCGTTCTGCGGCTCTCCAGAAAAAGTCGGTCGATCTTGTGCGGTGTCCTGTGGCTCTAAGTCCCCAAGTGCTCACTGCTCCTAATCTGACTTCACCGCGCGTCCCGCCCGCCAGTCCTTCGCTGCGCGCTCGTCCGGAGGAGCGCGATTTTATGTGGCCTCTCGGGGGCGGTCCCGGGCGCGGCACAAAAGCGAGGGGGGTGGGGAGGAACGGTTTGTTTGTTTGAATGGCGGACACGTGACCGGGTGGTGACGTCACCCGCCCTACCGGGCTTGGCGCCGCCAAAGCCAAAGGCAAAGACGTCATCGGCCTAGGAGCCTCTCGGCTCTGAGCGCTGGCTCGCGGCCGGGCCCCCACCCTCCTGTCCTCCGGGCTCGCAGGCAGGACGGCGCGCTGCCAGCCGGGGTGGCCAGAACGCGCGGCCTGAGGACACCTGCCCTGCTCCCCTCCGCGGGTCTCCGCCGAACGAGCGGGACCACTCCTGGTATCACCTTCTAAGCTGGTCCCGCTCCGGCTGCTGGGGTGGTGGGCGCGGCGAGCTGAGCGGGAAGAGGGAGTGGATAGTGAGAGGTGACTAACTCGGTCTATAGCCCTCTGGCTATACCGAGGACAAATGGCGAGAGTCAAGACGTCCTTCTTGAATGTCACTTTAAAAGTTTTACGCTGAACAAGGGAGTGCTTCCAGTTAGTCCCCATCCCCCCACCCCGGAGTGTTATCTTTACCGCAGTGGTCCCTAGAGGACTTACTTGGAGCAAAGGGAGGAGGGTTGCAAGATCGATGGAGCCCAGGTTTAACATTGGGGGGACTTGGGTAGAGCTCCACAGCGCCGCCTAGAGACGTCCAAGAACATTGTCGTGTGGCATCAAGAGGATGCTGCGAGCCGCCGCTCCTCTGCCCCACAACACAACTTTGTTTTGTTTTGTTTCAGAGAGGATCTTGCTGTGTAGCCCTGGCTAGTCTTGAACTCACAGAGATCCTCCTGTCCCTGCCTTACTAGGGATTAAAGGCATCTGCCCTCGTGCCTTTCCTCTCCACTGAACGGAAGCTGAGCACGCCAATGACTCAGGGCCGAGAGTCTTGAATCCACCACTCTGTGGGACAAACTGTACTCATCACACCTGGGAAGACCGAAATGGTGTGTGTGTGTCCTTCCCCAAACCTCTGTGACTACAGGGTAGGCAGTGAGACCGCCCCAACACCACGGAGTTGGATACACAAACATAAACATTGCACCACTCTGAAGGGGTGCCGAGTCAGGAACATTCTGCGGTTTCTTCCTCTTTGCAAGGGGAGGTGTCTTACTGGCCACCATGTGTCTTTGCCCAGCAACATCCGCTTTGGCCTCTCTTAGCTCTTGCGTTCTGCCTAGATTCTTCTGTAAATTCGGAATATGTTATTTTTAAAGGGCGTTTTTACATTCCTTTGAGCATTGATCCTAAAAGAACAGCAAAGAAATCTTCAGACGACACCACCCTCCCTACATCTTAGAAGAGCGACAGAAAGAAAAAAATTATTTGTTTATTCTACTTATTCAGCTGAGGACCTCAACATATTTTTTGCATTGAATCATAAAATGTTACAGCTGCTGCCTTTTCAAACTGCATACCAACTGCAATGTTTCCTTTTGTTTTTGTTTTTGCAAGGCCATTCATTATACCCTTCTCTACCCAAACTTTTCAAAAAGACCTTTTTATACGAATACAGTGGCATGGTTGGGCACTGAAGTCAGAAGTCTGCTGGTCGCTGTGGAGTTCTGCCCTCTTCCCTTCCTAGAAGGAGTATAAAGAGCAGGAACTGCTGCCAGCTGACTATGGGGGAGCCAGCCATCCTCTTCCCAGATGAGCCTGCGAGGTAGTTTCAGTACAGCTGGCACCACGTGTGACTCGGTGGCATTCCCTTGTGAAGTAGAAGGGGCAGAACACCCAGACCTTTCCCCTCCTGTGAGTCACCCACTCTCAGTTTTCCCTTCCCAACACAATGATGCTTAGATCACATGGGCCATGTGCTGTGTTTCAGAACCTTAGGGAATCATGCCAGGCAGAACTTGAGAGACACCTATAGGCATTGATTGCTTGGAGCCCCCGTTGAGAGGAAAGCTCTCTCCAAGTGCCATAGAGACTTACACTCAGGTCCACTTGTTCAGAGAGCATTAGCAAAGGTATAGCCACGGCAGGTCCCAGTCCAGGTAGTGAGAATGCCCTGGTGTCTGGGGCGGAACCAGAGATGCTGCTGCTGTATTGGAGGCTTAGCTGCTGAGGGCTGGGGACAGCGTGAGTGAGGCCTCGCTGATCTGAGAGCCTCCCCATTCCAGGTGTGCTTAGAAGCAACTCTAGAGGCTGCACAGGCTGATAAGAATCAGTCAAAAGGCCGGCGTGGTGGCGCACGCCTTTAATCCCAGCACTTGGGAGCACCAAATAGAAAGGGGTGAGGGATGGAGGTGCCAGCCCAAGGTTCCTGAGCAGCATCACAGTCGGCCTGTGGTGAGGAAGATTGTGGTAGTGAGTTCAAAGGAGAGCAAAGAGGAAGACAAAGAGGGCCACAAAGACCTGCTCCCTTCAGTGGCCCCTCTACAGTTTCTACCTCTGCCTTGTAGTCCTTCAAACTCTGAGCTCACTCTCATATCCATTAATGATATAAATGTCACTTTCCCAAAGTTTCTCTCTGTGCATTGCTATAGGGACCAGGGCTTCCGTCCATAAGCCTTTAGGGGTACAGTCTAAATCCAAACTACAAGATCCTTCTGTAAGTCAATAACCTTCTGTGACTCCCATGCCCTACCCAATCCCACAGCACAACAGTGGGTCCCCAGTCTTCTTAGCCTTTGGGCTGATTTCCACTTGCTTTGATTTTGTTCTTGGATTCCTAGAAAACCCAGCGAGCCTGTGTTCCGTGAATGTTCTAGGTCTCTCCCACCCCAACGTCTTTGCTCACTCTGCCCTGCTTGACCTTGTCTTCTGAGTTTCTGGAGACTCTTCTCCCCTGCAGATCCAGCAAAGGAGCTGTCTAAGCAAGTGAAGAGTCTTGCTGCCTTTCCCTTTCCGTCCCAGGCTCTGGAAGACTGCTGGTGAGGAAGACACTTAACCCTGACTTATGCCACTAGTCTGCATATTTGCTGGATGCAGGGCAGGGCCTGTGTTTTTCTCCTCTGCGGTAATAATGCCCAGCACATAGTAGGCCCACATTCTGTGAGATAGCAAAGTGTCTATAAGAATGCTGGTGAGAACTGGGCATGGTAGCTCATGCTTTTAATCCCAGCACTCGGGAGGCAGAGGCAGGCAGATTTCTGAGTTCGAGGCTGGCCTGGTCTACAGAGTGAGTTTCAGGACAGCCAAGGCTACACAGAGAAGCCCTGTCTCGAGAAAAAAAAAAAAAAGAATGCTAGTGAGTTTCTTCAGTGCCAGGTGCTTTACAGGTGGCACCTCCTGACCTCAACAGTCCTGGAAGGGGGCGGTCACTAAGCTCAGAGAAGGGACGTGCCCAGGGTCAGACAGCAGGGAGCTAGCTGTCAATGCAGACCTGGCACAGGGCCATATCTACTCATGTGCTGAAGCCTCCGTTTCTGCAACTTGGCTCCCAGATGGCCTGGAGCTTTCCTCAGAGAGTAGAGATGCCTGCAGCAGCCCTGGATAGAGTTTGAAACCACCTAGGTCTTCTGACCCAGGCCCTCCTGTCTCTGATACCTTTAAGGCCCACCCTGATGGATTGGCAAGGATAATGACACCCGCCCCATCCAGGCATGAGAACAGAGCCAGCCTCGATTGTGTAACTGTTGAGCACAGTTCTCTGATCAGGCCTGAGAGGGCTGAGCAGCTGTGTCCTGTCACTCAGGCCCCTCCTTTGAGAGAAGTGAGGCTCAGAGAGGTTAAGCAACTTGTCCAAAGTCACACTGTGTTCAGAACATCCTAAGGAGTCAGTGTGGTACCAGCTGCGTGTTCAAACTAACAGTGGTTATCTCCAGGGGTCAGTGCTCCTTGCATTCTCTTCCTTAGAAATACAAACAGAATGGTGGTCTTTACTCCAGTGTGTAACATTTGAAAGCAAGGGGGAAAAAGACAAAAGCCTGGGAAGGCAGTGGCAATCATTGTTACCGCCAAGTTCAAGTTGTTGAGCCTGGGCCAGTAGCCCAGTTCAGGCTTTGTGTTGGTTGGACAAATTGCATTACTTCCCTCACAGTTTGCACATCTAATAGGAACAGCATCTGTTCTGTAGGGTGATACAACAGCAGAGAGACAGAGAATGACACAGTTCAATCCAGGAATCAGATCTAGCCCCCACCTCTCTCTACAGAGCCTCGGTGGCAGGAAGCCCAAAATATTTACTCCATTAAAGGGAAAAGTCGGCCCAGCCCCTGACACAGGCTGGTGGCTGGAAGGCCCAGGAACATGTTCAGTTGACTTGCACTGTTGCTACTCTGTGGCTATTTATAAACTCTTCCCCGGGCATGCATCATAGAATGCTACTTGCTTTGGTCCTCTATTTTGGTGTGTAGAAGGCACATTTGTCATGTCTTAACAGTTCTTAAAGTGTGAATTAAGCAAAGGCCTGCCCTAGTTAACAACTGTCAGGAACTTCCTTTCTGATCTGTGCATGACTTAGCAAAGTGGGTATTAGGGTCCAAGACATTTGGGTCCAATAAAGTAACAAAGCTTATCATAGAAAAGAATTAAAATATACTACCAGGCAACCACAATGATCAGAGTGGGAAATGGCCTCAAACAAACAGGAACCTCAGGAGCTCATTGCTCATGGCAACTGAGGAGTCTTTGTTTTTTGGTTTTTTGTTTTGGTTTTGGTTTTGGTTTTTTCAAGACAGGGTTTCTCTATATAGCTCTATATAGCTGTCCTGGAACTCACTTTGTAGACCAGGCTGGCCTCAAACTCAGAAATCCACCTGCCTCTGTCTCCCGAGTGTTGGGATTAAAGGGGTGCACCACCATGCCCTGCTAAGGGTATGTTTTTGTTTTTGTTTGCAACTGAGGAGACTTGTAGTGGGGCCTCACTGTGGAAAGTTGGCAGAGGAGTGGGTGCAAGGCAGGGCCTATGTTTTTCTCCTCTGTAGTAATAATGCCCAGCACATAGTAGGCCCACAGTCTGTGAAATAACAAAGTATCTTTAAGAATGCCTGTGGTGGCACATGCCTTTAATCCCAGCACTCAGGAGGCAGAGGCAGGCAGATTTCTGAGTTCGAGGCCAGCCTGGTCTACAAAGTGAGTTCCAGGACAACCAGGGCTATAGTGTCTCAAAAAAAAAAAACCAACAACAACAAAAAAGATTGCCTGTGAATTTCTTCCGTTCCAGGTGCTTGGAGAACTCCAAACAAGTGTGGGTTAGAAGCACACTTGGCAGATGGCTCCACTGCCTGCCACTTTCTCTCTGGGAGCCAGATCCTCTGTACCCAGTAACCTGGCAGCAGTTATAACCTACCGGACAACTGCACAGAGATGCGTTTGTCTCTAGAATCATACCTCCTAAAGTTTTGCTGTAGAAACATTTCCCCATGAGGACCGTATGCCCCTTCTTCCTGCATGTGAGTTTGGCCATAAGTCATTACTCTTCTTGGTTCCCAGTACAACGCTCAAAGCACAGTTTGTAGACCAAACACATAGACCAGTACAGGAACCAGCAGAGGGGCAGAGGTAGTGTGACTCTGTCATTTCCACAGGCCCCTTCATGACCTGAGGACATAGCCCATCAGTCATGACTGGCAGAGTCACTCCCTGCTGTGTGCTGGCTGTGGGACTTGTGCCTGCAGAAGAGGTGATGACTTTCTCCTGGTTTCCTTTCTTTTAACTGAATTCAAGTTGAAATATAATTTCCTCTTCACAGTTAGGAAACAGTAATTAACATCAGCAGGAGCAAATGAGGTCATGTTTTGTCTACTCCAAAGTCTCCCCAGAGGGCATGGAAAATTGTCACCCAAGGAGTGCACAGGATCGAAGGTGAAGACTTGGAGATAGTACAACCCAGGGTTCCTGTTTTCCCTTTGTGGGAAATGTATTTGGAGGCAATGATTCTCTGTGTCTCCTGGAGGGTTGCTTGCAGGCTGCCCTCTGCCAGGAGCTTCACACTGACACCCTAGTGTGGTGGTGATACAAACCCACAAGGAAGAGACCCTCGCTGCCACTATGTGACGGTCTAGAAGGATCAGTAACCTTTCCTAAAGATGCACTCCAATTCCCCACATCTGCCTTCTAAGACCTTTGTCCTTATCTTCTGGGACACACAGTAGGTGTGGCACATGGGTGGGGTGTTTTGGCATTCATTTGTCAAGGATGATAACTTGCAGAAGCCACTTCTAGATATTTCTGGGTTCCAAAAGAAAGGGGAAAGCGAATCTACTGGCATCTCAGGCCTTTGAGGGCCTCACTGACTCACTGACCGCACTGGACAGATGACTCATTCGCTAACCTTGACATCAATGGGTTTGGCCACCCATGGAGAGTGAAGTCACGCCTCCAGTGCCCTGATACACTCTTCTCAGCTGACTCCAGGGCAGACAAGGAGCAGACTTGGGTGGGCCTGCCTGGGGTGAGAGGAAAGCCCACACATGCCTCTCTTGATCCTGACTGGGCTGCCCACATAGGCCTAAGGTTTCCCTCCAAGGGCTTATTTAGTGGGCTATGGCCACAGGAGAAACTACAAACCAAGTGCTTTCAAGAACAGAACTTGGTCAGCAATCAGCTCTGAAGACCAGAAGTGTGGTAATAAGGTGACCACAGTGTCCTCACAGGAGAATACAACTCTCTTCACCTCTCGGCAAGCTGTTGCTGATGTTTGCTAATCCCCCCACTGTGTTCCTGCAGATGACCCCCCCCCCATCTCTGCATTCATATTTGCATGAGGTTTTCTCTGTGCCAAATTTCTCCTCTCCACAAGGGCACCATCCATGTGGGATCAGGACCTCTCTGCCCACCTCACTTTGACTTGCTTTCTGTGTAACTGACCCTGTTTCCAAAGGTCATGGCATGCAATACTGCGGAGGGGGACATCAGTGTGTCACATTTCTTTTGTGTTTTCAAAGAGACTCCTTCCTAAATGTTGTAAAGATATGCTCTCTGGATATAAGGGCCACCCCCTTCACTCTTGGACATGGTAACTCAATACCCTGAACATGTCACTTGACCCATCGGATATTCATTTAACATGAACCACATGAAAAGACCAAGGGTGAGTTGCTGTGTTTGCCTTTGTCATTAACTCCCTGGAATTAAGTACGTTGATATGATGTAATCAAACATAGCCAGGAAAAACAGATGAGAAATTATGCCCTACATGACACTAATACATTCCACCAAGCTGTTGTAAGAGGCTGAGCTTAGAGCCATGGAGGCAACAGAGCCCAGAAAGACAACTGCAACATCTCAGCTCACGGGGACCACGACAGACATTGGAGCGTGGTCTGGATGCTCTGTGACTAGAGGATGTAGCTGAGTGGGGCTCTAACCTAGCACTTTAAGCACTCAGACTGGAGCAGCAATGGAACAAACAGGAACCCTGCCTCACACTGAACCTCTGGTTCCAAACTTGAAACCGTACAAGTTTTATAACAAAATGTGGGAAGATTCCTTCATAATCCCATAGGTAGGATACTTTGAGTCAATTTTAGAGTTCAAAATTTAGAAACAAAAGTTTTATAAAAGTTAAAGCCATTTTTCTTGTTTATGTTTTGTTTTGTTTTTAGTAAGATCTTCATGGTGTGAAGCTCTGTAGGCCAAAGGGCAAAAGGAGGGACTATTTCTAACTTGAAGACAAGTTAGAAATATTGCTGATCTCACCAATAACAAGTTCTCCCCCAACTCCTACCTCTGCTTTGTTTTGAGACAGGGTCTCTCCGTAGCCCTGGCTGGCCTTTTTTCCTCTCGTCTGTCTATTGTTTTGTTTTTCAAGACAGGGTTTCTCTGTGTAACCTTGGCTATCCTGGAACTCACTCTATAGATCAGGCTGGATACTCATAGGTATCCCCTTGCCTCTGCCTCTCAAGTGCTGGGCTTAGAGATGCACACCACACCACCATGCCTGCAAGAGAATTTTTCATGGCCCTCTCTAAAGCAGAAAGTAAGGGAAGCGTATTCCTAGGAAGAACATAAACTCCCCTGGAGGCAGCAGCAGCAGGGATCATAGATAAAACTTAAACTTTATGGGCCTAGGGTCACAGGTGACACTCTGTAAGTTGAAAGGTATAAATAAAAAAGAGCTCACAACTGAGGCAACCTGTAAGATGGTTTTAAAAATTAAAATGCAGACAGTCCCCAGTTAGAAAGGAAAGAGTGAGGCCCTACCCCTTCCTTGGGCTCAAACCTCTGCTCGGCTAGCACCCTGAAAGGATGGTGCTGTAAGGAGCCTGTATCTAATCTCTAACCTGGATACCACAGTGGCAGCTCCCCCTTCAGGAACTCACAGAATGGTGTGGAGAGTGACTTCATGCAAGTCACAGAGGGCTGTGCCACAGCTCCACCTCATTTGCTCTCCTGCACCAGCTCCACCTCATTTGCTCTCCTGCACCTCTCACTTGCTCTGTCAGAGCCTCCCACCTGGGTGAGAAATCTGGGAAAATGAAATGAGCCAACCCCATCCCAGGGATGCCATTATCCTGGGCAGAAAGGAACACACCAGAAATGGTCTCCAACCTCAGGGAACTGAGCACAGGAATAAGTATCCAATTCAGGTGAGGAAGACAGCAGAGAGGAGGGGAAGGAAAGGATACCTCTGAAGGGTACTACCTCCCTGCACCCAACCCATCCTAGATTATGGGCTCACCTGGTCCCACTCTTATCCTTTCCTAGTTCTAGGGCAAGATGCAGGGAGGTATAGAGGGGCTTTGTTTCTCAGTTCTATTGAGAGCCAAATTTGTTCATTGCCTACCAATGAATAGTAAGAGATAACTAGATAATTAGATAACTAGATGAAACTGTATAAATACACATACCAAACTGTATGTATGTATGTATGTATGTATGTATGTATGTATGTATGGAGAGAGAGAGAGAGAGAGAGAGAGAGAGAGAGAGAGAGAGAGAATACATATTATGCATCATCTCATATCTATAGGGGTTCAGTTCTAGGACCTCCCGCAGACACTAGAATCTCCAGATGCTTAAGTGCCGGCTGTTTAATGGTAAGGTCTATGTAGAGAGCATATGCACACATTCTCTTGAAGTCTGAATCAACCCTAGCTTAGTACTCTAGCCAGTACAATTTAGATGCTGCTTGCTGGTTTTATACCGGCACTCAGGGAACAATAGTAAGAAACAGCATGGCGTATGTGCAGTACCAATGCATTTTTTCTTTCTAAATATTTTCAATTCCTGGTTAAGTCCATGCAGCAGAAGCCCTGGATATGGAGGGCTGATTCTGTGTGTTTGTGTGCACATGCATGCGCATGTGTGCACAAGGGAGATACATAAAGTTGGAAAGAGGGCTAAAAAGGACTGGAGGCAGGGTGTTTGAGGACGATGTTTCAGGAAAGCCTCTGTGAGCATCTGACATTTGAGTAGCCATCTAAAGAGAAGCCAAAGTGAGCTATGAGAAATCTAGAGGGAGATATTTGCAAGCAGATACTTCAAAACAGAAACTAGCCTCCCAGAGACAAAGAAGCAACCAGCTTAGAAAGGAAGAGATAAAACCATCTTTAATCACAGGTAACATGATCCCACTGTAGAAGGGCCTAGAGAGTCTAAGGATAGACTACTCAAAACAGAGCAAGGGTGCTGGAGAATTGATTCAGTAGTTAAGAGTGCTTGCTATTCTTCCAGGGGGCCCTGGTTCGATTCCCAGCATTCACAAAGTCAGTCACACCAACTGTCTGTAAACCTAGTTCCAGGGGATCCTCTTGGAATTTCTGTTTCTGGTCTCAATGGGCACTAGATACGAATGCAGGCAAAACATTCATGTGAATAAAATAAGTCTTTTAAAAAAAACAGTTTAAAGAAGAAAGAAAAGCAATGTGGTATGCTGAAGGAGTGCCTGCCTCATTTGCATGAGGCCCTGTGCCTCATCACCCACTTAAGAAAAGAGAAACCCAGAATGTATAAGCGTTTCGAGGTCACAGCTTATAACAACGGCTACAGAAGTCACGCTATTTATAGATACAGGGGAACAATCAGAGAGCAAAAGTAAAACCATGACTCAATTCACAGCAGAAGTGCACAGATTGCTACTGAAAAATACCACAGACCTTTGCCAAGAAAATAAAGGCTAAATAAGTGGAGTGGTCTCCCATGTTGTTAGATTAGAAGATGTAATAGTTTGTGACGATGTCCATTCTCCTCAGATTGGTGACAAATCCACAAAACAACTCTTGAAGTCCTACAAACGTCTCTTCAGAATCTGTTAAGCTTGACTCTGAGATTATAAGGAAATTAAAAAACATCTAGAATAACCAAAGGAGTTTAGAAAACACGAAAATTATGGGACTGTCACTTCCTAACTTCAGATGTTACCATATGGCCACAGTAGCCCAGCAGCACCAGTGGTCAGGACAGCATCAGTGACTAGGGCGGCATCAGTGACCAGGGCAGCATCAGTGACCAGGACGGCATCGGTGACCAGGGAAGCATGGTGCTGTCAGGCACTTCCAGCCAGGAGGTGGTGGCGCATGCCTTTAATCCCAGTACTTGGGAGGCAGAGGCAGGTGGATTTATGAGTTCGAGGCCAGCCTGGTCTACAAAGTGAATTCCAGGACAGCCAGGACTATACAGAGAAACCCTGTCTCAAACAAAACAAAACAAAACAAACAATAAATAAATAAATACAATTAAGATGAGCGTATGACCCAGCATTTCTCCTAGGCATCCACCTAAGAGAAGTAGAAATGTATTCACAGAACGACTTTTTTTTTTTTTTAATTAAAAGGCGTGCGCCACCACCGCCCGGCTTATTTTTATTTTATTTTATTGACATGACATGAATACATTGTCCCTGTCTTCAGCCAGAAGAGGGCATCAGATCCCATTACAGATGGCTGTGAGCCACCATGTGGTTGCTGGGAATTGAACTCAGGACCTCCGGAAGAGCAGTCAGTGCTCTTAACCGCTGAGCCATTTCTCCAGCCCCTCACAGAAACACTTAAGTCAGCACTGACCACAGTATTGTTCATAATAGTCCCAAACTGAAAGTGTCCTCATTTCTCATCAGTTGATATAATAACTTTATAATAGGAAAGCAGCTAGACCAAGAGGCTGTCAGACAATATATTGTATTCCTACTTACATGTCCAGAAAAGGCAACTTTAGAGAGACAGGTGCCTAGGGGTGAGATGGGAATTCTGAACTGTACACTTGCACAGAGTGAAATTTACAATATTTAAAATGTATGAGGGGCTGGACATGGTATACACCTTTAATCCCAAGCAGAGGCAGGTGGGTCTTTGTAAACTTGGGATCAGCCTGTTCTATATAGCCAGTTCCAGGCCAGCTAGGAAGACATAGTGAAACTCAAAACAAATATATTAATTAAAATGTACCACAATGTACCTTTTTATATTTTTTAAGTAAGTGTGTGTGTGTGAGAGAGAGAGAGATGAGAGAGAGAGAAAGAGAGGGAGAGAGAGGGAGAAGGAGACGGAGAGGGAGAGAGAGAGAGAGAGATTGGAGTTCTTACCATATAGCCTGTGTGCTGGACATGCCCAAAGTGATGCAGCCTTAGCCACAAATCCATACTTTTTCCCAGTAGGATTCAGCTTAATGTTGTTCTTCATGGTAGAATTCTATTTTACAGATCCTGCCAACTATTAGCTACTATTTGAGGATATTTACCTATTAGTGGAGCTTTAAAAGAAATCCAACTTAGCCGGGCGTGGTGGCGCGCGCCTTTAATCCCAGCACTCGGGAGGCAGAGGCAGGCGGATTTCTGAGTTCGAGGCCAGCCTGGTCTACAAAGTGAGTTCCAGGACAGCCAGGGCTATACAGAGAAACCCTGTCTCAAAAAACCAAAAAAAAAAAAAAAAAAAAAAAAAAAAAAAAAAAAAAAAAAAAGAAAGAAAAAGAAAAAGAGAAGAAATCCAACTTAGAGGTTTGTTTGGTTTTTTTGCATCTCAATACTGATGTTGAAAAATAGTAAAAAAAAAAAAAAATAACTGGTCAAAATTACACAAAATTACACTATATCCTCAGTTGACTTCAAGAAACCATTGGCTTAGCTCAGTCATGAGCATCTCTCTGCTTAGCTGGGTCATGACTTAGCTCAGGCATGAGCATCTCTGAATCTGGCCCTCTTATCTCTCCTGCTATTGTGTTGAGCCCTGACTTCTATGATTATCTGGATGGAGCAGCTAAGTGCTTAACCAGCCACTAATATGGTGGACAGACGACACAGGTCTTTGAGGACATTACGGGGTTCAGCTGAGGGTTGGGGATAAAAGTCTGCAGAAGATTCCATGTGGAAGGAAATTGGGAGCTTAAAGAATTGCAAAACCGTAAATGCTTCTTTCCCCACATTCCCAGTGACTTTAGTTAAAGTTGCAGTGGGTGCTGACTGGGAAGCTGGCAGCCTTGGGGTGAGAGTCCAAGGTTCTGTTTTGGCTTCAGTTTATACCTGAGCTACACCTCCAGGACTTCCTTGTTTGTGATAGGCTGGGCGAGTTGCCATCTTTCTATTCTTGGTGGCTCATGAAGTGTCATAACAGCACGTCTGCCATGAAGACTAGCGTGTACACAGGGCTCTTCCCTTCCTAGGAGACCTTATTTTCAGAATTCCAGAACAAAGTCCAGCAACATGAGATCACACAAGGGCCAGCAAGTCAATGAATAAATGTGGTTGGCAGGCTAGAGGAGGTCAGAGCCAGGAGTACAAACAGCCACTCCTGAGCTTCATATAAGATTTACATTTATGGAAGGAGGAGGAGGAGGGGGGAGGAGGAGGAGGAGAAGAAGAAGAAGAAGAAGAAGAAGAAGAAGAAGAAGAAGAAGAAGAAGAAGAAGAAGAAGAAGAAGAAGAAGAAGAAGAAGAAGAAGGGTTTGACAAAGAATACTGATTAATAAAATATGACTATCCTACACATCTGAGTGCAGGCAAGAGAAAACACGTGAAGGCCGCAGCTAATGATCCACTCTTTCTGACCTAGGAGAGACAGAAGAAGAAAGAAATGACTGGAAACCGTGTCTAGAAAGTCGGATATGTCTGGATAATAAAATCGTGGTACTCAAGAGAGAGAAGAGAGTTGGGATGGAGAGAGAAAGGTAGCCAATATGGCCAGGGCAGGAAGCCATCAGCAGGCTTGGGGTTTCTCCTGGGAGTGAGGTCAGAACCTGGAGGCAGGCAGCAGAGCAGTGGCCTTAGCCCAACCCCAGGACAATGGGACTCAAGGAGATGGGAGGCAAACAGTTCACAGAGCAGGGCGGTGACACATGGGAAGCACTGAGGCAACCAATTACAGTCATGGTTAGCTTTATCCCCATAAAACTCATGGGTTCCAAGGGGCAAGGTCACAGATGCTTGTTTAGTGGCCCAGGGGGAGCTAAGATCCTGAGCGGCAGAGGAGATGAAGGAAAGGGCAGCCAAAATCGGGGTGATCGCTCATCCACCTCTTCAGCTTCCTTGGCCTCTGAACTTGTTCCTTCTCTGGGTTGGGAAATGGTTATGGTACCTCTTTCCTGAGTCACTGAGGTGTCCAAAGAAGGCAGACCCTGATATGGCACTATGCTGTCTCCTGAGCCTAAAGTCTGACACTAAGCACCTGTTGATTGACATTGTCTCAGGGCACACCAGCACAGACATCAGATATATAAAGAGGCAAGACGTATTTCCCCAGAAGCAGACACAAACACACACACACAGGGTGATGCAGATACACTGACACGAAGAAATGCAACATACACTCAAACACAGCTGCAAGTACACACACTCAGAAACAGATACATACATACATATATACATACATACATACATACACATAAATGCACACAGACACACCCCCTATACACACAAACATACCCACAGACATACCCAGAAATATAGACATGCAGACACATACACCCAGATACACAGCCATATTCATGAGTTGCCCAATTGTCAAAACACTGAATTCCAGACAGGGGTGAGTGTTTATAGAATGCTTTCTGTAGAAATTGGCAGAGGTGTGGCCTGGGCTGACTCCCTACAAGAGACACAGTAAGCTATCACAGGGCAGACCCTTCTGGGTTCCCTACTGTGGCACCTGCCAGTCCCCACTGGCGGCTTCTGGGACCACAGCAATTTACTCTAGGAGAAAGAGAAGCTATGACATTATAAAGAGAACATGCTTCTTTCACTCTTGTTCCCAGACAGAAAGCAGTACTGAGAAGCTGGGCCAGGACTATTAGCCACATCAGTTTCTCTCCAGTGCTCCACACCTGGCATCTTCAGGGGCCCAGGGACCTGGACTTAGGAGCTTTGAACTTCCCAGGGGTCTCAAAGAACATACAGGGCTGGAGACAAGATTCTATTCAGTGTCTAGCACTGAGAAAAACAGTGGGGGCTTGCCTGGGGCTAGCATGTAGCTGGGGCTAGCACGTAGTGACTGAGCCTTCAATACAGGCTCCCCGAAAGGTTGACGCGCATAGCTTGGCTCCCTTTCTTCACTTTCTCTTTTTTTTTTTTTATCTCCTCCGCAATCTGTTCATTGGGATAGTTCCTGCTGATCTTCAACATGTGCCATTAGTGCAGCTTCCGTACGAAAGACACCTTTCTATGAGATGTGTTTTTCCTCCTGTAGGCTGACAGACAACAACAGAGCAGCCAGTACACAAGACGACCATTGTGCATGGCTAAAGACCATGGGGATTTTTATAGCATCCTGGACATTATCCCATAAAGTAGGGATTGGAGCTCTGCACCAGCACTTCCTCTTACGCTTGTTTCCTCTCTCATCTTATGGAGAGAGATGGAGAGCTTTTGCAAGAGGCATGCTCATGCAGGGAGGTGGTCACCAGCAGGAAGCCTTCCTTCCTTCATTTTGTGAAAGTGATTGTGGACATTCATGGATCCATAATCACAGACAAACTGGGTCCTCCAGAGCACAGCGTCTTAAGCGGTGAGTCCTGGAGCTGGAAGTAGTGCTTGCCAAAACCGTGGCAACGTGAAAAGCTTTCTGAACACACAGTAAATCTGAGATGTCTCTGGCTGTGCTCACCAGTTACATTATGTGATTTCTCTGCCGTTGTAGTTCTGAACATGCACGTGTATACTTTGTTCGGCGTGGGCCAACTGGCCTTGCAAAGCCATGAACATAGACTAAAATACCTTGGCCTGAGCATCAAGATTCCTGAGCACCAGGAATCCCAGTGGTGTTTTGTGTATGTAAAGCTCCCACTCTTACAGAAACAGTGGTTTCACTGGGGGGAAAAAAATAACTTTAATATTCTCTACTACTCTCCATCAGCAAATAAGCACTACCTTAGCATATTTTTGAATTTAAAAAAATTGCTGTTTGAGTTGCTGACTTGAATCATAAAAAAATATAAGTTGAATTTTACCTTAGGATCAAGACAGAATTCCCAACAATTTCTGAAATGGCCCTAAATATTCTCTTGACATTTTCTATGAAGTATTTAAGCTAAGCAGTATTCTAAGCACTGATGATTATTAAAAATCAATTAACTTTTAATTATTTATTATACCAATAGCGACTGGAAAATGTTAAAGACACTCTATGTCCTGTAGTATCAAATATTCAGCCACAGTTTAGTTATTTCTTAAGAAAAGCTGGGTAGCCGGGCAGTGGTGGCGCATGCCTTTAATCCCAGCACTCGGGAGGCAGAGGCAGGTGGATTTCTGAGTTCGAGGTCAGCCTGGTCTACAGAGTGAGTTCCAGGACAGCCAAGGGAACACAGAGAAACCCTGTCTCGAAAAACAAAACAAAACAGAAAAAAAACAAAGAAAAGCTGGGTAAATTAATATATACCATTTATTTATTTATTATTAATTTAATTTAACTTAATATCCCCTCCCCGTGTGTGTGTGTGTGTGTGTGTGTGTGTGTGTGTGTGTAAAATGAATGCTTGGTCCTCAGTTGATGGAACTATTTGGGAAGGATTAGGAGGTGTGGTCTTGTTGGAGGAGGTGTGTCCCTGGGAGCAGGCTTTGAAGTTTTAAAAACCCATTTCATTCCCACCCATTTCATTCCCAGTTAGCTCTCTCTCTCTGCTCCCTACTTGGATCAGATGTAAGAACTGTGAGCCAGCATCAGTGTTCTGGGAATCAAACTCAGGTCCTCTTCGAGAAAAACAAGTGTTCTCCGAGCTCTCGGCTCATGCTTTAGTGCCATGCTTGCCTGCCTGCTGCCATGGTGGTCATGGACTCACCCTCTGAACTGCAAGCAAGTCCAATTAAATATTTTATAGATTGCTTCGGTCACGGTGTTTCTTCATAGCAGAAGAATGGTAACTAAGACAGTGTGTATGGGTGTTTTGTCTGCATGTACCCCATGTACCTCATGTGTATCCCATGCCCATGGAGGCCAGAAAAGGTTGTCGGATCTTCTAGAGCTAGATTTGTGGACAACTGTGGGTGATAAACCCATGTCCTCTGGAAGAATAGCAAGTGCTCTTAACCACTGAACCATCTCACCAGGCCCTGAGGTTTTATTCTTTGTATACAAATAAATAAACACATCCATCTTATTAATACTTTTATCTTTAATAAATAGAAAAATTATATATACCAAAGAACGATTTTGAAATTTTTTTATGATTTATTATCAGCAAGTTTTGGTTTAGTTATCTGTTTTAAATACCTATGTAAAAACGTAAAGGTTTTTCAGGTAAAGAGGCTGCAAGTGGAGAAAGTTTAATGAGCCTTCGATAGAAAGTGAGGGCTGGAAGCAGAGCTAGGCATGGGGTGGGAGCCGGGGTGGGAGTGAGGGTGGGGAAGGTACCATAGTAGTGTCCTTCCTTCTCCCTTTTTTACCTATCCCAGGGACAGGAAATGCCCAGAATAGCCTAAGGAAGGAAAGACAGAAATGAAGGCCAAGGAGGGAACTGAAGTACTACGCCTTTGCAAGTCCCAGCCTCTCTTCTGGGACTGGCTAACCAGAACTCCAAGTTTGTAATTGGGGTAATTGAGAATTGGGACAGAATGAGGAGGTTTCAATTTCCTGAGATACCAGACTTTGCAGCTCCTTTGCATCATGGTTGTTAGGAAGGCATAAATCTAGTGACCTCACCTTGATGATACAAACCAACCATCAGGCCCACCTCTGGCATTTCAGAGAGCACAGAGTTCATCAAGAAGGTTCATAAAGTGCAGAGGCCAGGGGTGCTTTGTGAAGGTCCTGTCCCTAGCTTCCGGGGATCGTGAAGAAACTCAAGAGTCCCAACAGCTGGTCCTAAACCATGTAGGTCTGGAATCTGAGTACTTCATAGGTCCCAGGGGCTCAACCTTGGTCCCTGGCCTCTGTCTCTGGGGTCTCCCTGATGGACAGAGCAGGAGGACAGGTGATGCCTATTATCTGGGTGAGGCGTGTGACGCACAAGTCACCCGGAGCAGCACCCTAGCACCTGCTCCCTGACTAGAAAGAAGCACAGAGTTCAGGGAAGCCATGATCTCACTGCCCCTGGGGAATTATTTCCCTATGTACACTAAGCTAAGTGCCCTCAGGTTAAATGACCTGGGTTCCCAAAGGTAACCCCGTACTAAGGCTGAAACACAGGCTCCATCAAGTACACTTGATGAGTACAGACCCCAGAACTTTCTCCAAATTCTGAGCACTGCCCCTGGACTTCATCCACCTCTATCCCCCTGGGAAGGTAAAGAGAGATGGACCAGAGAATTATCTAGAAGGAAAACCACAACAAAGCCTCGGAGATACCACACCTTGGCTAAGACAAGCTGGGCTAGAAACCAAATGCAAGGGCCAACATCTGAGCTGAGAGCCAAGATGACCTCTGGCCCTCTAGCCTTCTGGCCATGAAGTCAAGGCACACACAGCCCTGGCTACCCCTCTGTTTCTTAGAAGTCTTCTCAGCTTAGTACTTCCAAGAGTGGCAGCCTCCTTAACCTCTTGTCTCTCATTTGTCACCAGGTGATGTGAACCCCAGAGGGGAAGGATTCTAGAAATGCAGGGACAAGATGACATGGTTTTGTTTGTTTTTTTTTTGTTGTTTGTTTTTTTGGTTTTTTGAGAAAGGGTTTCTCTGTGTAGCTCTGGCTGTCCTGGAACTCACTTTGTAGACCAGGCTGGCCTCGAACTCAGAAATCCGCCTGCCTCTGTCAGGCAGTGCTTGGATTAAAGGCATGCACCACCACACCCAGCTCAAGATGACATGTTCTGTGTCAACCCCAGCCCTTACTCTTGGAGCTTCCATTTCCTCTGCTGTTGTGTGGAATTTATAACAGTTTGGAAAGCCATAATCCCACCTCCAGCAGCTCCCTCTGTGGCCCTGGTATGGAGCAGAGGTTGACTGCCTAATGAGAAAGCTAAACGCTAGCATAAGAGCCTCACAGGGCCATGCACCCAAGGACCATGAGGTCACAGAAGTGAAGTCGTGTGTATCTGTGAAGAAGATAGCATGAGTAGGAGGAATTCAGGTCCCATGGAGGGTCACAGGTTCCGGGCCACACTCTCTAGTTCATGGGGACCGGGGACTTGAGAAAGTCCCTCAGTTTCTCAGAGTCTCTCCTGGCAGGCATCATGGAGCACCTAGCCACAGAGCTGTGCAAGCTAGGGAGACACACGAGCCAGGCACAGTGACTGACATATGGTCAGCACTCACCAAACAGGAGTCATCTCTATTGTCTAGTATAGTCGGCACTAAGCCATGTACTTAGACACACAACTGGTGTGGTCCAGATACCTGGATATTCCCACAACAGAGCTGTCACCTTGACTCATGGGGCAGAGCTTACAGGAAGGGACAGGCATTCTCCTGCTCTTGCTGTGAATCCCTCCATGTCTTTCCGGGATACCCGTGCAAGCTTCTATCCAAATGTTCCTGCCCTGGATAGTCACAACTGCTGTGTCTTCTTGAGGGTCAATGGGGCTGGCACATTTCCCAGGCCACAGGGTGAAGAACCTGGGTGGGGAAATGGGAGTCCCTCTCTCCCAATCAGCTTGTTGGTAGCCTCCATTTGGCTGGGCCTTTCCACTCCCTGAGCATCCATACTCCCCTTAGAAATGTAAGAACCTGCCGTTCTTCCTTTGATGTGAAGACTGCAGTCTTTTTACATCAATAGAATCACCACCCTCAGGAGAGAGTCTATTGAACACTTGCTGTCTACCAGAGATAGACATCTGTGTCACTGAATGCCACTGCCTCCTAGCCATTACCAGACTGTTCCATTGACCCTTGGTCGCCACCTGGTGTGATGACCTCACTCTCCTGATCAGTGGCTGATGTGACCCAGGACACAGTCCTTGATGCTAAGTAAGGATCCAAGTTACTAAGCCTGGTGAGGTAAGAATTACCTTCTCCCTTTTATTGATAAAGAAATCTGTAGCCAGGAGAAGAGAAATGAGTCAGCCCACACCAGGCACCCTGTTGGGGACGATGGCCCCCAAGGACTCACTGCCTCAGATCCCTATCTTCATTTCTCCTTATACATCAGGGAAGGCTCGAAGGAAGCCTCCTTCAACCTCATGACTCTGATTTGAGGCTCAACATCCCCTAAATGAGTACAGTCTTTCAGAGCCACCAAAACAAACCCAGAGGCTCTTCTTTCTCGGGGACTCGGACGGGTGGGAGTTTATCTTACCAAGGCAGTGAGCTGAGGCCCTCCTCTCCTTACCCTTTCTGCTGCCCTTGGTGAATTTGCCAAAACCCTGGGATGACTCTCACTTTGCGGTGGGGGAAATTGAGGTCATATGGTTTATCCACACTTTTTAAAATTCCTGTGCAATGTGGAATCAGAGAATGTTTTTTCCACTTTTGGCTAAGGAATTTGGATGCAGGATGCAGGCCACGCCTGGCCAGGCCGAGGAGAAGGCCACGGAAAGAGGTGCCCCAGGGCCTCCAGGACCCTTCATTTCGAGTCTGTCCCCAATCTCTCCCACCCCCCTGTCTCTTTGCTGGCCACCCTGCTGGTGGCTACTGCTTTGCTACCCCTCCTAAACTCACCTGGCTTCCCAAGGAACAGTGTAAGGAAACTTAAGTTTGCTTCAGGGGGCCCACGCAACTCCAAAATCAGAGCCCCAGAAAGAAGGCCAGCGTGACTCATTCCCAGCCCAGGGGACAAGAGCAGATGCTGCCTTGGGAAGGCCTGGGCTTTTGTTTCTTCATGAACCAAAATGAATCATCCATGCTACAAAGTCACTCTGGCCAGCCCCAAACTTTCCTGGGTAGAACCAAAACGTGTGCAAAGGCGAGCTGGGTCATCAGCAGGTGGGATGGAAGGGAGCACGGTAGATGGAGTTCTAGTGAGACGGCCAGCCAGAAGAGACCGGTCACCTGTGCTCTACCCGAAGCCTTTCTTCTCCATACTCTGTTGATTCAGGTAGCTCGTTGGTTCATAAGCATGATCTACATTCTCTGGGTGCCGGGCACTGAGCACACTGTCCCTGTTCCTTGACCATACCACAGAGCAGACCAGGAAATTATCAGGGACCCCAAGCAAGACCCATGCTACTTTTGCTTTGTCCTTAGAGACCTGGTCTTCATCAGCAGGCTCGGAGGCCCATTTCACATGTCAGCACTGGAGCCAGGCTGAGACAAAGCAGCTGGGTCATTTAAGTGGGTAAGGCAGCTATGAGAAGCAGCAGAAGCCTGGGGGTGGGGGGAAGCCGTCTTGGGGCTCAGCATTCCTAAAGCCAGATGTGCAAGCCTGCCACAACCAGCATGGCCCCAATTAGACATCACTCACTAGCTCAGACACTGCCGTCCCCTCTCCCCTTTCCTTACCTCTTCAGCATCAAAAAGATTCAGGGGTGCTGGCAGCTGTTCTCCAGCATCTGGCAGAACATTCTGCCCTAAAGCTAGGCTTTCCTCCCTCCCCAGGGAGAGCTGGTGACTCATGTTTCCATTTTCGACGCAGAGCCAGGCACTGCATCTTTCCATGACCCCAAAGACTGGCAGTGTGGTTCTGGGACATGAATTGTGATGTCAGACATATCTGAGTTCAAATCCCCTCCTCGAAGCTTGGTGTGATTTTTTTTTTTTTAAAGATTTATTTTATTTATTATATGTAAGTACACTGTAGCTGTCTTCAGACACTCCAGAAGAGGGCGCCAGATCTTGTTACGGATGGTTGTGAGCCACCATGTGGATGCTGGGATTTGAACTTATCACCTTCGGAAGAGCAGTCGGATGCTCTTACCCGCTGAGCCATCTCACCAGCCCGCTTGGTGTGATTTTAAGCAGCTTGTTTACTCTCTCTGGTTCCCATTTGTAAATGAAGAGCAGAACTGTCCATTACGATATCATTTTGTTTTTAGCCAAGGTCTGCCCCATGTAGCCTAAATAAGCCTCCTACACTCTCTGTGTGTCTGGTGTATGTCTATGTGCAGGGATATGGGAGAGAGGCATGCATAAGGAGCACATGTGGAGGCCAGAGGAAGACAGCTGATGTCTCTATTGCTCTCTGACTTAGCCCCTTGAGACACTCTCTGGCCCAACACTGTCACCATCCTTTGACTAGGTTAGTTGACTTGTCAACAAGCACCATCAATCCTCTGTCACCATGAGTCCACTCCCACCAACACTAGGGTTATTATATGCATTGTACAAATGCCTACAAAAGCCCACCAACCCTGGGGCTTTTATGTAGGCCCTGGGTATCTGAACTTAGGTGTAGTTGTGCACCCATGCGTCAGTCCAACTCTCCTGCAGTTTCCAATGCAATCCTCCCGCCTCGGCTTCCCAGGGGCTAAGTTCATAGGCATGTGCACTAGGCCAACCTCTCTTCTACTCACAACTCTGAGAGTAAGCTGTTCCCTTCAACAGTTCTCTCTTTTGATGACCTCTCATAATCCAAGCAAAGAGGAAGTTGAGAGTTTCATGGATGCCACGAAATGTTCCTCACCCTTTTGTAGCATTAGCTTGGTGGTATTTTCACCCATGTGAGCTTCTGAGCAGGTTTAAAGAGGCAGGGCTGAGTTGTGATGCTCCAGAGGTTAAGGGTATCAAGTGCATTTTGACTTACTATTTCCCCGTTACATTGTAAGTAAGGGAATGCCTGTGTGCTGCTTACTGCTGCTATCGTGCTATTGTCAAGTGTGAGCACAGCTTGTTCTTGACATAGGAAACTGAGACCCCGGCAGGTAAAGTAACTTCTCTGAAGTCACACAGCCAGGAAGTGGCAGAGCTGAAATTCATACCTGGGCTGTCTGGCCTCACAGGCCAAACCTGTTCTGATGGATGATGAAAAAGATGAAGGGGGAAGTTGGTCCTGATGCTGGCCTGGAGTGGATGCTGTGTTGGGGCTTGCTGCTGTTATCACCACTGTCACTTCAATTGTTTCTCATTATCAGACTACATCTCCACTTTGCCCTGAGGAGGAGCCAGAGAGGACACTTGTCCTTCAGGCCAATCTGCCTGCTGCATGAATGCTATCTTCTGAGGCCTTGGGGTACTGACTTTCCATCTCTGGGTCTCGATTACATGTCTCCCAGGTGAAATGATCATGCTCAGCCCTAGGGTAGGAACAGGCATCGAGGTGCTGGGTAAGGTTAGAGCCTGGGAAACATTAGCACCCTGACAGACTACTCTTATCAAAAGCAAAGAGTGTGCTCTGGGCCTTAGCCCCACAAGCCAATGACTGCTATGGCAGAGGCATGTGTGAGACCAAGCCAGGCTGGAAGGTTCCAGCAGTGCCACACAGAACTAGCATGAATCACAAACAGAACACAGACAAAGCATCATTGACAGGCACAGAATACTGCAGCTGGCTGGAGCAGCACACACCAGGAACCCTAGCAACCGGGGAGCTGAAGCAGAAGCATCATTGAAAGCACGAGGCCAGTCTGGGCTACGGAGTGAGAGCCTCTGTCAACAAAAACAAAACACAACACAACAAAAAGCAGAAGTCAGAGATAAGGCACTAAAGAGAGCTGTGGCCACAGCAGTGTCCCCACGTGCAAACCACAGCTGGCTTCCTGTCACTCTGCTCAGACCTCTTTACCTCACCCAGCTCTGCAGTCCACTCCTGCCTAGTGCTTGTCCTTGGGTTGCTCCTGCCATGAGCCAGCCTCAGCCTCATCCATATCCAGACTCTGGCTCCGGGGCCACTGTGCTCACCCCAGCCTCTGTTTTCCCAAGGACTTTAACCTTCCTGCCCACAGGGAGCTCAGGAGCCCGATTCCCAGAAGAAGGGAGAGGGAGAGCAACACTCACTCTTGCCAAGCTGTCCCCATGAATACACATGAAATGTGTACAGAGCCCTTTGTCTGAAGGTTCTGCCACTTGAGCCCAGAAAACTGTCCTGAGGGGTCTTGCATAGCAATACTTTCCTGGAGATGCTGAGAATTCCCCTTGCTGACTTCCCACTAGCACACATGCCCATTGGGTTCTCCAGCTATGCCAGGGACCGCTCCACTCAGTGTGCAATGGATGCAAGTTGCTCCCGAGCACTTCAGGGAATGGGAAACAAAGCTGAGAAGCTTCAAGTGGTCACAAGGAAAGGAGAGTGAGGCCCCTGGCCAGGAGTCAGCGTCTGTAGGATTGAAGCAACTTCCGGATACAGTGCAGGAGTCGATGGCATGGGAGTTACAGTCTATGGGGCTCAACTGATGCTGCAACCCACCTAGCAGCCATAGGGTCTGCAAATAACCACCTTCCAGGTTCTGGCTTTGGAGCTTGGGGCAGGCTCAGCTTCTGATCCTTATCCTCTTCTTTTGTCAGTCCCAGTGCCTGGCCCTATATTTTTCCTCTGGTGACTTCATCGGCTAGCTTAGTTTGACAGTCTGTGAAGTGGACATAATACTGTCTTCCTAGTGTTCTGGTGTGAACAAAATGAAATGACTCAGAGTCTGAATGGAATCTGTATCATTTGGTCCATGATGACAACAGAATAAACGTTAGGGGAATGGGGCAGGTCCCAGGGTGCCGTGGTTGTAGATGACCCAGAGGGAAGCTGGTGATGGGGCTCAGCCTTGAGGGAGATTGAGTTGCTATACAAGGAAATGCAAAAAGTGAATCAGTTCAAAAGTAAAAAAAAAAAAAGTGAGTGATTCAGAAGGCATTCCAGAATAGCAAACAAAGACTCCAAGCCAAATGACTAGGTTCCTCAAAAAGAGGACGTTGCTCTGCGGAGCTAGAGCATTAGTCAGGTGGGGGAGGCAGTTACTGGGAAATTTCACCCTGTTCAGCATTATTGAGAAGTTGTGGGTTCCTGGAGTCTTACTGATGTTACACAGCCCTGCAGGGTTAAGATTACCCAAACCTTGGGCCAGAGCAGTGAAAAGGAAGTGTTTAGTGTAGGATCTATATTAGAAGAAACAAACAGGAAAAAAAAAATGCTCCTTAAAAGGCAAAATGGCCTCAAGGGAAAGTAGTTAGATGTGTTGGAGTATCTGGGGCAGCTGCACAAGCCAGCTAACATCTGCTCCAGGGAGGCAGGACTTGGCACATCTAGGAAGCAGTGATGGGTTACTCCCAAGGTCTGGATCTGATGCAGTCTCTCTGTCCATTATGGAAAAAACCCTCCACTGGGGACATTCCTCCTGTCTAAGTGGTAGAACAAAAGAGAAGGGGTTGTATCCCAACTCTGCCACTTGCTTACTGTGTGATCTTGGACAAGTCAGTTACTTCTCTGTGTCCTGTCTGTCATCAACAGACACCATGATATCTACTTTGTCATTATTACAGACAATGTCAGTTCCAGTGCCTGGCCCTATATTTTTCCTCTGGTGACTTCTTGTTATGGGTGATTATAGATTCTAGAGTCAAGTAACTGAATGCCCCATTTGGTGCCCTCCCAGAAGGTAGTATTATGTCACTACATCTCCACTTATGTATAACTACACCATGAAAAGCTGTGTTCTTATAAAAGAAAATGTGATACTAGGACAAACAGAGCCACACAAAATCTCCAAACACAGGATGAGGGAAGTCCACTTCTATAATAATGCTACCGTGTGCTGTGTGTGAAGATGACCCCAACTACCA
The DNA here is from genome assembly GCA_902729485.2 of Mus minutoides. Taxonomy (NCBI): domain Eukaryota; kingdom Metazoa; phylum Chordata; class Mammalia; order Rodentia; family Muridae; genus Mus; species Mus minutoides. The sequence continues at coordinate 426,945 of LR756420.1, read as the reverse complement.
CCTCCCCCAGATCTGGACATAGCCAGATAAGCTATTTGGAGCTTTTCGGGGAACCAGGATTCAGAGAGGTGTCACCGCCCAAGATCAGCTCTGGTTCATTTTTTCAGGAAAGCTGCAGAGGCCTGGACATGAGAGGTGGATCTGAGGGAAAGACCTTGGAAGTTGAAGAAGGAGAGGTGAGGCTGGGGAGTGACGACTGCCTCTGTGGGGGACTGAAATCCACTCTTTCTGCCCAGGCATCAAGTCATAGCCCAGTCTGGCCCTTTAGTTCATCTTTGATAGCTAATTCCTCAATTATCCATGAATCTTATCCTCTTTTTCCAGCTGTGAGCAGCATTCCAGGATGAAGGCATGTTCAAGGTCAGAGGAAGAGGAGATTTGAGCTTCAAACAGAAGCTGTGGTATGGCCCTGGCTTTGAGCTCACTTCCTGTTTTGTGGGAGCCTGAGTGGGTTTCTCTTCTAACGCTGAACATTCTGTTCCCTTTCCTAACACAGAACGTCCAGCTCCAGCCTGCTGACCAGTGTTCATCTAGTGGGAAAGTGGACCCAGCTGTACCCCAAGATGTCAGTTCACCCTAAGATGCCTTGGGGATTCCACCAAGTGTTTAGAGAAGTAGAGGCTGCCCTTAGTCATAGGCCCTGTGAGTTCATTGCCTGTCAGAACTGAGAGGGGCAGCAGGAGGAAGAAGTGGATTGCGGCACTGCGAAGTAGAAGCTGGGCTTAGGGACAGAGCTGTCTTTCCTGAGCTGATACCAGAAAGTAGTTATGTCATCTGTTCCCTGGTTCCTCCAACGAAAATTGGGTGCCTGTATGTCAGGCAGTGTTTCTCAGTTCTGGAATTATGGGGAAGGGACAGAGGATAGATCCCTGCGTCAGACAGATAGTCCACACTCACAAGGTCTTCCTGCTTTCACTGAATGATTATTGTACACTGCCTGCCTCCATACTGAGCTCTGGGCCAACAGGATCTCACATAGCCCTTCTAGCACTGTCCCTGCTGTCACCCTGTTTCACAGACATATTGTCCTGCCAGATGTCCTTCTCCTCCTTTAATAGGTTATGACCTCTAAAAGGCAATGAGTCAAGGTGGGGTTCATATGGTGACACCTCACCCTGCTCCCAGAGCTGGATGACCTAACAAGTAAGGAATGAGAGATTGTCATCTTCCGATAAGGCCAGTCCCCGCCCCCCTAAACACCCTCCCCAGCTTGAGAGGTCTTTCTTGTGCCTGGAGCCTCCAGCAGAACCTTTCTCAGTATTCCTTAATCATCCTTACTTGGAGGCAGGCATGCCTTTGCTCATCAGTTTCTCTGTCCTCTCACACAGAGAGAATTTGACTCTTTCTAGGCAAGAGGATCTCTTGGACCCATGTAGCATAGGTAGCATCTATCCCTTCCATCCCAGAAGCTTCTCCTCCCATCCATCCTGCAGGACACGATGTGTGTGAGTCTGTTATGTATCAGAAGCCCCACAGGCAGAGGAAGAACAGCCATCTGAGGGCAGGTGCTGGGAGCCCAGGTCAAACACAACCACACAGACGTGACAAGAACACAGGTGTCCATGCTTCTGGCTGAGTCTGTCTGGTAGCAGAAACCACCCAGGGCTGGGGCTGTCTGGCCTGAGATGTGACAGAACAAACGGCTGTTGGGAAAGCTGCACAGAGGGACACAAGCAAAGAGGCCAACAGAATTACCAGAGCAGTGAGACAGACAATTCACAAAACCTCCCACGCTGGGTTAAAGAATTTACTTTGTTTAATAGATAATTGCCAACCGTATGTTGGTCCTGGGGACTGCTAGACATTGGTGACACTATGTGGAGTAGGAAGGCCAAGCTCCTTCCCTCGATGTCATCTGCATCCTGGTGGGGAGAGTTGGAGCCAGGTGACACCTGCTCTGAGAAATAGATTTACCTGTCTTAGTGTCATGTTGATACATTAAAATCTACCATTTTATACCACAGAAATTGGCAAACACTATCAAGCACCCTACCATCATCTTGCATCCAAAGACTGGTCATTAAATTACTTATAAGTTGATTAGTTTTAAGTTTCTTCATGGTGAAGACCATGAACATGTGAAGACAAAGACCATAGTGATCTAGCACACCATATTACAAGACAGTGAGGTAGACTTTACTGTGAAGTTCCTGTTGAACCTAAGGCAGTTGTGACATACTGGTTTCTTCTGGAAACTCTATTAACATCCTTGGTGTTTTCTTTTCTTTTCTTTTTTTTTTTTTTTTTTTGGTTTTTCAAGATAGGGTCTCTCTGTGTAGCCCTGGCTGTCCTGGAACTCACTCTGTAGACCAGGCTGGCCGGCCTCGAACTCAGAAATCTGCCTGCCTCTGTCTGCCAAGTGCTGGGATTAAAGGCGTGCGCCACCATGCCCCGGCTCCTTGGTTTTCTTAATCTTCCTTCTTTCCCATACAGGTCTTCACCCTCCATCCCGTGACCACAGCTAAGAGTCTGAACTCTTGATCCCAATTCAGTGGGCTGGGCTACCACCCCCCACCCCCAGGCCTTCCTCATGCTCAGAGAAGAGCGACAAGAAAAATTTTACAGAATTGCTAGGATCTGGGACAGAACTTCTACTCACCTCCCAGAGTGGCATTATTCGAATGGGACAGAACCTTTCAGAGGTAGGGCACTCTGAGAGGTTGTCTGGCTGTCTGAGGGAGGAAGGGAGGGAGGGAGGGAGGGAGGGAGGGCGTGCTCTTGAAGGTGATACTGAGGCCTCGGCCATTTTCTTTCCCCCCTTGTGTCCCACTGCTGTGAGGTGGACAGCTGTGCTCCCATCGTGCACTTCTGCTGTGATGTGCTGTGTCACCATCACGCGTGGACTAGGACCTCAGCAAACGTTTTCTTGCTAGCAAGGGTTTATACTCTCCACATATGCTGTCATCCTTACGGCTGTTCCAGGTCCTGGCCCCAGGTCACACTCTGAACCATTTAAACAGAGACAGGAGACTATACCTCTAACAGATTGGGCAGACGGGGAATTATTTAGTCCATCAGTGTTGCTTGCTCTCGTTGAATAGTTGTTACCCGGGTTCCTCTTACCCACATGCAGAATTAGGACTTTCCTTATAAGTAGACAGGGAACTTAATGACAGACCAGGACTTACTGATGATGATTGGGACCCTTGAGCTGCCCCTTAGAAACATATTCTCTGATATAAGGATGGGGCTAATGACTGACTGTATACCCGGGTTGTCTCCTTTTGTTATGGGAATTGAGCGCAGGTGGAGGCCAATATTGGTAAATAAAACGTTAGCATAAACTCTCAGCAATCCTAAACTTCAATTCTGTTACACAATTTTCTTTCTGACAGATTCTAACAACCCTCATTAGTACAGGGCTATCTTCCAGTCATATTGGAGGCAGTGCTCCTTTAGCTAAATTCTGGTTTGGGTAATTTATTATTTCCTAAGCAAATTATTAAATCCTTTATACCACCTTACGCCAGTACAAAGACTTTAAGATACACTGTTTCCAACACTTACTTCCTGGTTGTACTCACTTCCTCAATCCAGGCTAAAAGGCTACGTCATCCCGTCATCCTCTCTGCTGATGTCACTACTTGCTCCACCCTGCCCCTCCCATCCACATCACCGACTCCTAATCCGAGTTCAGCTTTAGGTGAGAAGAGCCAGGGAGCCGCACTTTCTCTCGCCCAGGCTGCTTCCTTGACCTTTGTCCTTTCCCTGTCCTATTTCAGACCCTCTGGTTCACTCCAGCAGAAGCTAAGCAAACAAACTGGAATCAGTGGGTCTGCGTCCCCATCCCCCCCTCCCCGGGGCCATTTGAATGTCAAGCTAAACCAGGTTTTATACTTTGGTGAGAGGAGCAAGGTGGTGAGATTATCCAGTGATCCCGGGAGCCGGAGACTTGAATTCAGATCCAGCTCTGTACTTCCTGGATGAGGGTATTGCTGACCTGAGTCATTTGACTTCCCTGAGCCTCAATTGGCTCTCAATCAGCAATTTTGTGCTGTAAATGGCTGATGTGTATAACCCACGGAGTGGGGGCCAAGCCGTGTGTCTTAGTCAGGGTTTCAATTTCTGCACAAACATCATGACCAAGAAGCAAGTTGGGGAGGAAAGGGTTTATTTAGCTTACACTTCCATACAGCTGTTCATCACCAAAGGAAGTAAGGACTGGAACTCAAGCGGGTCAGAAAGCAGGAGCTGATGCAGAAGCCACGGAGGGATGTTCCTTACTGGCTTGCTTCCCCTAGCTTGTTCAGCCTGCTCTCTTATAGAACCCAAGACTACCAGCTCAGAGATGGTCCCACCCACAAGGGGCCTTTCCCCCTTGATCACTAATTGAGAAAATGCCTTATAATTGGATCTCATGGAGGCATTTCCTCAACTGAAGCTCCTTTCTCTGTGATAACTCCAGCTGTGTCAAGTTGACACAAAACTAGCCAGTACACCGTGATAGATGGACTATACAAGCCATGCAGAACCTGGGAAGTAAAGCTGTGACCGTAGGCTTTCATCCTTCAGGCACCAGGAGGTCGAGGAAGGAAGGCTTTTGCCTTCAGTATCATCACATGGTAGAATTAAGATGGAAGATTTGTTGTTCAAGAGACAGGATGAGGTCAGGAAGGAGGCTGGGAGACCAGAGAATGCAAGTGAAAACTGGCGACAAGCAGAAGCTGAGAGTGGGAGGGGGCCTGGGCTACAGAGGCTTCATGGAGGCAGCTTTGCTTGGGACGCAGGGTCCTCACTTCTCTAAGCCCTCCACCCAGCAATGACCACTTGCTTTTAACTCCTCCAACAAGAGCAGGAGGAAAGAGTAGGAGGAGAGAAAGGGCAAAAGAAAACGCAAACCCCACTTTTTCTTTCCCAACTTTTCAAACACTGACTTCAGCTAGAATAATCAAGACATGGCAAAGCAGAAGGCAAGGAAAGGCAAGGCTTTTGTTGAGAAAGCCTAAGAGCAAGCCTGGACTGAGTTCCATCAGCACAAACTCCATGCTAGCCATCCATTCTGCTCCCCCATGCAGTGGCTGAGGAGCACCACCTGCATTGACAACCTCACCATGCACTGGGCAGCGATGGATGTGGATGCTGTTGGTCAGCATGGTGCAAGCTTCTCAGAGCCCAAACTCAAAGTGCTTGGGGGAAACTAAACACCAAAGGAGGCTAGAACAAAATAAAACCAAGAAATAATGACGTGCCTACACACATTCTTTCCTGCGTGTAGTAGGAACTCTTAAAACTGTGTCCTGTTAGAAGCAAACACGTTAGACACAGTGAAACTATAGTATATATTTTAACAAGCCTATGCAAGGTATATGGTACTATTTCTATGGGGCTGGAGAGAGGGCTCAGCAATTAAGATCTCCTGCTGCTCTTACAGAGGACCCAGGTTTGGTTCCCAGCACTCAGCCTGAGCAGCTCGCACCACCTGTGACTCCAGCGCCAGGGAATCCCACCCCTTCCCCCACCTTCCATGGGTGCCTTCTCTCTCTCTTTCTCTCTCTCTCTCTCTCTCTCTCTCTCTCTCTCACACACACACACACACACACTCTTTCTAAATAAATAAATCTTTTTAAAAGATATTATTTACAAACTCAGTCACTGATATAAAATATCCCAACATAAATTGTGATAATCTTTTCAGGAAAATTATAAAATTATAACTATAAAATTAGGTGATATTAAAGAAGATCTAGGTATAACATATAGAGATGAATGAATGTTTATTGTCAAAAAAAGGACAATGTATACAAATTATTGTCTGTTCCAATCAAAGCTCAATAGAGATTTTCATATAATTCAGTAAGTTGAATGTTCAATTTAGACAGCAAAGAGTCAAGAAAGGCTAAATGTAAATCAGAATTCTGGATAGAGAGCTAACCCATCAAATGCCAAATTTTATTATAGTGGCCATAATTAAGATGACATGAAATTGGCATAGGAATTAATAAATGATGTCTAGAAGAGAAAGCCCCTAGTGGGCCACATACATTAGAAAATTTGATTTCTGTTAAAGGCTATATGTTGTGATTCTATCAAAAGTTACCCAGTTACACACACACACTCACACATATACACTCATATATACACACACATACATGCACAAATGTAGACATATACACACATATACACACATACATTCATACACATGCACATACACACAAACATGTACACACAAACTCATTCACACAAATGCATGTACAAATACCCCTCACACACACACAATTCCAGGTGGCTTCAGGTCTTGCATGTAAAGAAAAACCTTGAAATTCTTTTTTTTTAATTTTTTTAAATTAAAACCTTGAAATTCTTACAAGAAAATATAGACTATATATATCATCTCAGGTAGAGACAGGGGTCTTAAAATACAGAAAGATGGGGCTGGTGAGATGGCTCAGCGGGTAAGAGCACCCGACTGCTCTTCCAAAGGTGATGAGTTCGGATCCCAGCATCCACATGGTGGCTCACAACCATCTGTAAAGAGATCTGGCGCCCTCTTCTGGAGTGTCTAAAGACAGCTACAGTGTACTTACATATAATAAATAAAATAAATCTAAAAAAAAAATACAGAAAGAAAAACTACATTTGCTCACTTTGAAATAATTGCTGCCTGTCAAAAAAAGCATCACAAGGGATTAAATAAAAAAGAAAAAAAATGTATAAGACATTTGCAATGGAAAATCAATAAATAATTAAGATTCAGGATAGGTTAAAACACCTTAAAACTAAAACAGGTAATCCAATAGAAACTGGTAAAGAAACCTAAATATATCTTCCTTAAGAGGAAACAAATGTGGGGGCTGGTGAGATGGCTCAGCGCCAATCTCGTGGGCTGACGAGAAGGTTTCCACTACTCAAGTTTAGGGTCGTTGGTGTACCACCGAATGTTGGTGGGCATTGTTCTAGACTGCGGGAGGAGACCACGCAGACTTCAGTCGATGTCACATGAATACTTCTTATTATTCTTTACTTAGGAACCTGGCCTCTCTGGTTGGGGAGCAAGCCAGGCTGTCCGGAGTGAGCGGAGCCGAACGGGGACGGCCGGAGCAAGCAGGGACGCCGGAGCTAGCAGGGCCGGAGCGAGTGGGGCCGAACGGGGATGGCCGGAACGAGCGGGGCCAAACCGGAGCAAGCGGAGCCGATCGGAGCGAGCGGGGCTGGATGGAACAAGCGGGGACCGTACTGGGGGCGGCCGGGAGCGAGTGGGGCTGGCCAGAGCGAGCGGGGTCGAGCAGAGCGAGCGGGGTTGACCGGAACAAGGGAAAAAAATAAAATAAAATAAAATAAAATAAAATAAAATAAAAAAAAAAAAAAGAGGAAACAAATGTGACCAAGGGACATGTGACAAAATATTCAATCTCATTACTTATAGAAATACAAATCGAATCCACAAGGAAATGCAAGGTCATGACCGGTAAGCCAGTGAAAATTGAGAGTCTGGGCTGGGAATGTGGCTCAGTGGAGAAGTCCTTGCCTCCACGGAGACTCCCTTAGCTGAGCAGGGAACTGACCAGCAAATATAAAAACGCATTCAACCGACTACACAAATCAACATGGAATTGGCGTGGGGATTAACTAACAGACAACTAAAGTTGGGCAGAGGTCAACCCTCAGAACCACACAGTAGACAAAAAGAATTCAGCAGTGGCAAGTGCCAGAACCATCTGCTTGATCCTGGTGGCAATGTAGCTGGCACTGCCACTGTGACGATGTCATACATATCTCACCTCCTAGTAATTTCACTGCTAATTACAGTTTCTGGGACATTTTCACAGGTACACAGGTGTATATTAGGGTATCAGTACATTAGGGAACAAGAATGGTCAATATTCTAGACTCACCTCATCTATATCTATTAAAGAGGAGGAAAAAACTAACCAAACAGAAAATAACAAGTGTTAATGACTGTATGGGAAAATTGAATTTCTTGGGCATCACTGCCAAGAATGTAAAATAGCTCAGCTTCCCTGGAAAACAGTGCAGTGATTCTTCAACAAGTCAAAAGTAAAACAATTACAGAGCAGTCCCACTTTGGTATACACCAAATTGGCATTGGAGATTTGAATGGAGATCTTGTCAGCAGGAGGTGAAACACATAAGGGTTTATCCAGAGTAGATGGATAAGGAGAGGGGTAAGCACAGGTGGCCCCAGACTCTGATCACGGCCCTGAGCTGGTTTTCAAGTTTATAACTGTGTGAAATCAGTAGGAATTATGTTTTCAGTGTTGGCTTTTCCCAGGGCTTCCTCCTAACTGCACATCAGTAGTGAACTGAAGTTTCCAGTCGGGAGGTGAGACAGCAGAATCCATAGAGGGCTGCATTGCCAGGAGGTGCACTTGGTGCGCTGGGCTTCCATTCCCAGCTGATGTGTTTGTCAGTGCATCCTTCCATGTTACTGTAAGAGCAGCTCTCAATACATTGGGATAGATAGATAGAAAGATAGATATAGATAGATAGATAGATAGATAGATAGATAGGAGAAGATAGACAGACATATATACATACACATACATATACATATATGTATACACACACACACACACACACACACACACACACACACACACTTTACTCATTTTTTTCCCTGCCTATAAAATCCCGAGTTCTAAAACAAACCTTCTGATGAGTATAGCAACTTTAAACTATAAGGTTAATACAAAGATATCGACTGTAACAGAAGAGGGCAAGACAGTCTGTCATAGACAAACAGGGAAGTCTGCTGTGAGGTTTCCCCTCCCAGAAACATCAGAGAGGCTATGTCCATAAAGGCTCATCGTCAGGACTGCATCTGCATGACCTGAATGGGGACAGCAGCCAGAGACACGGAAGGGAAAGTGCCCGAGTCCTCCGCCCTAGGATAAGAACCACAGGCACCTAAGGTACCCCCAGAGTGTACCCAACACGAACCCAATCCCTAAATCTTATATCTTATACATACAAGGAACTTATAAGGAGTGGGCATGCTTACATACATACATACATACATATCAATGCTTAAAGAATAAAGGCCATGAACTTGGGAGAGAGCAAGGGTGGGTACACAGGAAGGGTTGGAGGAAGGAAAGAGAAAGGGGGAAATGATGTGATTATGGAAAAAACCACATATTTCAAAAAATAAAAATATAAGCCAGGCATGGTGGTACACATCTGTAATCCCAGTACTCGGGAGGCAGAGGCAGGTGGATTTCTGAGTTCAAGTCCAGCCTGGTCTACAGAATGAGTTCCAGTACAGCCAGGGCTACACAGAGAAACCCTGTCTCACCGCCCCTATAAACAAACAAACAAACAAACAAACAAATAATTTTTAATGTGTCCATTACTTATCTCTAAGTTAGCAATGAACAGTTGGAGACATTTCATACTAAAATTAATAAAATACACATGATAGGTGTGTTACTCAAGCTTTGAAAGGAAAGGATTCTCCACAGGTGTGCGGCCTCTGTGAAATTCATTGGCTCTGCTGACACTGTACTAAGAAGACAACACAGAGCCTGGGGCGCCCTACTTGTGTTTATCCCCAAGTCTCAAGGTAGTCAGATCCACAGAAGCAGAAAGCGGAATGGTGGGTGAGACCGAGGGCCAGAGCAGTGGAGTTATTGTTTACATTTTATTTGTTTTCTGGGGGGGAACTGCCCTTGGAGGCCGAATGAGTGCTGGTGGGAGTTGGTTCTCTTCCCACCGTGTGGGTCTCAGGGAGAGAACTCAGGTCACTGGGTTTAGGGTAAGCACCTTTCCCCATTGAGCCACCTTGAAGACTTGGGAGTTACAGCCGAGTTGGCACAGTTTCAGTTTGGAAAGATGGAAAGGTCTGGGGTGAGTACTAAGTCGTTGGCTTCCTGTTGCTACGAAAAACACCGTGAACAAAAGCCTGAAGGCCAGTTTTATGGAGGCATTGTCTCAATTGAGGTTTCTCTTTTCCCAAAGGTGTTGTGGTCACAAAAACAAAAACATAAAACCTAAATGGCACAAGGTGATGGAAACACATAAGAATGTGTAATATTTAATGCCACCAAACTGTCCTTTGAAAACGATTATTTCAACCCCCACTAAAAAGATAGAAATAGCTTCTTCTTTGGGAAAACACCAAATGGCAGGACCCGGGGGCCCAGGATTAGGAGGCCGCGGCGCCTGCTGCGGCAGCTTCCGCGGAGGATTCGGCAGCGGTCTTAGGGGCCACGGTCGTGACTGAGGCCGTGGCCGTGGTAGAGGCAGTGGTGCTCGTGGAGGTAAAGCTGAAGACAAGAAGTGGATCCCCGTCACTAAGCTGGGCTGCCTGGTTAAGGACATGAAGATCAAGTCCTTGGAGGAGATCTACCTGTTCTCCCTGCCCATTAATGAGTCTGAGATTGCTGGGCGGTGGTGGCGCACGCCTTTAATCCCAGCACTTGGGAGGCAGAGGCAGGCAGATTTCTGAGTTCGAGGCCAGCCTGGTCTACAGAGTGAGTTCCAGGACAGCCAGGACTATACAGAGAAACCCTGTCTCGAAAAACAAACAAAACAAACAAACAAACAAAACAAAACAAAAAAAAAGGAGTCTGAGATCATTGACTTTTTCCTGGGTGCATCCCTAAAGAATGAGGTTCTGAAAATCATGCCAGTGCAGAAGCAGACTCAGGCTGACCAGGTTCAAGGCATTCGTCGCTATTGGGGACTACAATGGTCACGTTGGTCTTGGTGTTAAGTGCTCCAAGGAGGTTGCCATCTTGGCCAAGCTTTCCATAGTCCCTGTGCGGAGAGGATACTGGGGGAACAAGATTGGCAAGCCCCACACTGTTCCATGCAAGGTGACAGGCCGCTGTGGCTCTGTGCTGGTGCGTCTCATCCCTGGCCCCAGAGGCACTGGTATTGTCTCTGCTCCTGTGCCCAAGAAGCTCCTGATGATGGCCGGTATAGATGACTGCTACACTTCAGCCAGAGGCTGCACTGCCACCCAGAGCAACTTTGCCAAGGCCATTTTTTATGCCACCTCCAAGACCTGCAGCTACCTGACCCCTGACCTCTAGAAAGTGATTGTGTTCACCCAGTCTCTTTATCAGGAATTCACTGATCATCTTGTGAAAACCCACACCAGAGTCTCTGTTCAGAGGACCCAGGCTCCAGCTGTGGCTACCACATAAGAGTTTTTATACAAGAAAAATAAATGAATTAAGTCTGTTTTAAAAAGATAGAAATAATAAGATGGATGCTATATATGCTTTCACATGGTCCCTAGGATTTTTTTTTTTTTTTATTATTATTATATGTAAGTACAACTGTAGCTGTCCTCAGACGCTCCAGAAGAGGGCACCAGATCTCGTTACGGATGGTTGTGAGCCACCATGTGGATGCTGGGATTCGAACTCATCACCTTCGGAAGAGCAGTCGGGTGCTCTCACCCGCTGAGCCATCTCACCAGCCCCGGTCCCTAGGATTTAAAAAAAAAAAAAAAAAAGCTTGTCGTTGACTTTAATAACATGTTTTGAAGTTGAAAAAGAAAATCCTAGAAAATTTCCACATTGTCAGAAGAAGCAACTTGGGAAACTGTATGCATATATCCTGTATTGCTCGCTTAATCGCTCCCAAACAGCAGCACACACACACACACACACACACACACACACACACACACACGCGCGCGCGCGTAAACAGGGCATGTGCCTCACTCTGTGGGGTGTGTGTGTGAGTGTGAAGAGGACAGGTTACAAGACATCACTCTCCAGTTATAGAAAATTCAAAAGCATTTCGTTGAGAACTAGGCAGACAGATGGATAGATTTAAAATTCTAATGCAAAGCACAGGGACAGGCCACACTAAATTCAAGGTCGCAGCTCTCTGTGGGCTAGGAAGGCGAGACACGCCTTCCAAGAGAGGCATTAGGGCAAATCTTTTTTTTTTTTTTTTCCGAGACAGGTGTAGCCCTGGCTGTCTTGGAACTCACTCTGTAGACCAGGCTGGCCTCGAACTCAGAAATCTGCCTGCTTCTGCCTCCCCAGTGCTGGGATTAAAGGCGTGTGCCACCACGCCCGGCTAGGGCAAATCTTTAAAATGCTTTATATAGAAGGTGGGTGGGGCAAACTCTCTGTCTCTTTAAAAACACTCTGCAATACTTTTATAGGAAACTGGTGTTTGGTTATGTTAAGGAGAGAGAAAAGAAATAAAGAGAGCCTTTCCCTCTGATTTGTTCAGGGAAAGGAGAAGTGGGAGGAGATGGTAGCGCATCCGGGCTTCCCCAGCTCTGCCAGGAACAAGAGTCTGAGGCGCAGAGCCACTTGGAGGTAACGCAGCATAACCATTGCTTTAAGGAGGCGGCTGTTCTTTTAAAGCCAACTCCCCCGTTCCCCAGGAAATCCCTGCCAGTTTCAGGAGTGGGTAGAGGTTCTGACACCACTGGCTTTTCAAACAACAAGATGTAGCTGCCACAGAGGTTCAGCCAGCTCTTGTGAGACTGCGGACCACAGCCTTGGCACAAATCCCTTTCAACAGCTTTCCGGACCAGATGAAGGAGATAGAAAGGGGAGTGGTTTGGTCTGGGAGATGGTTTCAGAAATATGCTCCATGAAACTCCGTGCTCTGGACACTGCAACTGCCCTAGGACTCTCTTGCCAGCACTGCCTTCTTGTGTCCCTAGTTTATCTCCCAGAAGTGGGGGACTGTCCACCAAGATAACACACCCAATCACTCATTCTGTCCAGGTGGTCTGTGTGTCTCACAGACACTTGATCAGCACCTGCAGCTCTGCTAGGGGCTTGAGACTGAGGTGAAAGAGATGACGACCCCCCTTAAAGGAGCTTGAGGTGTCATGGACCACAGAGAAAGCCATCCAGCCAGGCCTGTGCACCAGGCAGGCCAATCAGAAGGCAATCTTGAGGTCAGATAAGTTGAGATTGAGAGTTGGTCTTCCAGGCAAAGAGGGCTGAGTGAGTTTGTCATGAGGAGAATTAGAAGTGGTTTTTATTTTGTTTTTCTAGAATAATGATAAAGCTGAACCTAGCTATGACAGTATCTCAAATACTCTTTTCTACCAGGTAGAAGGACTCACTACAGTATTTGAGCAGTGAGAAACCATGAAGGCATTCTAAGAGAGGAACAAATAGGTTCCTTCTACTAAGATCCTCTCTCCTTTGAGTGATTTGCCATTCAATGATACCATAGGCCAAACGGAGCTACCAAGTCCAAGCACAGGCAGACTAGGAAAAAGGTATTATACTAACTTTCCACCACTGTGGCAAAATACTGAAGACAAACAATTTATGAAGTAGAAAGGTTTGTTTCAGATGCTAGATTCAGTCCTTAGTTGTTTGGCCTTGATGGCATCCATCTAAGGTGACAAAAATACATCATAGCAGAAGAGACCTGTGCACCCCATGGTGACCAGGAAGCAAGAAAGGAGGCAAGAAGCACCTGAGATCCCAATATCCCCCTCAAAAGAACACCCCTCCCCATGACCTAACTTCCTTCCAGCAGGTCCAACCTCTTGGAAGTTTACTATCTCTCAACAGCCTTTCATACATGGGCCTTGAGGGGCACTCTGGATCCAAGCCACTGAAGGCATGTGCAGACCAAACTGAAAACCCAAGACCTGCCTGCACACGCAACATGGCTCACCTGCTGCAAGAAGGCCCCAGTGTGGTCCAAGCCTTTGGTTGTTCATCTGCAGAAGCCCTGAGATGTGAGAGATGAACAGCTCTCTGACTTAAAGCAGTCCCCCATGTGAACTGTTGACCCACACAGGTCGCTGAGTTACATGTATGTACTAGTAAGCAGAACACAATGTATATGAAACATGAAGAAAAGACATATAAGAATTCCTATCAAATTAAAAATAGAATTACCACTCCAAAAGAGAAAGAAAGGCTGGAGAGATGGCTCAGCAGTTAAGAGCACTGACTGATCTTCCAGAGGTCCTGAGTTCAATTCCCAGCAACCACATGGTGGCTCACAACCATCTGTAATGACATCTGATTCCCTCTTCTGATGTGTCTGAAGACAGCTACAGTATACTCATAAATAAAATAAATTAAATAATTCTAAAAAAGAAAAAAAGAGAGAGAAAGTAAAGGTTACAGTTGGGGCCAAGTGATTTATCTGTCAAGTTTCCAAATTTATGCAGATTCCTCTGTGACTTATATATTAAAAATTAATTACAAGAGCCAGGTGTGGTAGCACACACATTTAATTCCAGCACTCGGGAGGCAGAGGCAGGCTGATCTCTGAGTTTGAAGCTACCCTAGTCTATAAAGTTCCGGAACAGCTATGGTTACACAAACAAACCCTGTCTCGAGAGAACAAAACAAAACAAAAGCTAACTTAAAAATAAGTTGACAGGAGCCCGTGATGGCAAGTCAGTGTTGGGTCGGTTCTAACTCCCCACCGCTCGCTCACTCAGTAAAATCCAGTGTTTACTGTTCCATTTCCTAGTCCACACTAATTCCAAACCAAGTCTGGGCCAGAGTTATTCTGGCCCATTGTAGTCTTTTAGTAAATATTTGAAAAGAAAAAAAAAAAGAATAAAGGAAAAAAAGGAAAAAGCCCTTTTCTGTCAGGTTCAGAAACAGACTGAAGGTCTCTGGTGGTAGACCCCTGTAGAAGCTCGGTTTGATTCTTTCTCCTAGCCCCATGCTCCCAGACATAAGACTCAGACTCAAAATATATTTACAATACCTTGGCGATATAGCTAGGCTCTACTCTGTCAAGAACATAACTTAAATAACCCAATTATTTTAACCTACATTCTACTATGTGGCTGATTCCCTGTACTTAGATACCATGTATCAAGAGAGAAGAGGCCCTGGGGGAGAGGATCGTGAAGATATGAACATGAGGACTGGCCAGAGTAAGAGCAGCCCAGGAGGAACGTAGTCATATCTCAGGGATGGAAGATTGACATCTGCCCACTTCTAGTGCAGCTCAAGGCTTATTACAAATATGAAAATTTTGTCTTTTATCTGGGAACTAAATGATCAAAGGTGGGGTAGAAATCCCCAATTGATATTAATTTTCATAACAGACCCCTCTCCCAAGGCTGTAGCACCCCTGGAGACCACCAGAGGGTCTAAACTGGGTCTTCAACCAGGACCTAGTAACACAACTGACTTTCAAGTTCTTCCTCAGATCCTAGTCTAGAGTTTACTGGCTGGGAATGTCAAGGAATGCCCACCTTTAGAGTCTGCTCCTCCCAAAGCCGACTATACTGAGAGAAGCCATCAGTAAAGATAGCCTTGGCCAGGGCAGGGTGAGTGCAGGGACCTCACTGTCCTCTGTGCACTTCTGCTTGATGATTTTTTCAAATAGAGTACTTTTGAAACTACACAAATAGTATTACTTTAATTAAAAACTTGGCAAAATAAAACCTGAATGTTCCCAAAGCATATTCTCTTTTCTGAACTGTGCTGGAGGGCACCCGATTACTGCATGATTCTGAGGGGTGGAATCGGAAAAAGACAGAGCCCCTCCATTCCAGCAGGGAACAATGAGGGGCGTTACTCTTGGGGGGCAGGCAGGATACAGTTGATGTCTACATCCTGTCTACACTACCCTAAAACACTTCCTGGGCTTGGGGCCAGATTTCTTGAATTTAACTTAAATGAGAAGCTGCATCAAGGCTCTGCTGAAAATGAGGCCGGTGTAAAGGAGGAAATATGGGAACAGAGTGGACTGAATCCATAGGAGAACAGAGTGGACTGAATCCTCAGGGGACAGAGTGGACTGAATCCACGGGGCCAGCAGAGACTCTGATCACAGTCCCTGATCCTGCCCCTGGGGAGCCTCTGTCACCTGCAGGCAGGATGAGGCACAGGATCCAGTCAGATGCAGATCCAAGGCAGTCATAGCCCACCATGACCCTCACTTGCTCCATTTTGCTGAGGAAGAAACTGAGGCCAGAATGAGGACTGGACAACTCCAACCAAGGTGACCTAAGTTGGCAAAGATTGGATCCATCCCAGAATCCCATGACTGCTCTGGACGCTTTCTCTTCTGCCTTTGTCTCTATTTTGTGTCCATCAATACTTGTGGGTGCTGTGAACCACTTCTTATAGGGGCTCTTCACCTGACAGCTGGAAGCTGGATGGAAGTACCCGAGCAGACTAGAATGTTCCTGTTTACAGGATCAGTCACTGCACAGAGAGCTGAGTACTTCCACATGGAGGCAAAGAGCTCATGGCTTCCCAGAAGGAAAGGAACAGTGAGGGTGGAAAGGAGGAAGAAGGCTTTTCACTCAGAGCCTTAGTTTACACATGAAGAGACTCACAGGGGTGGCCAGTGTGGTGAGTGACTTCAGAGTCACTCAGGCTCCCTTGCTTTCCTGTTTCCTGGAGCTCAGCCTGACCCTGGGTATCACAGCCCACCCGGAGGAAACAACAGTCATCAGTCAGGATGGCAGAGATACCTGTCTCGGGACATCAGCTCCGTCAATGCAGTGCTACCCACAGTGACACACACAGGCGTTAGGACAGGAATCCAGACAGACTCCCTTTGCTTAGCTAAGAAGCAGGATAAATGGTGGATCCTGGGGGATGGAGAGGTCCTAAACCTTCAGAGGAATGCCTGCCCCACCCCCCACCTAGCTACATCACTAGAAGACTGAGGAGGAAGGGCCAGGTGAGCTCCAGGTCAGATCAGAATGACTTGGAGGAGAGCAGCTGGTGCTGAGTCACAGGGCCTACGTGAGCGAGCTATCCTGACGCTGCAGGTGAGGTTAGCACTCCCTGGGTGCGACCTTGCAAGAATATGCACTTCAAAGCCCAGAGAAATGTAGCGGGAATGGCCACGCCTCAGACCAGAGGGTCATTGTGTGCTTGTACAAACACTCCCTCTGTGTAGTCTGGAAGATGCCACCAGAGAGTGAAAGGCAGACGGCCATTTCAGTGAATGCAACTTGTGAGCTAGATTCCAGACATCAGCCATAAGACATGATTTAGAGTCACCACGGACCCCAGGTTAAGAATGAGCAAGCACTCGGGAGGCAGAGACAGGCGGATTTCTGAGTTTGAGGCCAGGACAGCCAGGGCTACACAGAGAAACCCTGTCTCGGGGGAAAAAAAAAAAAGAATGAACAAGCTGAGGCCCAGAGCAGTTCACTACCTGCTTTGGATCGATCACATACCCTGAGAACCGAGGAGAGTGACAGGGATAGGATTAAAATGTAGTATCAGCATAGTTCAAAGCACACCGTCTAGAGACTACTCAGCCAGTGTCCAGTGCATCCTTAACACTGTGGGTCTCAGCCTGTGGGTCTCAACCCCTGGGGGGTCTGAAATGAACTTTTCAGAGTGATTGCCGAAGACCATCAGAAAGTGCAGATATTCACATCACAATTCATAGCAATTCAAAATGACAGTTATGAAATAGTAACACCACAACATGGGGAGCTGTATTAAAGGGTCACAGGGTTAGGAGGGGTAAGAACAACTGCCTTAATGTGTCATCAAAGAAGGGTCGGAGTTGTGCCTTGCAAGGGAAATGGACATGGGTTTAGACACCCAGTGAGGACCAGGGAGGCAGCAGGCAGGGCTCAGAAAGCAGACAACACATCCAGCATCACAAAGCACACCAGCACATCCAGCATCTTCCAACAAACACTGAAAATGTTAGAATTTCACCTCCTGGGGGTCAGGGCCCAAGGTGGGTTCTCTGCTATGGGGAGTATGTGACAAACTGGAAATACTGCATTTACATGCACTCCTTTACATACATGCACACGTGTGTGATAGAGAGCTGGCTACTAAGACAGGAGGGCATTTGCATCTCCTCTCCACACTATAAATGAGTGAGGGTAGGTGAGCTGATGTTACATGAGTACCTACTGTGTGTGTGACTGGCATTCTCCAGATACATGTGGCACCTTTCAGGCTCCAGGATCGAAATATTGACAGTTTAGTTGAGTGCACTGTCTCTGTCTTCAGACACACCAGAAGGCATTGGATCCCATTACAGATGGCTGTGAGCCACCATATGGTTGCTGGGAATTGAACTCAGGACCTCTGGAAGAGCAGTCAGTGGTCTTAACCAGCCCCTCAAGTGTCTTGGAGAGAGGAGGAGACCAGAAGAATTCTGGTTGGAGCAAACGCTGGCCTCAGCACTGCCTTTGTCCTTGGATGTCACCTGAACACCTTATGCAGCTGTGACATGTGGGGTAGTAATTCCATCCTTTCTTCTAGCTCCCCAACTGATACCCCACCGTGAGGAAGAACTCTTCTTTCTTTTCCATTTGTTCAGCTTTGTCTTTACATTTAGCAATACAAACCAGCAGATCTTTATTTTCTCCCGTATGGTCATCTGTGACAGTCATTGATGGTGATGTTGAAACTGCCCCAGATGTTGCTACTGTGCCTTCCCTCTGACTCCTGTGTCCTTTTGACATGCCTCATCATACCTTGAACATGTCTTTACTTCTGGCATTTAAAGACAAGGCTCCAGATTCATTCGGTACTTTCCCCATGCTGGGAGTGCTGTGTGTGGTGAGTAGAGTTTGGGGTAAACACATCTTTCCTCCTGACATTTAAAGACAAGGCTCCAGACTCACCTGGTACTTTCCCCATGATGTTAGGAGCCCTGTGTGTGATGTATGAATCTGCTGCTTAGATTTAGACAGTAAGTGTATGATTCTTCAAGCCCTACCCAGACTGGTTAAAGAGCTAAGGAGCTGATTCACAGATCTATACAGGCACCTACACCTGTCTGTTTATCATCCATCCACCCCTCATCTATCCTTTCTTTTACCCATCTGCATACATATTAAGACCCATGAGCTCATCCAAACCTCTGTCACAGTTTAAATCTTGAAAGTCTCCCAAAGACTTGTAGGTTGAAGGCTTGTATTCTGTAGGTGGGCCTAGGGGGAAATGGTTAGGTCACTAGGGGTGTGCTGTTGAAAGCTGAAACTGGCCCCTGCCCTCTCCCTGTGCTTTGCTTCCTGCTGGGAAATAAGAACTCTTCCTACATCCCAGGCCTCCCAGTCATGAGCCACGAATCATGACACCCTGAAATCTCAAAAGTTGTGAACCTAAATCAGTGTTTCCCTTCATAAGCTTTTCATCCTAGGTATTTGCTCTTGTGTGGGAAGCTATCAGAACCCTCGATTCCATTTCTGAGCCACCTGCCTTGTCTAGGTCCCCCCCCCCCACCCGTCTCTGTTTCTAACACCTCCTCATGCCCAGCATTACCTAGTCATAGCATCCTACCATCTTGGAAAGATGGCAGACTGTGTGTAAGACAGTGATCCCTGAAGATGATGGCAAGGCTGGAAACCTCTTGCAGGGACAGCAGAGTCAACATGGAATTATTTCACATGCTTCCCGAGTTTGAGAGGAGACTCCTGTAAGCACGCCTGTAGGGCTGTTAGCACGGAGAAGTACAGCACACTCATTCCCAGCCACTTGATACGTTACTGCATGATTGGCTCATGTACACACATACTTACTATGTATACTTTCAAAAGGGTTTGTTATTTTACAAATTGTGTGGGGGGAGAGAAAGAAAGGGGGGCTGGGAGGATGGTATTTGCAGAAGTGTGCAGGTGCCTGTGGAAGCCAGAGGCATTGGGTTCCCCCCCCCCCATATGGAGTTACAGGTAGTTGTGAGCTATCCAGGGTGGATGCTGGGAACTGAACTCAGGCCCTTTGAAAGGATTGTAGGTGCTCTTAAGTGCAGAGCCATCTCTCCAGGCTCCATACTATCTTTTTTTTTAAAGCTCTGTTTCAGAGACATGGAGGGTACTAGATAAGGGTAGCAGTGCAAAGACTCTGAGGCAGGGACATGTCTTCTGTGCTGGAGGCCTGCTAAAAATTCACAAAGCAAGCAGAGGAAGGAATGGGAAAGGAAGTCAGATGTGAGGAAAGGCAGGCCCCTTAAGTGGCTGCTGTGGGAACCACTAGTCCCTTACTGTGTGAGACAAGGAGCTTAGGGTTTTATAGGTAGAGGAAGAAGACTCCTGACTTACAAGGTCAGGAGAAGGATGTATTTGACAAGAACAAGGGCAGGAATCTATCTGATAACAACATTTGATTTAGGTGAGAGAAGGCAATGGTGGCTTAAATCAGTTAATGGCCATGTAATGTCACTAGAGGAAATATAATCTGGATTAATTTTTAGTTTGTTTGCTTGGTTGTTTGGTTTTTCCAGACAGGGTTTCTCTGTGTAGCTCTGGCTGTCCTGGAACTTGCTGTATAGACCAGGCTTCCAGCTGGTCGCCTGCCCCCACCCCCCTGCTTAGAAGCCCTCTGTTGGGCCTCCTTCTCTAATCCCATCTCCACTCTTGCCACCAGGTAGAGTGTCAAATTGCAAATTGTCAGAGCAGGATGTGCTTCCCCTACCCTTTTGCTTTGCATTATGGGAATTTCCCTTTAGTATTCTCAGACTCCCCCTAACTCCCATCAGGGTTGAAGGGTGGATTCTGACTGCTGAGTTAGGGGTCGGGTTTTAGTTACTTTTCTATTTTTGTAACAATACCCCATGATCAAGCCAGCTCATAAATAGAGCATTTAATTTGGGCTTGTGGTTTTAGAGGGTTAGTTAGAGTCTGTGATGGCAGAGCAAAGGCATGATGGTGGGAACAGCCATCTTCTTTTGTTTGTTGAGACAAGGTATCTCTATGTCCTTGGTTCTCAACATATGGTTCATGAATCTGTTGGCAAATGTCTATTTCCAAAAATATTTACATTATAATTCATTAACAGTAGCAAAATCACAGTTATGAAGTAGCAACAAAAATAATTTTATTACTGAAGTTGCTACAACACAAGGAACTGTATTACAGGGTCAAAGCATTAAGAAGGTTGAGAACTACTACTCTATGTAACCTTGGCTGTCCTGGAACTCATTATATGTAGACCAGGTTGGTCTTAAACTCAGAGAGATCCACCTGCCTCTATGTCCCTAGTGCTGGGTTTAAAGGTGGTTGCCACCATACCTAGTTTGAGAGTTCACATCTTGATCAACAGGCAGGAGGCAGGAAGAAAGACAGTAGGATTGTCTCAAGTCTTTAGAAGTTTCAAAGTTTGCCCCCCAGTGATGTACCTTCTCCAATCAAGCCACACCTCCTACTCCTCCCCAAATATTTTCACCAACTGAAGATCAAGTATTCAAACACAATCATCCTGGGACCACTCTCACCAAAACACTACATCTGCACGCCGGTCCCCATAGGCACATGGCCATATGACAATGTAAAATGCATTCAGATCCAACTTCAAGTCCCCATAGTTTACCATGGTCTCAACACTATTTAAAAACAAATTACAGCCGGCAATGGTGGCACCAGCCTTTAATTCCAGAACTCAGGAGGCAGAGGCAGGTGAATCTCTGAGTTTGAAGCCAGCCTGTTTGAGGTCAGACCTAGTTCCAGGAAAGCCAGGACTAGTACAGAGAAAAATTACAAAAAAAGCAAATTACATACTTTCAACATACAGTGGTATGGAATATATATCACCATTCTGAAACAGCAGGAATGGGATGTACTGGACTGGAGCAAACTCGAAACCCAGCCGAGCTAGATCTCAATCCTTTAGCTCCATGCCTTGGCTCCATCTTTCTGGTTTTTCCTGTCTGCAACGTACTTTTCTTTCTTGGGCCAGTACCACTCCCTCTGTGCAGCCAGCCACCCGGAGTGAAGACAAAACACAGGCGGATAAAAGAATGCTCTATGTCGGGCTATCTCAAACTCCAGAGTCAACTGCCACAACCTGACCTAGCTTGAAATGTTTCCAAACCCTCACTGCCTAGAAAAAATGTTTTTTTTAAACAAAACAAAACAAAAAAACATTTTACATGGCTCTCCATATCCTTTACTGTTTAGCTCCCTCCCAGTCAGCCCACCTGCCAATTTCCAGCTTCTTACCCAGTATGTAGACTCTGCTGGCCATTGCTGTCACCAGATACCTGGGGAAAGCAACTTAACGGAGGACAGGTTTATCTTGGCTCACAGTCTTAGAGCCAAGGGACACCCATCCTGGTGGGGAAGGAAAATGGTAGGAACATCTCGGCCTATGCTGTCTGTCAGAGCATCAGGCAGAACGCTTGGGGTCAGCCCCAGCGGTGGGAATTGCCTTCAAAGGCCTCTAAAGCGCTACTTCTACCTGCAAATCCATCTCCTAAAGACTCCATAACCTTCAGAACAGCACCATATGCTGAGGGAACAAGGCTTCAAATCATGAGCCTGTGGAGACATTTCAGATTCAACTCATAGCAGAAACTGCTTTATGAGAAAAACCCGTTTCCCCTGCCCCTGTGCCACAAGCAATGTTCCACGGAGGTTCATGGAGACCCAGGGCCCTAGTCCTCAGACACTGAAACATAGGTGGTGTTTTGGGGTAATTTGTTACACAGCGTTATGTCTCCCCATGACTAATTTCTTCTTGTTCTTCCTGCCTTGGCTCAGACCCCTCTTCTTCCTGGAAGCTCTCCCTAACTTTCTGTCTAAGCCATTATGTTTTAGCCTTCCAATATCCCCTGCACTGTTTCTAGCAATACCACCTGGAGCTGCCTTAGAGAGCAACTCTACTCCATCTGACTTGGTGTGTGTACACAGGATAAGGCTGTGCACCTAAGGACACAGGTACCTCTCCTCCTTTCCCCTTCCCCTCCTCTCCCATTTGTCCCATCCCCTCCCCTTCTCCTCCTCTCTCCTGACAGGGACAATTAGCATTAATTTGAGATGATTTTTACCATCTTCAGTTGGAAGAGTTCAAACACACCCATGGCTTAGCTTTAAGGGCCTCCTCCCCTGGGACTCCCGGCCCACAGACTTTCTCCTACTCTGTACCTGACATTGGTACCCACACCTTTGCTAATATCCTCCCCAGTTTCTTGAAATCAGAGCTATGCCATGTTCATCTCCACATGCAGAACATGTTCCATGAAGAGGTACCAGTGAATAGCTGTCTGCATAAGGAATGAGCAAGCACCTCTGGCTGGTTAGAGGACTTCAGAGGAACAAGAAAGAATAGTCACATTTTCAGAGTCCTATTTCCCAAGATCTAAGTTCCTTGAACTCCTCACTGAGTTTGACAATGGGTTATTGTATTTTAATCCTTCTTCATCCAGATCAGGCTGAGCCAGCCACTCCTATAGAACAGGAACTGGTATCTCATTACAGAAAACAAACCCAACCCAGATATTCCCTGCCTAAAACAACATGCAGTGATGTTTCTGGCAGGAATGGGTAGAAGAGAGTGAGCATATGGGGTCAAGGAACCTTTTCCCTTAGGGACATTCTTTTTGTGAATTCATCTAGTCAGCAAGCGTTTAATGAGCACCTACTACATGCCAGGCATTTCCCATCCTCAGACAACTTGTAGAACAGCACATTTGATACCTGCTGTTGGGTCATGGATAAGGCACATACATATAGGGGCTTTAAAAATTGCTATCCTGTAAGAATCAACTGGGTTGCCTCTGGTCAGGACATCTCAGAAGCCCAGTCAAGCTATCCCGCAGGGTTGCAATGTCCCAAAATGCAGCTGGAGCTGACCTGTTCATGACTGACCACATGCTCATGGATGCTGTTGATTCAGTTGCAAGTTATTACATGGCATCCCTGGAGGGCAGCCTCATAACCAGGCAGCTCCCTTCTCCAAGCAACTGACCCAAGAGGTAGTGAGTTACTGTCTGAGACAGAAGCTGCTATCTCAGAACTGACATCAATATGTGATGTTCTATTCATTTGGCACAAGCTAGTAAATCCAGTCCATGCCCTGGGGGAGGGGATGGCCCAGGATCCCAGTAACTGAGGTCACAATCACTAGGGCAGCCTCAGGCAATCTGCCACAGGTATAAGGACTTAATACACTTAGCTCAGGCCTGGAGATAGCCATTTCAGCACTGCGTCCAGGTCACCCAGCTAGAGACTTCTCTGACTCTAAAAGTGCTTTGTCCAGGCTGGCTGGGGTGAGGGAGGAAGGAGAATGCCAGTGTATGTTCCTTAACTGCAGTATAACCGATTACTCACAATTCAGTGGCTTAAATGCTTATTATGATATAGTTTTTAGGGGTCAAGATTTAGGAGCAATTTAGCTGGGGAATTCTGTCTCCGGGTCCCCTTAGAACTGGAGCTAAAGTGTGGGCCAGGCTGCACTCTGAGATGTGACCTGGGTCAATAGGCTTCCTGGAGGGCTCCTTACCTGGCTTTGGCAGTAGCCCTCTGAAAGGTGGCTAAGCATCTGTCTTAGTCAGGGTTTCTATTTCTGGACAAATATCATGAACAAGAAGCAAGTTGGGGAGGAAAGGGTTTATTCAGCTTACACTTCCATACTGCTGTTCATCACCAAAGGAAGTAAGGACTGGAACTCAAGCAGGTCAGAAAGCAGGAGCTGATGCAGAGGCCATGGAGGGGTGTTTCTTACTGGCTTGCTTCCCTTGGCTCCCTCAGCCTGCTCTGTTATAGAACCCAAGACTGCCAGCCCAGGGATGGCACCACCCACAAGGGGCCTCTCCCCTTTGATCACTAATTGAGAAAACACCTTACAGTTGGATCTCATGGAGGCATTTCCTCAACTGAAGCTTCTTTCTCTGTGATAACTCCAGCTGTGTCAAGTTGACACAAAACTAGCCAGTACAGCATCCTTAGGGCATGGTATTGGGATTTTTCCCATAAAAAGAGGCCTGTGAGCCCAGAAGCTCGGAATACCCAAGATACAATTTGCAAAACATATGAAACTCAAGAAGAAGGAAGACCAAAGTGTGGACACTTCGATCCTTCCTAGAAGGGGGAACAAAATACCTATGGAAGGAGTTACAGAGACAAAGTGTGGAGAAGAGACTGAAGGAATGACCATCCAAAGACTGCTCCACCCGGGGATCCATCCCATAAACAACCACCAAACCCAGACACTATTGTGGATGCCAACAAGAGCTTGCTGACAGGAGCCTGATATAGCTGTTTCCTGAGAGGCTCTGCCAGTGCCTGACTAATACAGAAGTGGATGCTCACAGTCATCCATTGGACAGAGCACAGGGTCCCCAATGAAAGAGCTAGAGAAAGGACCTAAGGAGCTGAAGGGGTTTGCAGCCCCATAGGAGGAACAACAATATGAACTAACCAGTACCCCCAGAGCTCCCTGGGACTAAACCACCAAACAAAGAAAACACATGGTAGGACTCATGGCTCTAGCTGCATATGTAGCAAAGGATGGCCTAGTTGGTCATCAATAGGAGGAGAGGCCCTTGGTCCTGTGAAGGTTCTATGCCCCAGTATAGGGGAATGCCAGGGCCAGGAAGTGGGAGTGGGTGCGTTAGTGAGCAGGGTGGGGAGGGGATGGGGGGTTTTCAGAGGGGGACCCGGGAAAGGGGATAGCATTTAAAGTGTAAATGAAGAAAATATCTAATAAACCAAGCCTCAGGAGCCACACTGACAATATCCTGTTGACTTACACAGGCCAGACCTATTCACTATGGGAGGTGACTATTCAGAGACTGGGGCTACTGGCAGATGAAGACCACTGGAGACTGACCACCACAGGTACCATAATATTAGTAGTTCCCAAACTCAACTGTTACTAGCTGCTGCCATGTTCAAAGAGTTCTAGAGTATTCCCACACTTGTGACACACATCTGATTTCCTCTGTTCCACCTCCCACAGTCTCCTAGGTTGGTTAACAGGAGATGGGCAGCTCACTTTGCTTCCAGACCTCAAGTCCTTGCAGGGCCTCTTTGGTGACATGGTCAGTCCACTCCCATCCTCCCTGACCTATGAGAAGACCATGTGACCATACTGCTGTAGAAATGTGCCTCCTAGCAGGGGAGTGGTGGCACATGCCTCTAATCCCAGTACTTGGGAGGCAGAGGCAGGTAGATTTCTGAGTTTGAAAAAAAAAAAAAAGGACAGAAAGAAAGAAAAAAAAAAAAAGAAAAGAAATGTGCCTCCTATACATGTGGAGTCTCTGGGTGGCTATGGAAATCACTCAAATTGGGGGTGCAATCACTAGCCAGTTAATCCAGTCCTGAGTTGTGTTAAGTTCTCCCAAGGAAAATTGTAGGACATTAGGTAATAGTGGTGTATTCTCTGTGCACTATTTGAGCAGTCAAGTGATTGGGATGGACATGAGTGTTACCACTGAGTTCCAGTGTTCAGCAATCCAAAACAACAGTAGCTCCAATAAGATGGATGCTTATTTCAGTCTTATATAAACACAGAACGATGGAGTAATAAGACCTGGGCTCTTTCTGTCTTGTTGCTTTGTTCCATGTGGTTTCCATTTGGTGGTCTGAGATAGTGGCATCCACATTCTAGGCAGCCAGCTGCATAAAGCAACACACAAGGCAAAGAGCATACATCAACTCTTCCTAAAGCCACCTTCTCCCTGCATTTCAATAACTTGATCACATAGACATGCCTAGCTGCAAGGAAAGCTTTGAAATGCAAGTTTCTATATATCCAGTTAAAAACTGGAAGCTTTTTCTCTGTGTAAAAGATGCCAACACCAGTCAGTCTTTTTTGTTTGTTTGTTTGTTTGTTTTGAGTTTTCAAGACAGGGTTTCTCTGTGTAGCCCTGGCTGTCCTGGAACTCACTCTGTAGACCAAGCTGGCCTCGAACTCAGAAATCCACCTGCCTCTGCCTCCCAAGTTCTAGGATTAAAGGTGTGTGCCACCACTGCCTGGCTCAGTCAGTCTTCTCATCATTTACTCTGCTGGGCATTGTTACCCTTGATCATGCTCAAGGGCACATCTGAGATTCTTTAGGAGAATCTGGGCTAAAGATGAGAATAGTCCCTAAGATGTCCAAGAGCCAGTCTCTGGATCATGTTCTGAAAAGGGAAGACATGAGATCAATTGCCCACAACAAACAACTTCTGTTTGGGGTTTATCTGTACCCAGTGGTTCCAGAAGGTTCCAGGATGCTTTTCCTTTCTGCTGCTCCCAGGCTCCAGGACTGGCTGAAGCTTTCTCATTTCCCGTAAGAGCATGGGGTGCAGGTGCTTGTTGAATGAATGAATGATGAAGGAATGAATGAATGGAAGGGGAATTCCGGTTGTCAGAAAGAGAAGAACCTGGTGGAATCATGCCCATCACTGCAGACCCTGGATCTTGCTGCCCTCTTATCCTTCAGAAGACCAAGGAGCTTTTTATGTCAGGATACTGCCTCCCCCACATCCTGCCTTTTGAACTTAGACCCCACTTTCCTCAAGTTGCTGTCTTTTTTTTTTTTTTTTTTCCGCGACAGGGTTTCTCTGTATAGTTCTGTCTGTCCTGGAACTCACTTTGTAGACCAGGCTGGCCTCGGAACTCAGAAATCCGCCTGCCTCTGCCTCCCGAGTGCTGGGATTAAAGGCGTGAGCCACCACGCCCGGCATCTCAAGTTGCTGTCTTAAATCACAACTTTGAAGAAGGCATCAGCAGCAGAACCCAGGGAAATTCAGAAGTCAGATTTCCCCTACATTTGCTGTGATAAACTCCCAGCAAAGCAGCTCTGGGAGCAAAGGGTTTATCTGGCTCATATATCCACACGCCCTTCAGGGAGTGAAGTCTGGGTAAGTAGGTACTCAAGGTAGGAACCATGAAGCTGAAACTGAAGCAGAGACCTGTGGACGATGGAAGACTGCTAATGGGCTCCACCGCTCATACCCAGTTGCTTTCTGATCCCAGGATCCCATCCTAGGAATGTTGTTACCCATAGAAGGCTGGGCTTTCCTACATCATCACTTAGGAACTAAGAAAACTACACACATACAAGCCCTTAGGCTAATGTGGTAGAGTCATTTCTTCAACCTTTTCCAGGTATGTCAAGTTGACAACTAAGACCAGCCAATCACAAAAAGTTTAGAGTTCAGCTGCCTCCTCCTCTAGCCCAGCAAAGTTGAGGGAGGTTTTCCTCTGTACTTCTGTGTTTCTGAGAATGGAGGCTCTAGGGGCAATTGGAGGTATAACTGTGCAAACTCAGAGCCTCTGGATAACCCTGCATGTTCCTGACTTCAGGTTGGTAGATGCTCAACGAGTATAGGTTGGCATCAACTCCAAAGAAAGATGATAGAAGTAGATAGCTCTCACTAGATGCCAGGCTGTTCACTAAAGCAGGTATCTCCTTTGATACCTATGAAAAGTTGAAAAGTGGGGTTAACAGTTATGCAGATAGAGAAAGGGGTAGTGGTGGATCTCGGGAGCCAGATGGCTTTTCCTAAGAAGCAAGGGATGGGTGGGAGGTGGGTGGACTTTCTCAATCTAGGACTGCGTTGCCCATCCCCCAGTTTTAACCTTCACCCAGAGCTAGCGCCAAGCAAGGACCCGCAATTTGTAGCATTTCTCTCTGATCTTCACAACGCAATGGCTTTGTTTTACAAGCACAAAACCCACTGCCAGAGGCAGAGCGATTTGTCCTGAGGCCCCACTTAGGCTAGGAAAAAAGACCAGGGGCCAAAAAGAACCAAATCGAGAGTCTTGGAGACCTGGGCTTGGGTAGCATCCCACTCTCGGGCCTTCTCATCCAGCGGGCCCTCGGGCCCCTTTAATGGGGCGGCGGAAGGGGCGGCCGGGGGATGTGGCGGCGCCCAATGGGCTGCGTGGAGCGTCACTTCCCGGCGGCGGGAGGCGAGTGGCGAGTGGCGAGTGTCGGGCAGGCTGGCGGGGGCGGGGCGTCGAGGAGGCGTTGGCAGCGGGCTCAGACCCACGCGGCGCTGCGGCCCGCCTGGCCTGCAACGCTCCCACCGGCTCGGCGGCACGATGCCCTTTGACTTCAGGAGGTGAGTGAGGCCCCGGGTCCGAGGCCCTCTGCAGCCGGCGACGACCCCCGCCCCCCCGCCCCGTTACGTGCAAACGCGACTCTGATGCACGGTGCACGCCTCGGCAGGCCCTAGGGGGCCGCGGCCTTCCTCGGGGTTCGAGCCCTACCCCCACCCCTCGTGCAGCCCTGGCAAGCCCTCGCACTCTCTTTCCACGGCGCGGGGTCCCCAGCTTGCCCCTGACATCTTCCATTTCCCCTCCCCCAACCTGGGAACCAAATCTCCTCCCAAATCCCAAATAAAATGAGCTCAGGCATCCTCAGGCTTTCTCCCCAGTCTTCCCTAGTGGACCCTGTCCTGGCTGACAGGTGGGGCCGCGCGCCTGGCTTTGCCCGGTGGGATCTGAGGGCTGCAGCTCCATTCAGTTTGGCAGCAGCTGGAGAAGCTTAGTTCTTCAGAGCCTGAGAATCCTCTACCTACCAGATGTGGAGGCTTGTCCCCACAAGCCATGGAGACAGTGCGGAAAGAGGAGGATGCTGGGATCTTGAGGTTCTGCAGAAGGGCCAGGCTTTCTGCAGGGATTACAGTGAGCGCCTTTGTAGGGTTCTTTGCCTCCTGGAACACCATTGTATAGGGCCAGGCCTTCCCGCTGGACATTCCCTTGACATAAGAAGCTCTGAGATGCTCTGGGCTGTTGGGATGCTTTGGAGGAAAAGGATTAGAATCCTGGCTGTACCTCTCTACCCAGCTGCTTAGTATGTTCTTAGTATGTTCTCAATGTTAGAGGCAAAGGCTTAGGGTTCAGCCTCTCACGGCTCAGCTGGCTGGCCCCAGCAGGTGTCTGGGCATGCTCAAAATATTGGTTTCACCTCTTACAAATTGGTACTAAAAATAAGGTCACCACCTGAAAGACAGGGATCGTAAGGCACCCCTGACCCAGTCTCCATCACCTGGAACTCAGAAGTAGGGTACCCATGACTGGGGAGATCTGTGAGTACTCTCCACAGCCAAAGACCCGGTATTCCTCCATTGGTCACAGTTTCCCCTTGTCCTTCCTCTCTTACTGATGTGTACAGAGGCAAAACAGAGTGACAACCAATCTAAAAACAGCCCAAGATTCGGATCATGTTGTGGCATATGGGCAACCTGAGGTCCCGGCCCAGAGAGGACATTGTTCTCAGACCTCTTAACCAGCCAAAGTGGTTTTTAGCTCACTCTGGGCACTGGCACACTATCTGGCAAACCTGCTTCTTGCTTGCTTGAGGTAGCCCTGGGGTCATACCTGGGCTTAGACAAAAGCATACAGACCATGGCAGCTTTGAACAGGGAGGGCTTTGAGCGAGTTTTAGGGACACCCATTACCACAGTGTGCCCATGCAGAAAGAAGGGCAGGTCCCCCAAATCTCCCAGGGCTGACTGGAAAGGGTCCCAGCCCTCCTCTGTCCCACACAGTTCTGCAAGTTCTAGGGATTTTGAGTTTGTTAAAGAAGTCACTGTTCTGGTTACTTAATCTTGTCATTTCTCTCCCTGCCCGCATGCTGGAAGGTCTGGGCAGATCTGGGCTCCAGTTGGAAGTTTGGGGGCTGGGGGTAGGTTAGATGAAAAAAAAAGAGAGAAAGGAAAACAGCTGGGGCCAGCTTTAGCCTTGTCAGGGCCTGCTTATTACCAGCTGGTTTAAGGCATTGATATTTAAGGAGCACACCGCTCAACTCTGGGCTGCTACTGCCCTGGGGCTTTCTGGATGCGTCTCAGGCCATGAGTGCCCAGGTGCCACAGGGTCCCCACTAATGCCAGTTTAGAAAGTCCTTGCTTGCTGGGGCTCACTGGAGACCAGTAAGAATGGATTCCCCACCGTTCGATCTCCTCAGGCGGGTGAGCTGTGTGCCCAGCACATGTCTTCTCTTTCAGACTTTGACATAGCAGAACTCCAGGACTCACTGTTTTTTTTGTTTGTTTTTTTTTTGTTTGTTTGTTTGTTTTGTTTTCCCTCCCGAGACAGGGTTTCTCTGTGTAGCTCTGGCTGTCCTGGAACTCACTCTGTAGACCAGGCTGGCCTCGAACTCAGAAATCCGCCTGCCTCTGCCTCCTGAGTGCTGGGATTAAAGGCATGCGCCACCACACCTGGCTCAAGACTCACTGTGGAGGAAGGCTCCACCATTGTACAGTCCTTTACCACATACAGGGCCACTCATCGGCTTGCTGAGGGTTGTACCCAGTATTTAGCCACCTGCCACTTGGACTATCATTAGGGGATGGGTGGCATATGGCACAACCCTGTAGAATTGCCAGAAATGCCAGTGTGCATGTGTATGGGGGAAGGGGATCGTGTCACACGACTGGGTTCTAGGAGTATCCACTATATAAGCAAACTTGACATCCATCCCTTTGTCACTGAAGAGAGTGAATGAGTCTTCCTTTTAAACCATGGTGAGGGTGACCCCTCTGGCAGAAGCCCTTTACATGGATATAGATAAAGCTGGAGTCAGAGTTTGGCCTATTGGCACTGAAGTCTGGGGCACAAGGGGAATCGTGGAGAGCCACCACTTTGTCAAACCTTTTAATAGTTGGGAGCACAGGGGCATACAGTGATTAGAACATCCCTATTTCCCACCAGTTCAAGACCAAGGGGAAACCAGTTTATTAACTTGGGTGTATTTTCCTGCCCATGAAATGGATATGATCGACATCCTCACATGAGACCAGGTTGTGTGTGGGACCAGCAAGCACTGTCCTCTGCCTGCCGCCATTATTGTACCCTTTTACCGAAGCACCTGCTCTGTAATTAGTGAATTCTTCTGCATCCTATCTTCCCTTTCATCAGTATCTGACCTCCTAAGGGCCAGGGTTTGGATCCAGTTTATATGTGGTTGTGTCTGCATGTGGAATGGTACTTGACTAGAGGTTCCCCTTGGGCAAAACACACCTCTCCAGTTTGTCCAGTGTGATTGCATGTGCCAGCTGCTGGTGGAGAATTCTGTATCCCTCTTTCCTGTTTTTGGTGCTTGGAGGAGAACCCAGGGCTCATGCATGCTAAGCAAATTCTCAACCACAGAGCTGCATCCCAAGGTGCTTTCTCCTCATCCTTGAATTGGCCCTTTCTGAGTTTTAGGGGTTAAGGGAGGAGGTTGAGCCTTAAATGATTACCGTGTTTGCTTTGTTCCCGTTGAGCAGTTTTACTGATACCGGATCATTAAACTTACAGAACTGGCTTTGTGACCTAGGTCCGGGGGTGTTGTCCCCAGTTCCGGCTGGCTGGTGGCACTTGCTGCCTGTTAGTCCAGAGGCTTTGACAGCCTCCCTCCCCAGAGCCTGAGCCCCACTTTCAGGAAAGAGGCTATGGCTAGCTCTGCCACAGTGGCAGTCCCCGTGTTGAAACCCCATGATCCTGCCCATGACATGGATATGAGTGGTGTGCTCCTCCCCTGGCTAGCTGTGTGCTCACTTCAAGGAGGGATGGGGATGTGTGCTGCCTATGGGGCAAGAAAGCTGCAGTGCAGTGCAGAGACCGACCAGGGCTCCCAGCTGCCCTTGCAGTGCAGAGCCCAGGCTCAAATGCTGATCTGGGGGACTCAGTGCACAATGAAAGTTCAGTCTGTTGAGAAAGGATAGAGTTTCAGTGTGGATGACCCCGTGTGACGGCGCAGGTCACGCTCGTGGCCCCATCATGACTTGGTTTGCTCTCTTCCACTGCTTACTTTAGCTTTCCAAAGGTCTTCTCCCCTCAGGGTACTTGAGTGGACCTTGCAAAGGTTCCCCCCCCCCCCCCCCCCCCGTCTCTTATGTTTCCCTCTTTCTTGTTTGCAGTGCTGAGAATGGAACCCATGGCCTTGCACATGATGGGCATGTATTCTACCACTGAGCTACCCCACCCCCTAGCATAACCCTCTTGAAGTTGGCTTGAGGTTTTTCTGCACCCTACTTTCAGTCTTCAAATGAGTGACGTTGATCTGAGAATCCAGTCTGGTTACCTCAGTGTCTGACATGCCTTCCCCAGTGGGCCTTGCAGAAAACTGAAGTCCCTTACTCCCTGTGGTAGGCTAAGCTGACCAACCACTGAGGCTCTGACAGTTCACTGTCAATTGAGGGACCAATACGAATGCCCCCATTTCTACCTTTGCATTCCAGGAAGAGCTGGAGACCAATGGGTTTGTCTTAGTCAGGGTTTCTATTCCTGGACAAAACATCATGACCAAGAAGCAGTTGGGGAGGAAAGGGTTTATTTAGCTTACACTTCCATACAGCTGTTCATCACCAAGGAAGTCAGGACTGGAACTCAGGCAGGTCAGGAAGCAGGAGCTGATGCAGAGGCCATGGAGGGATGTTCTTTACTGGCTTGCTTCCCCTGGCTTGCTCAGCCTGCTCTCTTATAGAACCCAAGATTGCCAGCCCAGAGATGGTCCCACCCACCAGGGGCTCTTGATCACTAATTGAGAAAATGCCTCACAGCTAGATCTCATGGAGGCATTTCCCCAACTGAAGCTCCTTTCTCTGTGATAACTCCAGCTGTGTCAAGTTGACACAAAACTAGCCAGTACAGGGTTAGTCCATGTACTTCACGGCATGTTTATAACAATATTACTGGAAATTCAGACCGGAGGCAGAACGACCTGTAAAACCCAGGTCAAGTTTATTGAGCTTGTCCAGGTGCTGAGCACTGTTGGGTGAGGGGCACTGGTAGAGTCTCACAGGGGTGACTCGCCTCCCCTACACGCACGCACACATGCGCGCCCTGAAGACCCTTCTTAGTCATCCCACCTTAGTGAGCAGGCCTGAGGATGATTGCAGGAGCTGATACACTGCTATTCCCTTGTACAGTAGTTCCTCTGCCCCATGGGCTAGAAGTGCTCTCTTTCCTGGTCCCTAAATTCAGAGAGAGGCAAAACCTCCCCTAAGAATGTATCTCCTTCCCTCTTGCTAATCCTGACCCAGCATGCTCCTCCTACACTCCATACTTCCCTTTCTTCCCCCTTTCCTCTCTTCTCTCTATCACCTGATTCCAGAATCTTCTAAAATTAATTTTTGCTAAAGTCTCCATCCCAAACATAAATGTAACTTTTTTTTTTTTTTTTTTTTTTTTTGGTTTTTCGAGACAGGGTTTCTCTGTATAGCCCTGGCTGTCCTGGAACTCACTCTGTAGACCAGGCTGGCCTTGAACTCAGAAATCCGCCTTCCTCTGCCTCCCTAGTGCTGGGATTAAAGGCGTGCGCCACCACGCCCGGCATAAATGTAACTTTTATTCATCAGATGTGATTGTTGTCTTGGAGGCTTACTGGTGGAATAAACTCACCCTTTCTAGCTCTTTCTGAACTCTTAGCTGGCTGATTCAGCTCAGTTGTTTTGGCCCAAACTCCTGTCTAAGCTGACTGATTCAAACTGGCTTCTCTCAGCTTCTGACTGAATTGCTCTACTTGGCCTTAAACTAACTCTGGCAGTCTGTTCTAATCTTCTGGGTCCTTCTCATTCTCTGGATAATAGCTGTGTTCATGCACTTGCCTGGAACAGTCCCTCTCTGGCCATGGGACTCCTGACTGGTGAGGAAGGCACACGTTCTGCCCAAGGCTCAACTCACGTCTCCGATCAGTGAAGCAGCACCTGGTTACCCATGGGCACTGCTTGAAATCAGAATAGAGCTAGCTGTGGGTCTGCTAAGGCTTTTCAGTGACTGATGCCAACCCAGAGGTGAGAAGGATCGCTCTAAGTTGGAAGAGCCACAAGCAGGGCTGGAGCCCTCGGGGAGCAGGCATTGGAGGAGCCCTGGTGGGCAACCCTGNTCTCTCTCTCTCTCTCTCTCTCTCTCTCTCTCTCTCTCTCTCTCTGTGTGTGTGTGTGTGTCTGTGTCTGCTGGATATTAAGTGCAGGGCTAGGCTGGTATTCTCTCACTGAGTTATACTGTCACCCCTATTATTTTGAGATAGGACCTGCTAAGTTACCCATACTAGCCTGGAATTTGAGATCCTCCTGCCTCAGCTCCCCAAGTAGAAGGTTTGTAGGAGTTTGCACCCTGTCTTTTCTGTTAATATCTTTGCTCTTCAAACTGAAATCCAAAGTCCACCAGCATCACAGCAAACCTGGGGCCATACAGGGTCTCCATGCCCATCCTGACTCTGCATCTGTGCTCTGGGAACCCTTGGGGATTAGAGCCATGCTAAGTTCTACAGAGCCTCCTCCTCTGTGCCACTGATGGACCCTACAGTTCTTCCAGCCTGTGTTCTCCCCTAATGCTTGACTGCTCTTCTAAAGCATCCATGCAGGGCTGCATAGAAGGAACCAGGGCCTGGGTCAGCCCAGTTGATGCCAGATGTGTAGTCTAAGGAGCCTTGCTGTCATGTGCCTGGCACCGTTTCTCAGAATAGTTTGATCTGTTAAGGAAGGAGTAATTAACCTAATCATCTGTTGTCAGCTTGAGTGTGTAGGTCTATTAACCTAATTACATTGGTTATATATGTGGGAGGAGTACAGGATAGGCAGCCCTCCGGCACTCCTGTGTGTTTATTCTGAAGGTTCGTGACCCACAGGTGAAGCAGGAAGAAGCCTTATAAAAGCCACCTCACCCACAGAGGCTTACTTACCTTGTTTCACAGCCATGGAGATCGACCCCCAGACATTTTAGATCTCAGAGTTGGTCTTCCAAGGAGGCTCTTGGTCCCAAGCACACCTGAAGGCACAGAGTCCCTGTCCAGGAACACCAGCTGCCCTCCAGGAACCTGCCTGAAGTCTAGCTGGTCAGGAAGCAAGGGCTATCTGAAATGTTCATCCAAATGTTCTCATTCTCTGGATAATTGCTGTGTTCATGCACTTGCCTGGAACAGTCCCTCTCTGGCCATGGGACTCCTGACTAGTGAGGAAGGCACACGTTCTGCCCGAGGCTCGCCTCACGCGAGGCTAGTCACTTCGTCGTGGACCAATGGGTACCCGTGACGAACTTTAGTCTTATCTCGATCGACACCCAGACGATTCCGAAAAGTCACTGACTACGGTTGGGTCTCCACTCTTCCTAGCGAGATTCAACCTTCTCGGTGTTCGTCCCGACCTCGGGAGCCCCTCGTCCGTAACCTCCTCGGGACCACCCGTTGGGACGGGAAAAGAGTCTGGCCCTACCTGCCCCTCCTGTTTGATCTTAAGTAGTCTGGTTTTCTACTTCTACAGTGGCCAATAAAGAGAGCCAGTCTCAGATCTCTCTCTCTCTCTTTCTCTCTCTCTCTCTCTCTCTCCCCCCTCCTTCCCTCCCCCCTCTCCCTGTGTGTATATGTCTGTGTCTGCTGGATATTAAGTGCAGGGCTAGGCTGGTATTCTCTCTCTCTCTCTCTCTCTCTCTCTCTTTCTCTCTCTGTGTGTGTGTGTGTATGTGTGTCTGTGTCTGTGTCGGCTGGATATTAAGTGCAAGGCTAGGCTGGAATTCTCTCTCTCTCTCTCTCTCTGTGTGTCTGTGTCTGCTGGATATTAAGTGCAGGGCTAGGCTGGTATTCTCTCTCTCTCTCTCTCTCTCTGTATGTATGTATGTGTCTGTTTCTGTGTCGGCTGGATATTAAGTGCAGGGCTAGGCTGGTATTTTCTCTCTCTCTCTCTCTCTCTCTCTGTATGTATATATGTATGTGTCTGTGTATGCTGGATATTAAGTGCAGGGCTAGGCTGGTATTCTGTGTGTGTGTGTGTGTGTGTGTATGTGTGTGTATGTGTATGTATGTGTTTGTATGTGTTTGTATGTGTCTGTGTCTGCTGGATATTAAGTGCAGGGCTAGGCTGGAATTCTCTCTCTCTCTCTCTCTCTCTCTCTCTGTATGTATATATGTATGTGTCTGTGTCTGTGTCTGCTGGATATTAAGTACAAGGCTAGGCTGGAATTCTCTCTCTCTCTCTGTATGTATATATGTGTCTGTGTCTGTGTCTGCTGGATATTAAGTGCAGGGCTAGGCTGGAATTCTCCCACTGAGTTATACTGTCACCCCTATTATTTTGAGAAACGTTCATCCAAATAGTGGGAACCCTGCCCGAGATGAGAGGCCTGGCAGTGGCCAAACTTCTAATGCAGTGAACTCACAGGCCTTATGTGTATGTATGCATTTTTGTGCTTATAGTTGGAATAACACATAACCCAATTTTAAAGATGCACAGAGGACCTAATATGCAGCTCTCAAAGAATTGGGTGGTTAGTGGGGGATTGAGAAGTTCTACATCAGCCCTGAGAAATGAAACCCGAAACAGGTTGTAGCTGCCACTCACACCTGGCAGCTGCTGCCTGCCTGCTGGGCTGGAGTCCCAGCAGCTCCTGTAGCCTCTCTTCTTGCTCCCATTTGAGGCTGAGTCTTGGAAGTGATGTTTCTTGACATTTCTTAAGCACTGAGCCAGTCCACGAACATCACTGACAACCATGCAGGTCCAAATAGGCAATATGACTTCATTGTCTTTGCCTTATTTGCTTCTGTAATAACCACTCAATAAAATTGATGGTTGTGTGTGTGTGTGTGTGTGTGTGCTTATAATGATATATATGACATGCTTGTGAAGTCACAACTGCCATGTGGATACAGAACAGGTCCAGGACCCTAGCAAACTCTCCTGCTGTCACTTTATAGTCAGGTGGCATTAAATTGAGTTTTGAAATGCAGGGAGAATACATGAGATCTGCCTTCCTGAGACACTCAACTGCATGTCACAACATGTTAGCTGTGGGCACATGTCTGCATCAGGTCTACAGAAGGTAACCAGAGTGTATCTGAAACTGTCTATGGAACAGCTCTCTCTGTCCCCTCCCTGGTCTGTGGCAACCACCACTCACTTCTCTGAGCTTGCCTGTTTTTAAGAGTTCACGAAGAAGAGTCACTCTATGTTTGTCCTGTGGCTGGTTCACAGCATTTAGCATTAAGTCCCTCTACATGACCTCCTTTTTTAGTGCTGCGTAGTACTCCGATGTGTACTCACAACGTCTTCTTATCTGCTCATCTCTCAGGGGACCTTGAAGTTGATCCCACAGCTTGGCTGTTATGCTTAATCCTCAGTGAACAGAAATGTGTAGACACTTCTTCATGAGATTCTGACTTAAACTTGTGGGTAGTAATAGATGCCAAGTAACAAGGTTGCTGGTTCAGGTAGTCTGTTTTTAATTCCCACAGTGGTTATGCTGTTGTTAGTCCCAGCAACCTGACTCCTTGCCCTCACTAGCTTTACCTTTTGTCTTTAGATGACGTCCTACAGGGAGATATGAGATGAAGCTCCAGGACTTGTTTGTAACCATGAACTTTTCCATTCATGCCATTTTGTTCTACTATTTTGTTAGTTAGAGTCTGAGATTTTTTTTTTATATGAATAAATGCCTAGGCTAAAAGCCTTGGATCTTTCCCTGACTAGCTCATACCTTAAATCCCTTTATTCTATTCTAAGTTCTGCCAGGTGGTTGTGACCATTGTCCTCTGTCTGTGGGCCGAATCTTCTCTTGGCATGACTGTCCCTCTCCCAGAACCCCCTCCTCCTACTGGGTGTCCCACCTTCTAATTCTGCCTCAGCTCATTGGCCAATCAACTTTATATTGACAACTGAATCTTCTATACCGTGCACAAGAGATTAGCCCCACACCTGTGTGCCCTGTACCCTCTACTCAGACCTTTTCATTGGGGCCACATGTACTTTTGCTGTAGAGCTGAAGGATTTCCTGTATGTCTTGGATATAATCTCCTTGTCAGATCTGTGGTTGGAGAATATTTTCTCCTATCCCCTAGGTTCCTTTTTCTTTCCAGTAACTGTTTCCTCTGCTGATTCCATATTCGAATAGGAAGTTAGAGCCCAGAGCTGGGAGGAAACTGGCCAGGCACACAGCTACTGAGTTGTGCACAAGACTGGAATTTCAGAGCTCACTGCAAGGATGTCCTGCTTTTCCAAACACCCCGAGAGTACTGGCTCTCATGAATCTTGGTGAGGCCTTGTCTGCTTCACATTCACACCAGAAGCTGTTAGTATGTAGGACTTAGCTAAAATGTCCCCTTTTGGAGAGCTTTGGGAGTCCCGGTGTCGCTTGGCCTGCTCTGGCTTTGGGAGTCCTGGTGTCGCTTGGCCTGCTCTGGTGTTTTGCTGAGTCCCAGAGTCCATTCATGGTATTCAGTGTCTCCAGACCTCCCAGGAATGGGACACAGAGTCTGGGCCAGGATGCTCTTCTCCATTGCAAATGCCCCAGAGGATGACTGGCTGCTCTGCTGCCCCAAGCCCTTCTGTGTGGCGGGTCTCATGATGGTTCTTTTCTTACCATTCAGTAGCTGAACAACTACTGGCCTTAGTTTTCCTCTTTGTAGATTAGGGTGCTCCTTCATTGCAGGGATCTGAAGAGGCCCTGGCCCAGCAGCTATTTAACCCCTGTATTCTCACTGGGACTGGTAGACCAAAGTGGCTGGGCACATGGTGTGTGACCATGGGAAGCAAGGCCCTGGCTCTGCAATGCCAGTGACGCACGCTTGAGAGTCCCTGGGACAGGTTGGATCTGGGCTACCCTTTGCAGCAACCATAGGTGACATCAGTGTACTTGCCTGAGAGGAAGTATCGCACTGAGATAATCCCAGAGCTGCCTGTGGCTAGCTAGAGAGTTGTGTCTGTGTGCAAAGGTGGTTTCAGTGTGTCTGTGTAGCCCTCATCTTTTAAGAGATGACAAAAAGCTTAAAATGATGTACAAATGATTGGCTACAGACTCCAGTTTTGTTTCTGTTAACCCTCATTGGGGGCCAAACAAGTCTCTTGTGGGACACTGGCCGTGTACAGTCCTGTGTCCTACTTTCTGGCCAGTGTGCATGTGTTCACTGGGCGATGAAGGACTTTGAGCAGAGCACTTACGACACTTGGCCTGTGGCCAGGGTATGTCAGGGTTCTGTTCCTGTGGGCTGGTCTAGATGAAGGGTGAGGCTGCTCTGAGCAGCGCTGGAGGTTGTAGGCAAGGCTGGCCAGCTCTCTCCTGAGGGGTGTGCCCTTCCTCCACCCTGAGTACCATCAGCACCCAGCCATCAGGCTCCCTGGGGCTGTGCTGCACTGGCTGTGCTGCCCACTGGGCAGCTTATATGTGGGCTAGGCCAGAGACTTGCCATGGGTCTCCTCGGTGCAGAGGCAGGGATGAACTTTGTCCCCGCTGGCTTGAGAAAGGACTGTGGCTAAGATAACACCGGGACAGGTGACGCAGATGAGATTTACGTGCCTGTGTGTGATGTTAGAGCTGGCTTTCTCAGCAGCTTCATACTCTGGAAGATGTGTTATCACTTTATTTTCTTGGGGGGATCCCACAGAAACCCCGAGGTTGGTCGTTATCTACTCAGTTGTATTTATGGTTTGTTGCTATGGAAGCTGGGGGTGGAGGCAGTGGTAGGCCAATGGTGAAGCTTGAGTGACTATTTCCTGTCACTGTGGGCATCTTTGGGTAGGAAGTTAACATTGAGCAGTGCTAAGGAGCCGCAGAGCAGGGGACAGGACTTTCTGTGTGGGCTTGCAGAGTGCCTTCCTGAGGCTGAAGTAGCCAGGTGTGGGGAGTTGTTCACTGGTCACTAGGACCTACTGTGTGCCAGGTGTTCTGGGATCTGAGGTACAGGAAAGCCCCTGTCCCTGACTCCTTGGACTTGATTTTAGTTCGACATTTTATTTCTCATTTTTTAAAAACTAAGTGAACTTTCAATTTTGAACTAACTTTAGGTTTCCAAGAAGTTGTAGATAAGGCAGAGCTGACCACTGTCCCCGCTGTGCTCGCTGCCCATTGCCACATGGGTCATCCCAGCTCAGGAAGTGACAATGGCATAGGGCCAGTGTCCCATGCAGGCACCCACGTGCCTTCATGCTGCGACTCCAGTCCCCACTGGCCAGGGCTATTGCACAATCCTTGACTTTCCTGACCTTGGCTGTCCTAAGAGCTCTCCAGGAGCCATGCAACATATTTCCCCCCTGAGGCCTGCTGACCTTTCTCACCAGTAGACTGGGTTGTGGGGCTGGGGAAGCAGCCAGAGTGAGCAGGCCTTTCTGGGTCACCCTCTCAGGACACCAGAACCACATGGCATGCATTCTGATCTCTACCTGTCCTGTCTTTCTTACCTTGCTGCTAATAGACGTTCTGTTGGGAAGTGACCCCCCAGTGCCAGACCACCTTGGGTGAGTCACATGGCCCCACAGCAGTGGGCAGCTGGATTACGTCCTAGCTATGCAGATATGATGGCACAGGTGAGGGGGTGTGAGGCACAGGCTCAGTCGGGACCTAACTTCCTTTCATCTCAAGACTGCAGGCTGGGATGTACTACCAGGGCTTAGAGTGGGGAAGGGCCAATAACAAAGGGTATAGGAACTAAGTCCTGAGAAACCTGGGAATCCAGGAGTGGTGACTCTGGGCCTGACTCTTGGAAGGCCGAGTCAGGAGGAGTATTCCAGGTATGAGGTCAGCATGGCCTATAGAGTAAGACCCCGGCTCAGAACAAAACCATCTGTAGCTGTGTCTTATTTAGCACTGGAACGTGTTCTAAGGAGCATGAGACCGCAGCTCTTACAGAAAACACTACCTTGAAACATCACCCAGCTTCCTTCACGTGACTCTTTGGAAGCAAGTTATCTCTGTCATATCTTAATTCATAGCCAGGACAAAGAACAGCTATGACCTTGTATAGCAAAGCCCTGTACACCGTATGCCGAGTGTGTCTTCATGTGGTCTTTCTCAGGTGTGCTCACCACATTGTCTGCTTTCTGTTTTCCGACTCAATCTTCTCACCCAGCCCTGACCCTGGTGACCACTCTCTAGCCCTGACCCTGGTGACCACTCTCCTTTGAGCGTAGTGGGTTCTCTTTCCCTTCATATCTGCAGTTTGCTTTATTTCACCTAGTTTGTCTTCCATCTAGGTCCTTTTTGGCACAAGGTGGGATCTCTCTTTCTCTCTTTTGAAGGCTGAATAATATTCCACTGTGTCTGGGAGCTGCATTTTCTGTGTCCCTCCATCAGTGGTGGCTGTTCCACATTGTGGCTTTAGTGACTGGTGCTGTAATCAGGGTGTGCAGGTAGCTCTTTGGGATTTCATTTCCTTTGGGTATGCAGAGAAGAGAGATTACTGAGTTGTTTTATTTTTGATTCCCTGTTTATCATAATGGCTACGCTAGTCTACACCCCTGACCCAGCTGTGTGCAAGCATTCTCCTAACTCTTCCCCCACCCCCACTTGTTGCATTTGGATTCAATGGTCACCATGCTAATGGCTGTGTGGTGGTATCACAGACCATTTTGGTTTGCATCTCCTTGACAGTTAGTTGATGTCAACCTCCTTTTCAGTTTGTTCTTGGCCGTCTTGCTCATTTTTGAAAAAGTGTCTCAAATTACCACCCACCTGCCTGATTGTCTGTCCTTTAAATCTTGGGTATTAATCCTTTAATCAGATACACAGCTTGCAAATGTTTCTCCCTGATTATCAGCTACCTTTTCATTTGTCTCCTTTGCTGTGTAGATAGTTTGCTGTAGTCTTAGCCATGTGTTTCTTATCTATGACACATTATTATCTTGTTGATTTGTTACTCTTGTAGCCTAATCTGGTTGCTATTCAATAAGCCATATTCTGCCAGGTGCTGTGGTGCACACCTTCAATCCTGGCACCCAAGAGTCAGAGGCAGGGGGACTTTTATGAATTTGAGGCCAGCCTGGTCTACAGACTGAGTTCCAGGACAGCCAGGGCTACACAGAGAAACTCTGTCTCAAGCCTCCCTCACCCTCCCATGTCACCCCCTAAAAGTCATATTCCAAGCTAGTGATTTCTTCCAGGAATCTTGTGGTTTCTGGCTCTATATTTAGGTCTTATGGTTTGTTTTTCTTTAATCCACATCAGGATGATTTTCACATGTGGAATAGGACAGGCATGCAATGATCTTACCCTTTTACATGTAAAGGGGCAGGCTTCCGGGCACTGTTTACTGAAGGGATTATCTTTAACCCTGTGTTCTCTTGATGCCCTTGCCAGGATGAGTTGACCATGTGTGATCTGCCCCCCAGGGCCTGTGCGTTGGTTTTTATGTTGGAATCATTCTGAGCTCATTACTATGGCTTTGTAGTATAATTTTATATCATGGAGTACGACGTCTCCATCCCTGCTCTGGCTGTTTGGAGTCTCTTGTGGCTTCAAACAAGTCTTAGACTTTCATCTGATTTCTGTGCAGTCTCAGGGTTAGAGATTCCTTGGCTGCCTTTTCTTTCTTTCTCTTGTCTGACACGTCTTCTGGTCCTGAGTGGAGGCCTGGAGAGGAGCACCCAGCCTTCTGCTGGATTCCATCAGCTGTGGAGTTTTCATAGATGACTCTCATGGTGAAGACCTTTCCCTCCCTCAAAGGTAGCTGCTGTCCCAAGCTTGTTGTGCATCAGGATCGTGTGGGTCCCCTCTGCTGGTGTGATGCTTCTCATCAGCTGCCAGGGCAGACCAGCCTCACAGACCAGGGCTGGGGTGCGTGCCTCGTGACCTCTTGTGTGTGCGCTGGGCAGGTTTCTGTCCCCTATGTTCACCACGCACACTGGCCTGTTACTTTCCTGTAGTTCCTCTGGCTAGGTATTAGGGTGACATCAGCCTCATAAAAGAGTCTGTTAGGAATAACTCCTCCCAGCCTTCTTCCTTTTTGGAAGAGCTGATATCCTGGCATTAGTTGATTCTTTTTGCAGAGGCCAGACACTTCAGCTGTGAAGCTGTCTTGTCTGTGGGCTTTTTCTTCATCGGGAGGTTTATTTATTTATTTAATCCAATTTCAGTATCTTTTATTCCTGGCTTCTTGCTGATCCTTACTGTAGACAGGGTAACAGGCTTTTCTGAGCTTATTTCTGAGGGCTAGGAGGTAGTATTGGGCTCCAAGGACAGCATCTCACTACCTCTGCTGCCAGCCTCAAGTACTTCTTCCTCCAGGAAGCCCTCCTTTCCATTCCTCCCCAATACTGTCCATCCCTGACCACTTGACCCTTTCATGGCTTCAGCTCTGTGCATATGTCTCATAGGCCCTGTCACTTTCTCACTAATGGGCTTCC
Organism: Mus minutoides; assembly: GCA_902729485.2. Classification (NCBI taxonomy): domain Eukaryota; kingdom Metazoa; phylum Chordata; class Mammalia; order Rodentia; family Muridae; genus Mus; species Mus minutoides. The sequence goes on along the minus strand of LR756420.1, from coordinate 383,339 downwards.
AAGGCTGTGGTAGTGGCAGGCTTGTGCTGTCCTTAGCAGGATCTGGCCGAGAGCCTTGCACACAATCAGGTAATGTGCTCGGCAGAGGCATGGGGACCGCTTTAGGTCACAGTGAATCTGTGCCTCTCTTAGCCTCAGTGGCCTTGTTGAAAGGTATAGGCCCAATGATTCTCATGCTAGGACTGCTGTGAGTACCAAGTGGGCACTCTGATGTCTTAGCATGGGGCCTGCCCACCTTGGGTGCTCATAACCCGTCTGTTGTATGGGAAACACCAGCACACCAGGCTGCTGGGGAGGAGATGCTGCCTTTGCTGTCTGTCAGCTTCTTCCAGAAAGGACCCAAGAAGCTTGGTGTCTTCGTGCCATACAAGCTTGTTTTCTCCCTGTAAAGTCCCAGCAGAGTCGACGCTTTGCTTTCGTGGATACTGGGAGACCAGGTTCCTTCACTCGAAGTATGTAACCTGCAAGGTAGGTTAGGATACCACTGTCTCTTGAGGATAAGGAAGTGAGGTCTGGCCATGTGCCCTAGAGGAGAAAGATGCTGTCATCTCTGTCACTATGACTCCAGTCAGCACTGTCTGCCTCTCCCTTCTGCCATCTTCATTATTTTGAGCATACCCCTCAACAGATGTGTTACTTATAATGTTTCTTTTCTCTTCCTTCGTTGCCTCCCCTCCCCTCCTGAGACAGGGTTTCTCTGAAGGCCCACCGTATCTTTGGAGCAATCATGTTTCTTTTAAGTCAGTGTTTGAAACTAACACTTTGACTGATGAGAGGTGACTTTATACATCATTAGAGTGGAAAAGCAGAGTCCCCTGCATAGGTGCAGTCCCAGCTGCAAGGGATCCCAGTACCACCGGATCGGTTATGTTTAAGAGGATTCAGTGGTCCTCTGAGGCCCCAGTGCACACCTGAGCGTGCTGGCAGAGAACCATCCCCCACATGACCTGCTTTTCTATTCATACCCATCTCTGATAACTTCATTCATAAATTAGAGCCAAGAACCACAACTAAGAATAGAATAATGGTAATTGTGCACCGCACTGGAAGGATGTTACTGTGTAAAACTCGGTTCCTTGAGCATAGATCCTGTGAATCTTCCATATGGTCGGTCTGATTACTCAGGTACAGCTGGTATGCTTGGCTCACAGGGTTAGGAGTGTAGGCTCCTCCCATGTTCTCAACTCCCTTCTTCTGGGGTCTGTCTATCCACTCCAAGTTAGAACATCACCAGCCCTGTTCATCAAAAACCCACTCATTTCTTGCCCTACCAGAAGCATGGATTCCCACTGTGGGTAAGAAGAGAGTGGGGCCCAGGGTGTGCTTGCCCGCCTTCCCCTCCCTCTCCTTCCTCCCTCTTTCATTGGGGCTTCTGAGAAGCTAGGACTGCTCCCCCGCCCCATCAGCTGTCCCCCCCCCATCAGCTGTTCTAGCTGCCAGGAGGATGGGTGGAGCCACAATATGAGTGGGTGTTTTCCACGCAAGTCCTGAAAAAGGAAGGAGCAGGTGGTGATAAGAGAGAGCTCACAGTGATGTGTTAACTAGGCCTCTTCCTCAGAAGGGCTCTCGTTGGCAGCCTCTGGGCTCCTTTGGGCTGTCTGGCTCCCTTCCCTCCTCTCCCCAACTTTGCCAGGCTCTGCAGGCCACTGCACTGTTACTTGGTGCAAAACAATAGTCCACTTTTCTGTCCAGCTGATCCCTGCCTGCCCTAGTGGGGAACACACCTGAGACCATAGCCAAGTCTACCCACTTAGGGGGCCTGACGCTGGACCTGGGCTCTGCACCTCTAACCCTGTGGGTATAGAAGGGAAGAGGGAGGGAAGAGAAGCTGACAACCTCCGTAACATAGCACTGAACCCTGCAGCCCCCACTGTGAGAGGACACCTCCCACTCAGAGATGGACTGGATACTTTGTGGCTTCATCTCTCTGTTTAGACCATGTTCCTGGCTTTCTCCTAAGGGTGTAAGCACATAGGAGTGGTTGGTCATGGGGCCCTGAGGAATAGGAGAGTCAGTTACTCCACCCCACACTCTACCTTCAGTCTACAGGCTTCCTTTGAAATGTCGGATGAGTCCCCAGAGTCTGGATGAGGGAGGTTAGGAGAGAGAGGTCAGCTTTTGGCTAGATCACCTGACCTCGAAATCCATGTTGCTGGGTTGGGAACTCAGTCATATTAGTAATCTGTCAGGTCTCCTCAGTTGCCTGGGGGCCGTGCTGCCCCTGAAGGGTCTGCTTCAATGGACCCAGGAATCCACACCTTTACCAGCTGACTGTACAAGTCCTTGGCCAAGCAGTCGGGAGCCCTGAGAGTTTCCAAAGGTCTTCAAAGACAATTCCGAGTCTCCACAGATAAGGACTTTGAGGCCCCAGGGGAGGGTGAGTGGCACTTTGGTGCCTCACAGCTGGAACATAGATTTTCCTCGGCTGATGATGTAGGAATCCTGTTGCCATGTGGCTGAGGGCCCAGTGCCAGCTTCCTGAGCCGTGGATCATAGCGTGGACTTTATGCAGAGGCCACCTTTGCACAGCTACGATCTAGTGAGGCAGCAAAACAGACGAAGTGAGCTGTCACATTCAGCAGGTGGCGCGTTAAAAAGTACTTGGAAGCCGGCCGTGGTGGCACACGCCTTCAATCCCAGCACTCAGGAGGCAGAGGCAGGCGGATTTCTGAGTTCGAGGCCAGCCTGGTCTACAGAGTGAGTTCCAGGACAGCCAGGGCTACACGGAGAAACCCTGTCTCAACAAACAAAACAAAACAAACAAAAAAAGTACTTAAGAGTTAGGCTGGGCTCCGTGTGCTAAGGATCTGCTATTGGGTGCTAACAACAGCCCAGTCTCAGGTAAGAAGACTCAGGTAACTTGTCCCAGGTGACACAGTCAGCAAGTGGCAGAGCTGAGAGTTTTCCAGGCTGCCTGCCAGAGTCGTGGTAAGCAGAGGTTCCCACTTGCAGATGCTTGTGACAGGGCGTAGGTTTTGACTGCTCAGTTTCAGGAAGATGGAGGGGAGCTGTGTGGTGACAACAATGTCATCATCCAGTGCAAATGGAGTGCCTGTCAATGTCCTTGGGTCTCTCTGAGCCGGCGGTGTGGACTGAAGGTGCCTCTTAGCTATTTCCTTGACCAGGAACGCCGGGTGGAGAGTTACCGTGCACAGCTCCTGCACACCCGAGAATCTGCAGGTACAGAAGTCTGAGAGGGGGGTGCAACAGCCAGCTCTTGGTTTCCAAAGGAGGGAGCTGAGTTGTTGGAAACATGGAGCTCTTGTCCAGATTCACCAGCAAGCTGGCTCTAGCTTTCCTCACCTACAAAACTGGGTCAAACTGGAGGCCAGATGGTTTATCGCATATGAGTTAACCCTGAGTAAGGGAGGGTGTAAGAAAGCTTGCCACCTGGGCCAGGTCTCTCACTGTACATGTCAGTCACCTCTGCCTGCTCCCTCACGCCCCTCAGCATGACAAGTCAGCCATCCAGGATTCTGTGCTGGGACAGCTGGGGTGGGGTAAAGTGGGGGGTGGGGAGAACCCAGGGCTTCTCGTGGGCCCGGGTCACATCTCTGCCCTCCACTTGCAGTGTTTCCATGGGCTCCTCACTACACTGTGAGCTGGTTTCCTGGGTTGACAGGCCCAACATGGAGGTGTGACATGTTGCAGCCGCAAGCATGAACTCTGGCTCTCCCTGAACAAACGCCCTGCAGTCTGCCTGGCTCAGGCTTAGCCCTTCACTTCTCTGTCCTTTAATTTCCTGGCTTGGAAATGAAGGAAGGCCTGATCCTGCCTCTCAGGGACACCGAAAAGTCTAGGCCAGACCCCTATGTGCCTGGTGTGTTGGAAGTATTCAGCTATAATTGTTGCTAAGGGACCATATGGGACTTACCTGAAAAGCAATTTAAGAAACAGCAACCAAGGCCCAGGAGCATAACTTCATACTGGTTTCCCGCCTCCTTTAAATGACTGTTATAGGTGGGATCTGCACATGTGCTGCTGGGGTCAGACTTGCTTAGTCCCCCTTCCCGCCAAAGAAAATTTAACTTCTGAGAGGTCACTTGACTGGTAGACACTCGGCCACTGGGGCTCCTAAAATGAAGCCTTTTAAGAGATGCCTGGGGTATTGGTATCAGACAAGGCCACAATGGGGCTGACTGCCCTTAGTGGGGCAGGCACAGCATGAGTGTTACAGGTCACTGCATCAGCCCCCACCTCCCCTAAAGCGCTGTTTCCTAGATTCCTGCGGCATGAGTGGGAACAGAAGACAGTAAAAGAAGGACAGGAGGACACCCTTCTGCCTCTTCATTCATGCTCTCTATCCCATTCCCCAGGCTTCTGCACAGGTGGCTTGGCTGGGCCAAAACTTCAATGCAAATCAAATCTACTAAGCCAACTCTAATCCCAGCCAAACGTCCCAAACGTCGCTGGTCTGTTTATCACTCACGCAATGACAGCTGCGTGCCACTGATCGAGGAAAGGATGGGTGTCCACCCAACCTCTGTGGACATGGTGCCCACCCTGCTGAGGCTTGCTTTCCACAGGAGTCCTTGACCAAAAGTTTTCTAGCAAGAATGCCCAGAGCTTTAACTTGGTCAGGATTCTAGAAGGTTCTTCCGTGGTCTTTATTCTGAGGACTTAATGATAAACAGAGCTGGTTTGGTGATGGAACAACAAGTTCCAGGCTGCTCTGGAGGAAAAGGCCATTATGAATGGGTCTGCGTGGTGGGTAAGCAGTTCCCTGAGGCCTGGGAAGGAGCATGCCCTCCAGGCTTCATATAGCCAGGACCAGCTGTCTGCAGGCCAGGGATTCTCAGGGTGGGTGTCTGCACAGGCTCAGCTCTAACACCAACCCATCAGGCTGGCAGCAGCTGGCTCTGGCAGCAGCTGGTCTGTCTGCCAAGATCTCTCTTTGATTCACATTTTCCACATTGAAAGATGTTTTGAAAACCTTGACCTTCAATTCATCACATGTCCCTTATTAAAGTATAAGTCACATCCAGCCAGTTAATGAAAAGACAAGGGCGGGTGACGCAGTACAAAGCATCTTGGCAGGAGCTCTCCTAAGCCACAGAAGACCTGACCTAGTGATACCCATGTCCCAGGGCAAACAGCATGTCACAACCATGAAGGGTTGGGCTTGAGAGAATGGTGAGGCTGTAGTAAGGCTGGAGAAGCGGGGACATGCTGAATATTCAGCAGGGCCCAGGCAGGTAGACTGGAACCCGACTCAAAAGAGGCAGAGCCCACTGGGGAAGGTGGGGAGGAGTCTCACGTTTGACTGGAAAAGAAGCAAGTGGTAGATGTATAAGGGGGTCAGTGTGGCAGGGGCTTCTTGGATGCGGGCATGTAGACAAATGTGAGTTGGAGGGAAGAGATGTCATTGTGACCTTGTAGTGTCTGTCCCCAGTGAGTACTATGAGGTGGGAGGGCAGTGAGAGATGGAATAGACAGCTGAGGTGGACTTTCACATGCTGGTCACTTGGTGGGAGCCACAGAAGGTTCTAGAACAGATGTCATTCTGAGGAAGGTAGGAGCAGCTGCATGGAGAAACACGTAGGTGCAGAAGAAAGTAGCTGAAGGCCTGGTGGCATGGATAGGCCCAGTTTCAAAGATGGCAGAGGGTGTGCTCTCCCTTCTAGGCCAACTGTCTGTCACCTTGCCTCGTTCATGGAGGCAGGGCAGAGAACTGAGACTGAGTTCTAGCTTGCCTCCTTGGCCTTGCTCCTCACTACCTCCACTTACCAATGGAGGCAGCATGTTCTGCCTCCCTCAGGGGTGTGGCAAGAGTGAAGCACTGCACATAGAGAGTGTTAGGAGAGTACTGGGTGTGCCCACAGCTCTAGGTGAGTGTCACCAAGGGCCAGAGAGCGTACACAGGGACACCCCAGCTGGGGAACTTAAAAGTGTTGGGGTCCCCCGTGGGCCAGTAGACTTTAGGGCCATGTTGACATATGTCCATACCCATTCACATCTATGTGTTGACTCTTGCACTGGTGAGCAAGGGGACATGTGGGGCTTCAGTTTGCTCATTGTGAAAGGAGATGAGGCCAGTGCCTGGTTCACAGCACTGTTGCAGAGATGAAGTGGCCTGCTTGATGCTGGAGAAGGACTTGGCGATGGGCATGGCTGGGGTCAGTCCTCATTCACATCCAGGTTGTCACCACTTCCATAGTAGAAGCGTCATTTCCTGTCCAGTGCTTTCAGGAAGATGCCTCTCCTCTCTTCCTGTCACTTCCTTGTAGAGATTCTGGACCAGAGTCTCCTCCCCTCCCCCAGCCCCAATGAGTCTTGAACTCTTGGCCAGACTTGTGTGTAGTAGGGAATGGTCCCAGCCTGGGCTCCACCCCTTGCTGGCCATGGGAAGTTGTGTGGGTCCATCATCACTTGGCACTGCTTTCTCATGGTAACAATGGGCTGATAAGCCACACATTGTATGAGGGCAAAGCTGTGTAGCACACATGAACTACTGCATGTGCCATCTCCAGGGCCAGAAGCCTCTTGTCACATCCTCTTAGGCAGAAGAGGATCCTGGAAGAAAAGGTTCACAGAAGAGTCACAGGTTCAGGACAGTATCCCAGGATCTTGAGCAGAGTGGGCTGGAGACATCTCAGCCAAGTATTCCAGGGTCGTGGTATGTGACAGTGTCAACCCAGCCCAGAAGCAGGAACAGCTGTCCACCCTGGCCAGCCAATGTGCACACTGGTCAAAGTTTGTTCTCTTAGCCATTGTAACACCCTGCAAACATGGGAGCAGCAATCCCTACTGTCCAAGGGTCGATGCTGTTGCAGGCTAGGCATTTGGTGAGAAAGCCCTGACAGGGTATTTGTCAGCAGCCTGGAGGCATACCCAGGAAGTCTGTCTGTGGTCCTCTTCTCCATACCCTTCCTTATAGCTTCTTAGGCTGCAGGACTGGGAGGCAGTGCGTGGCCTACATAGAGAAGACTCTGCACCACAGCAGAGAATTAGCATGGCTGGCATCTAGGCAGACCCTAAGTTCTTCTCTGTGCCCTGCATCCCCTCCATACCCCTCCCTGCTAGGGTCACAGCAGGGCCGATCCCTGTAAATACCAGTCCGCTTACATGTGCATTTTTCCTCTGTGATCTTCCTGTTTTGATGAGACACTGCCTTTGGCCGCACAGGTTCCCTAGGGGACTGCGGTCCTGAGGCCCAGCCCTAGCCAGTCATTCAGGAATTCTGCTTCCTGGCGCCTCATACCCTACACATTCCACCAGGGCTAGTGCCTCCTGCTCTGTGTGAATGGGGTCTGCCTTCCCCATTCCCACGGTTCCCATGGCCACTTCCTTATCACCTTCAGTCAGCTGGAGCTGACTGAAAAAGGCCACATTCCAGGTCAAAATTAGGCTCTCCCTCCCTTTCTGTTTCCTGCAGCAGGCAGAAGGGTTTGCTTGAGTAGACTGGCGCTAGAGCCCACATGTACAGGGAACAGACTTGCTGCTTGGCATGTCCCCTGAATCTGTCACTTCGTTTCTTGGATCATTTGAGGAATGCACTGGACTTCTGCTGTATGCCAGGAAAAGCCCCAGGGACTGGGCTTACAAACAGTGGGGTTGCACAGTAGAGCCTGGGTAGGGCCGACAGCTGCTGGGGTTGGAGGTTGGGCTGTTTTCATTTGCCCCATATTCTAGAGTCAGCTGATGCCTCCCTCAGGGGTGTGGCAAGAGTGAAGCACTGCACATAGAGAGCGTTAGGAGAGTACTGGGTGTTGCTGGTGGCTTCTGAGATGTTGTTTGATGATGTTTCAAGATGTCTGCTTGTTTGTGCCGTGTTGGATATGGAACCCAGAGCCTTTGCATGTGGGCTGAGCTGCATCTCCAGAGGCCAGAATGGGGGTAACTTTAAGAGTCCCCCTTCCTTCTAGCCGAGGCAGCACAGGGCCACACCTGAGCACCGATGTTCTTCAAATACCCCATGCTTCAGAACCACAGGCCAGGTAAACTTCTTGCCAGAACTTACCCAATCTGTTAGAGCCACACCTGACCCAGGCTGGGAACATTCCAAAAACTAACAAGTGCCCTTCCACAGTGAAACCAGGAGAAGGGACAGACTGCAGCAGTCTGAAGGGTTCCCTTCAGAGGCCTCCTTCACCCAGGAAATCCCATAATTCCTGGTTTCACTGTGGAGAAGAATTTCATGATGAGCCAACATGAAGCAGAATTGGAGTTCATGAGGGAGGTTTTAATGTAAGTTTTCAGCCCAAGTGCTAAGGAGAAATGAGGTGTTTGGGAAGAAAGTAAGACACCAGAGAGTCTGGGTGTGGGCTTCTCTGAGGGCTACATGCCTTTGTCTTTACAATGGACAGGTATAGGATTGTGGTGGATTTAAAAGATAATATCTTCAAAGGGTTTGTTATCTGCTAAGAACCTGAGTGAGATCTCTGGGTAGTCCCCACTGTCAGCAATGTTAATAGTCCTGCTTAGGAGAGTCACAGATGATGTCTAGTTCATTACCATTTTAACAAATATCTCTATATGGGTAATTTATAAAGTATCTATCACATTTATAGTCATCTAATACTTATTGTAGGTCTATCATCCATCATCTAGGTAGCAATCATCCATCTATCTATCTATCCATCTATCTATCTATCCATCTATCTATCTATCTATCTATCTATCATCTACTGTCAATCATCTGTCTATTCTGGCTTCTCAACCACTTAGAGGCTTCATGGAGACTTCAGAGTCAGGGGCCCTTTTTCATGTCTCACATCTCTATGATTTCCTGTCTTTCCTACTGCAGAAAGTTGAGGACCAGTCACAGACCTAGGGAGGTTCCCACAACTGAATGCAGTGTGGTACCTGAGCCCAGCAGAAAGTGGAGGACCAGTCACAGACCTAGGGAGGCTCCAGCAACTGAATGCAGTGTGGCACCTGATCCCAGAAGAAAGACAAGAGAGCAAAACCCTGAGAAAGTTGCCAGCCTAGTTGATGGGATCATGTCAAGGTTCTTAGTTTTGAGAATTTCAGCTCCATCACATGTTAGAATCTCACCCAGGAAGCAGGGTGGAAGCTGGTGGGAACCTGTAGTCATGTTTATCCTCTGGAGATAGAAATAGTCTAAAGTGTAAAGTTTATGCTGAATTTCTTTCCTTCCATAAAGGGAAGAAAAGAGAAGAGCAAGAGGAGAAAATATGAGGGGCCTAGTGGCTTGTCATCCCAGCTATTTTGAAGGCTGAGGCAAGATGATCACAAGTTCAAGACCTGTCTGGTGCACTTAGGGAGAGCCTGTCTCTGGAAGAAGAAGAGGAGGAGGAGGAGGAGGAGGAGGAGGAGGAGGAGGAGAAAAAGAAAAAGAAAAAAGTAAGAGGGCTGGCAGTCTGTTTCCATGTTAGTGGTTGTTCCCAATGGGCTCTCTGAACCTATAGATTCAGATAACCATGGGAAATACTCAGAAAATTGTGCGTGTCTTTACTGTGTATAGATTTCCCAGTCTGGTTCTTGTTCCTAAACAACGCTGTTTGGTATACTCACCAACAGTGTGTCCTTGGGTAAATCACTAAGAAGTGATTTCAAATATATGGAAGGATGTATGCATTCTCTACCTTTATACATTCTATACAACACATTTACGCATCCCTGGAGTTTCTGAGGAAGTCCTGAAGCTAGTCCTCCAGGATATCTGGGACAACCGTCCATGTTTGGAGAAAGGCTTAGTGGAGGATGGCATTGGGAAGGTAGACACTTTCCAAGTGTAAAATTATCTCTGTGACAAATTCTTTCCAACAGGTTAGCTGGCCTTGTTATCTGAGCTAGAGTCAGCAGCTGACAACCAGCTTGACCACCACGCTCATCGTCCCCCGTGGAGCTCAGTGTGGCCACATTGGAAAAGGGAACCAATAAGGAGATCCAGCAGCCCCTGTTGAGGGCTCTTGATAGGAGGTCCCCATCAAAGTGTGTCCCACTCTCCCTCTGGACTGCAGTCTCTTGCTAGGTAGACAAGTTGGGACCCTGTGGAATGACTTTCTGGCTGGCACTAGGCTCCATGTAGCCTTTCCTTTTCCAGCATGAGGTTCCTGAGGGAGATTCCAAGTCCTAGAGCTATATGGACTCAATATTCTGATATCCAAAGAGAGGGACAGACACATGTGTCTCTTTAGAACGTATTCACTCTTGCCAGGTATAGTGTTTCCTGATGGGTTGCCCCTCCCGAGAGGGGGAATGGACCCCTTGCTGGTGTCACTGGCTCCCAGCTAGGAAAGGGGGCTTTTCCTATGATCCTTTCCAGGGTGGCCCACACAGCAGCTACTCTTGGCACCCTCACTGTTTGCTGCGTCTGTCACACGTCCACCACCCTATGCACACAGCATATTTTACTTGAGTAGTCTCGTTTTTTTAGAAGCTCAAATGGATGGATTTTCAAAGGCAAACACTGATCTTTATCTCCACAAGTGGGAAACAGTCATCACCAGTGAATCCCCAGCATCTCTAAGTGAGCAGGGAGAAGGCTTGAGCGGGGATTATTGGGGTTGTGGGTTGGAGGTAGCTCCGAGGTAGAATGCTTGCCTGGTGTGTGTGAAGTCTTGGATTCTACCCCAAGCACTGTTATATTAGATTGTTTTCTAATTATTTTTGTTATTTTACAAGGAATATGGGCTTTACAAGGAATACAAAGTTGCATCTTCGGGAGCTAGGGAAATGGCCTTGTGGGTAAGAGCATTTGCTACATGGGTGTGAGGGTCTGAGTTCAAATACTTGGCACTCACATGTAACTTCAGAACTGGGTGATAGGGTTCAGAGACCGGAGGATCACTGAAGCTCGCTGGCCACTAGCTTGACTCCAAGTTTAGTGAGAGACCCTGTCTCTGGGGAATAAGATAAAGAGTAACAGAACAAGATACCCAGCGTCTTCCTCTGACCTCTGCAAGCACCTGTACACACCACTGTACACACCTGTACACACCACATGTACATGATACACATCTCCAATACAGAAGTGGACTGCTGGGCTAGGTAGCTTGCATGAGACGCTGCTCCCCCTCCCAGCGCCTCTCCACCAAAGTGAGATGATCAGATGTTCAAAGGTCTGCTGACACCAGGTGAGATTTTCTCTTAGGCTTTAAGCTGAGACTTTTAAGCTGAGACACCTGAAAGAAAAATGGGAAGTATTTGCTGTCTTTTCTGGGAGTCCACATGACCTTAGGCACAAGCACTGGCCAGATCCGCCATTGGCATAACAGACTTCGATGTCAGGCTGGGGACGCCGGTGCTCATGTGGCCTAGCCTGCCTCTTCCATGAACTCAATGCTGGTAGTTCTTGGAGGTCCAGTCTGAAGCTACTTCCTTCTTCTCCACAATTTCATAGCATTTCTTAAAAAGCCAAAAGTTAGATATGTGTTCTTCTAAGAAGTATGGGGTTATTTTCCAATGTAGTATTGTTCTTGCTTAATTCTCAGAACTGGATTTTGGCATTGAGTCAATACTGTCTGAGTGACAGATGTGTGCTACCACGTGTGTAATCCTGGCACTTGGGAGGCAGAGACAGGCCAGTCACAAGTGTAAAGCCAGCCGGGGCTACATAATGAGACTATCTCAAAACTAACAAATAAAAACAACAAAAAAACAAACAGTAAATCAAACATTTAAACTCAATGTGGCAGAGTTTTTTTTTTCTTTTTCTCTCTCTCTCTCTTCATTATAATTCACTAATTTGATCTCTGACCTCACTAACTTGATTTCTGATCCCACTAAGTCCTTAGAACATGTGTTTGGGAAAGCCTCCTTTCAGAGGGTTAAAGTTAGCACCACATTCACATGGCCCATTAAAAACAAGTACCTACTGTGTGCTGTGCACAGTCCTGTACTCTGCCTCACTTAATCCCAGACACATTGTGTGTCAGGCCACCAGGTCTCAGAGAGGAACATCATTTTGCCCAGGTTACAAAGCAACTGGTCAGATTCCAGAACCTGGTTAATGCTGACTCCTGCCCATGTCCTTTGGCCTCAGGGGACTTCCTCCACACACCTGCTGTGGCTCCTTATTCAGGCTGTTCCTATAGGCGGTGTGGTCAGCATGTGTGCGGGGAGGGGTCTAGCAACAAGATAGTGGAGAAAGAAAATCTCTAACATGTCCCTAGAGCTGGCTAAGGTGTCCCAGGGCTGGCTGATGATTATAAAGAGGAAATTGTTTCTCGCTGCATTGCTGTGTTCTATCCTGCGTGTCACATGTGTCAAGTTACAGTTTGTATCTCTTTTACCTTCCTGATCTGTGGCCGTAACACAAGTGGCTAGCTCAGGAATCCATTCTTTGTTGTCATAGTGTCTGATAGTCTTTGTGGTGTTCTAAGTTTTATATATATATATATATATATATATATATATATATATATATATATATATATATATATATATATATAT